>PVIU01000591.1:0-218607 GCA_004026605.1 Ondatra zibethicus | reverse complement strand
ACTGTATACTCAATGTCTTTCCATCTGGGTTGAGATTTTCCCCCCTCTTCTGAATTGTAGTCAGGACCATGGGCACTAGCTGAGGCATTTCCGTAAGTGCTTGTGACCCTAGACAAAGCCAATGTCACAAGCAGCCTTCATTCTGTTTTGCTACTTCATGTATTTTTTTCTTCTCCCCTCTCAATGTCTCAGAGGTATTCTGAACATCGTTTCTCTGAGCTGAGTGGCAGTTCTGCCAGGCATCAGCTGGCTGTGCAATCTGTGCCCTTGGGAAGAAAGTGGTGGGGGTAAAGATTGGCCATCTCAGCCAAGAGACCCTGTCAACCTATATCAATAGCACATTTCACAGTCCAAGTGATTTCCTTATGTCAGGCCCAATGTCATGAAAACAGTCAAATAGAGGCAACAGAGGCAGGCTTTGTTAAAACAAGGTAAACTCGCTCAAAGATTAGACATGATCAGATAGGAATTGTAAGGAAGGAGAAGAGAACGATTTGTTCCAACAAAGAATTTAATCCACTATGTTACTGGGTTTGCCAACAGAGTAAGGATGCTGCTGTCCCAATTGTGTAGGCAGAAGAATGAGGCTCTTACAGTGATCTGCAGTTTTCAACCCATATTGTCCTGACACCAAAGGCATAAGCATTTAATTTTATACCTTCCCGGATTGTTGCCAGGGTTCTGTCAGAAGACACGGGAGCATGCGATGGCTAGTTGTAGGTCCGAGGTAGGTATTCTACCTGTCCAGAACAGAAGCAGGGGATCTAGCCAACCTGAAGAAATAGTTGCCAAGAATCTAAGCACAGTGTTCATTCTCTGCCAAGGCATCTGGAAACCCAGGAGAAGCCTGACATCCCTCTCTCCATCTTCGCCATCTCTCTCCACTTACACTGCTAGTCCCACACCCACCCTTTTCTTCCCTCTTGACGAGATATCAGCTCCTAGCTCTTCTGTCTGAAGTCTCTTATCACAATAGAAGTGATTGGTGGCGATATCAAAACATAGGCATTATCCAATTTCCCCTTTACTTGAAATTCTCCACTAGCCCCTCTCCTCTCAGAGTAAAAGCCAGACTTCACAGTGACACACAACATGGCTAATTATCACCACCACTACCTTCCACAACCTGTTTTGCTTCTGTTTCCCCAGGGCCTGCCATGCAGAAAGCACTTAGTAAATGTTTGCTCAGTGAAGAGTAAACGAGGCAGAAGTCCCTTGCAGGTTGGTGTGTTAAAATTAGTGTAGTTCACTGTTTCTGAAATGATTCTTAACGACCCATGATTCCCAATACCTACACATTTATGGGGTCCTTTCAGTGATGGCAGGATCTGTGACTTGCTCCTAAAGCATCAAATGTTGTGGAGGTGACAGTATAGATGTGAGGGATGGGAGCTCTTGTCCTCATTCGGTTATCTCAGAATAAGTGAATTGTCAGGAGGGTGAGCCACCTCTGGTGGAAAGGCCACAGGATCAGGAGCTAAGCATTCTCACTATCAGGGGAGGGAAGCCTCCAGGCAATGGCCAACAATGAACTTAAGCCCTCAGTCTCATCATCATAAGGTTTGGCTGTATTTAGACTAGGCTGTACTAGGCGACCTTGACTGCCGTAGGTAAGCTAGGTCTCCCAGCCAAGCCGTGGCTGATGCTGAGATTGAGAAATGATACATCTGCATTACCATCAGCCTATGTGCATGCAGTTATGAGTTAGAAACAGGTTAAAATCTATGGTCTGAGCTGTGGGCTGTGAGTGCTTGTCCGTAAGTGAACATCTCTATTAAACTTCCTTCTCTCCAGCACCCCCCCCCACACCCCATACACACACTAAGGAAGAGGAGATGGAAGGAAGGGTTGTCATGGTCAGGTATAGATGGCATGGTAACTCTATAATTATGAGACATGGTAAATACAAGGAAGTGTTTTGATCAAGATTCTGGTGCAGTTGAGTTTTGCACAGGCAAAGTGTAAATTCTTCTGCTTACATGCCTACCCTTGAGGGACAAATGTGATATAAACATTCCATTTAGGGATGGGCACTCCATAGCAAGCTCTATTTAAGTCTCTGTAAGCATCACATTTGCCAGGCTCTCTTCAGCCAAATCAAATCCTTTGACCAATTGGATGAAAAGATGAAGCAATAGACTCCACTTTGTAAAAATTGTAGTTATTAATACATGCGAATTGTGAAGATAAATGGGGTTCATGTGAATTCCTGTGTGCGAACTGGATTAATCATATCCATACACCCTTTCTACCCTCTCTCTCCTCTTTGCTTCCTCCTCCCCCTAGCAATCCCAGCTCCTTGGAGCCCTTGTCTTTTAGTAGACCTGTGTCTGAGTGGAGAAGTGCCGAGCTCACATTTTAAGGAGGACTGAGCTGAAAGGAACATGTGTCACTCTAGCCTATATGGGAAGGCTTATCCCGAGTACTATGCCCTGGGATGTTATAGGTAAGCATCCATGGAGGAAAGGGGTCAGTTTGGTGGGACCACAGCACACCTTTTCCCCTTTCTGCTATAATGATCTCTCAAGTGAGACCTTCATTTATGAATCCCCTTTCTCATTTCTTTTGATTGTTTAAAACTTTGCAAAGTTTCATCATTTTTCACCCATAGAACTTTCCTCATTAATTCATTCATTATCAATTGATGTATAATAAATACCTGATCTCCTTTTACCTTCTTCATTAGGATCTTTGGGTTGGAAACAGTAATGTGTGTTTTAACCAGCACCTATATCCTCCTTACATAAGTTCAAATCTGGGGACCATCATTCTAGAGTACACTTACCATGATGACTATATGAAAATTTAAATCCTTCTCTGATGTCTCTGGTATGTATTTTCACTGACACATCTTCGGTCTACAGATCTGGTAACAGCAATGTGAGATTTTTCTTCTTGGCTTCTATTATGTTGATCTGCTCATCTACTCAGCATGAGTCTTTTGAGCCCTGATTTCATCTTAGGCATGTAGGCTTCACCTCTTTCAGGAAGGAAGGCATGTGAGCAAATAATCATAACAGAGGATAAACATGTCACTGAACCTCCATCAAGCCTTTGAAGCCCAGATGAGGGAGAATTTGACAACTCTGCCTGAGGCAAATCAGCAAGGTTCACAGAAAAAGTTTGCACGACCAGGATCAGGAAGATGGGGTCAGACATTCAATGGGCAGAAAGCAAGCGGGCGATGCAAGGGTTTAGAGCAGTAATTCTCAACCTGTGGGGCAAGGCCCGCTGGGGGTGAACTGACATGTTCACAGGGGCCACCGAAGACTGACTCAAAACAAAGAGATTTACATTATGATTCATAACAGTAGCAAAATTGCAGTTGTTAAGAAGCAACAAAAATAATTTTATGGTTGGGAATCATCATAGCACAAGGAACTGTTAAAGGGTCACAGTATTAGGAAGGTTGAGAACCATTGATCTGGAGTCACAAAGGAGCACTTGCAGGCTCTAGAAACAGCTGACCCCTCAAACTTCAAGGTCTGCCAATGCAGTACTACATAAGAGACTATATTGCTGAAATATGGTAAACACAAGAAAATGCTTTAATAAAGATTCTCCTGTAGTTGAATTTTGCACAGGGAAAGTATAAAATTTCAGTCTGGGCTTATCCTTTTCCACACTGGATCTTTCGGTGAAACCTGTCAGCCTCTGAGATCAATATTTCTGTTTCTTCTCCTCAGCCTGTCTCCCAGCTGCTCTTATCAGGATTCTTCAAACAGGGCTTGTATCTTTCTTAGCTCGCACCTGTCAGTGCTTGCAATGGAGGTAAGAGAATGCTGCAAAAATTGGGCAAAATGCTCAGAGGTGCATTTCTTGGCTCTGCATGCTCACACTCAGAATGTGTGTGTGCACATGTGCATATGGCAACAAAGGAGAAACCAGGAGGAAGGGCCCTGACAGGGAGCTGCCTTGATGGCTACCTTTTAGAACAGGGAGTCCATTTAAATATCACTGCTTCTTTCCTTTCTCTTACAGGTAACGAAGCAGTGACCTGGAGTTGTCAACAGTTTTTCAGAGTCATAAAGCAATAATCACATTTGCAGAAAATGTTCGGTAATTATTAATAGCTGTTTCCAAATTGAACTACCAATTAGAAACTTCCCAGAGAAGCCCAGGATGGTTGTTATCCTCTGCTTAGACTGAGAACAATCAGAATATTCCCAGGGAAAAGCCAAGGTTACCCAAGAGTGGGATAATAGGCAGAGTAAGAAAATGGTGATAATAACAGTTATTCATTACATGCAGGTCCAAATTTGGCATCTGGAACAACCAATTTTCCCTTCTGTGGCAAAAAAATATTCAAGAAAACCAACTTAAAGATAAAGCTTCTTTTCAGTTCCTCGTTCCGGGGCTACAGTCCATGGTCAGTGGCCGCATTGCTGTGGGCCATCAGGGAGATAGAGCATCAGGGGGGTGGGAGCACATGGCAGTGATGCCTGTAAAACAGACACTAGAAACAATGTAAACCTTTTAATGAATGCTCAGATTATCTGATTCCTTAAGCTAAGCTCTACCTCCTTATTTCTTCCTTCCTCAAAGCGCCACCAAATGTGACTCCAGCAGTGGATTGTCTACTGATCAGGTCAGAGCATAGTCACCTCTCAAGGACTGAATCCACCAGCTGGGTACCAAATCTTCAACATGGGAGTCTTTGGCGTGGGAGGTGCTTCATGCCCAAACAATAAAAGAAGTCTGTAATTGATAGAATGAAGATCAGAATCTTAGGTTAATTTAATCTAAATTGTTTAAGCAAACTATTTTATAAAGATCCCTAGATATTTCTCTGTTCAACCAAGTTTGAGAACCACAATATAGTTTAAACAAAACAAAACAACAACAACAAAAACCAGAGACTTAGTCTGTGACAGATTAGTAGTATTCTTGCTCCATTGTTAATTTATACTTGCAAAAAGCAAAACAGGAATTCATTGTTCATTAAACCAGTCCCAGGATTAACAGCTTTTGGCATGGCTGGATCTAAGAACTCTAACAAATGTCATTTGCAATCTCTCTCCATCTCTCATATCTGCTTTATTCTCAGATGGGTACTTCCTTATCCTGGAAAAAAAAATAGACACTAATGACTGGAAGCTTGCCTTCTGTTTTCTTAGCAACTTTGGCAGAATGAGAACAGTTCCACCCAAATTCTCAAGACCAAATCTCCTGGCCCAACTATATCAAACTATAGGACTGTCATTTAGTCCCTTGCTCCACAAAAGAAGGACTCTGATGAGCCAGACCAAAATCACATGGCCAAATGTGTGTGGAGCATGTTGTGAAAAGAAACTGAGTTCCCACCAAAGGAAGAGCTTTGCCTACTAGAGCTTCAGGGTGAAATGCAGATCAAGAAAATCGCAAAACAATAGATAGGTATTGTCCACAGAGAGATCCAAAGGAGACTCCTTCAGGCAGGTCTGAGACATGAACCTGGCTTTCCTGAGTGCAGGTGCAGTGCTTGCACGCTATTTTCTGTTATCCTCAGGTAAGATCCTGACCCAAGCAGCATTACCTTTAGGTATTCTCTGAGACACTGAAACTATCACTTCTGGGCCATATAAATAGAGTCTGAAACAGCATCTCTGAAATTCTATCCCCAGACAATGCTTCTTTTCCTTTTAGCAGGGCTAATATTTTACCATTGTCCATTCTGTCTTCTTAACACAGTTTCTTGCAAGACAATTTTCAGAATCCCTTGCAGCTATGCGTAAACAGAAACTTTATGCTGAAGATGATACAGCCATCTTCTCAAATGCCTCGCCACCTGGGTGTTTCTGAGTCATTTTTTTTAAAAAGAAATAAAAACTATCTTTTATTTATGTTTCTCTAATTTGTGAATTTTTTTGTATACCAACTTACTTTTCCAATGAACTAGGAAGGGCCATAGACAAAAGAATCATCAAAGACAGTATTTGGTGGTAAGAATGGTCTTCAAACAAGATTCCCACAGGATGTGTAGGGCATAGAGATGGCAGACTGGTAAGTGTGATTCTGGGCCCTTCTAGCTTTTTGCATCCAAGTCTGGATGTGCAGTGACCTTTTCTGTGAGAAGACAGTAAGCAGAGTCCTCCTTCAGCTAGATGGAGGCAGAATTCGGGTGAGCATCTCCAGCTCTGCTTCTAGCCATTTTCTCCCTAGGAAAAACACACTAAGAAAAGGCAGGAAACTGAGTACCTTTCTAGGAAGATGCCTCTTCTTCACAGACAACAGACACATGGCAGTCCTTCTGTGTGGCTTCTGTATTCAACAAAGCTCCACTTTAGGCTTGCACAGTACCCAGGCATGGCCAGTGTACTAAGGCTTCAGGGCTGTCCTGCGGGACCCAGAGGACATAGTTCCAAACACCCTTGCTTCAGATGTCATCTGAGATCCAGTTGGGGACATATCCTGTAGGCATTCAGAGCTATCAAAGACTATTAACCGAATAGAGGCCTGGATTGTACTGTACCTTACAAGGATCTTCCATGGAAAATGAAGACTTGGAGAGCAAGTTCAGAGGTTGGGGAGCTCCGACCTCAGCAAATGTATCTGCTTCAATACCTTGAAAGACCATCAAGGTTGGATTGTGAGAAAAAGAACAAATCCATCTTCATTCATTCTGAGAAACAGCTGGAAATTAAAGCAAAAATAATTTTTTAAAAAGCCCTCATATCTTTTCTCTGGTTGCAACTGGTTGAGATGCAGTTACAGTCAAACTAGTAGAAGGGATGTTCTTTGTTTGGGTAAATAACAAGCACAGGGACTTCTTATATTTAGATAATTGGACTTTGAGACCAGCTAAATCCAAGGACTCAGATGGTGTTTTCAGAAATCTCATAATGTTGGACTATTTTCCTCTACATTAGACCTATTTTAGATGAACTCTGATAAAACAGCTATGTGTATCTCCAGAGAGTTACTGTTTTCTTTGGAAGTCAATAGCCAGAGGGATTCTGTCCCCTTGTGTTTGGAAAAGGCCTACCAGGTCTAAATGTTCTGGAGGAATGGAAGAAACTGTTCCAAAAGGAAAATGACTGGTAGATTTATTTGAGTTTTGTTGTTTTCCTTTGACAAGAAAAGAAAATGGATCATAAACAAAATCAATAACTGTGTACTGTAATGATGCCCACATCCTGCAAGGATGGTTCTAAGTCAGTTGTTCTGAGTCAAGGGTGGTTTGCTTTCCATCCGCAGGGAAATTGGCCATTGTCTGAAGTCAATTTCAGTTGTCACAATTGGAGACAAGTGAACCAGCATTCAGAGAGTGTGGCATGTGGCATCCCTTTTAAGAGCCCAACAGTGCACAGTGTACAGTACAGCAAACTGGTGCCGTTGAGACCACTAAGTTGCCCTGGACTATAGGAGTTCCTACATCAAGGAAAGTAACCAGGCAAGGATCATTTGTCCGCACATTTGACCATACTGGAAGATGTCAAGAGCTGATGGAGGAGGTGGTGGAGATGTCAAGCGTGAGGAGTTGTGTTTGGATCCCCAGAACCAACAAAAGAGACTGGGCAAGGTGGTTCATGATTTAACATTACAGAAAGGGAAGGTGAGTAAAAGCCGGAGGATCCCTGAAGGTCATTGGCTAGCCAGTCTAGGCAAATTGGTGAAAGTCATGTGCAGTGAGGAAATCTGTCTCAAGAAATAAAGGAAGAGAGTAAGCTAGGAAAAGATCCCAACTTCTGCTTCTGTCCTTCACACACACATGTATGCACGCGAGTGCATGCGCACACACACATGCACACACACACATACTACATGAATCCACATGTATATGTGCAAATAGCTATCCTAACAAATTCACATAACACACACACACAATACAACAAACACACACATAATAAAATAAAATAAAATCCTTCCAATGAGAGATCAGAAGTTTCCATCTCTTAGCTGCTCTTTGGAAGTATATAAGCTGCAAGAATTCTGCAGGTTCTAGGTTATACATAATTCCTCTAGAAGGCTCCAGAATTTCTCCATGTCTCTCCAACAACAAAGTAGAACCTGCACATATTTAAACTGCACATTTTATTTCTCCTTCTACACATACAGATGCAAAAAAGTAGTGTTTCTGGTGGCCAGTCTGTGGAATCACTGACCTATCAATAGCCTAAGTTTCTTCTAGACCTAACATTTGAATATTCAAGATATCAATTCCTTAAAAAGTCAGAATGATTTGGGGCCAAAGGTCTAATAAGAAGAGTCTTCAAGCCCAAGAATTCATCCACTAATTTTCTCATCGATCCATTTATCTAAGAAAAATAAATTACTAATCACTGAATATTTTAACTGACATTAAACTAAGTATAAAACTTATACCATAATTACAAAATGGCACTATTTGTATTTTGACAACATTGTGTTAAAATATGATCTGGAAGCCAAGGGTACATGTGGTCTTCTGAGTCACATGTGGGTTCAAGGACAGTGTCATCGGAAGCCACACTTAAGATAGGGGCTGTGTAAAAGTTCTCTAGGGAGATGAAGGACATGAAGCAGCATGAGAAATGGCTCCAAGGTGAGCTAGAGGCCAGTGACAAGCATTTCCCAGCGCCTAAGTCAGCACATCATGGGATGGGATGGGAACAGAGGGTGCTGGGTTTCCTGGCTCTCTTTGGGAGCTGCCTGGGTATCTAGCTTGGGTCCTGATCAATCTGACTTGACATTTCTATCTCTCCAAAAGTGAATAATTTCCTACTCACTTCTGGGGTGACATCTTTTTCTCCAAAACCATGATCTGTAAAATTAGATGTCTCAAGCAGCAATTCTCCCAGAAGGCAAGAAGACATGTTCTGAGCCCAGTCTGGAAGATGTGTGCTTCTGTCTTTTGCCAGGATAGCTGGGCCAAGCCCAGACACCACAATTGCCAAAGACATTTGGGAGGTAATTGAGAGTGTGAAAGACACTGGAGTCTGGTAATGGATGAGCTTACATCTCTGGTATCTTCAGTATAAAAATAACACAGATAACTAGGAAGGTTAGCCTAACTGTAATAAGGCCTGTACATTACAGAATCCTAATATGTTATACCAGACAGTTGATAAGATCTTCTTTTCTTCTTTGGCTTTGAATTCTGTCACTGTTATCATCCCCAGCCAAGCAGAAGCTATTGTTTTCCTTAAAGCCACCATACTGTTTTTGTGTAAACATTTTATTATGTGCAGGGCATGTGTCTGCATGGGCAGGAATGTGCACAAATGCTATGATGTCCATGTAGAAGTCAGAGGACAACATGAACGGATTGGTTCCCTCATTCTACTATGTGAGTCTGAGGGATACCAAATGCAGATTTGCAGGCTTGGTTGCTAACTTGTTGAGGCACCGTGTCAATCCACCATACTGTCTCTTTGTTCCATACCTATTTGGGAAATGTTGGAATATTCTTCTATGACTTTAGCAGGCCAAGTGTACTGTATGCAAATGGACATTTTGGCTCAGCTTATCTCCTAAAAAGGCATATTTTGCATGATCATCCATGGCACTTTACTTCTGAAAAGTCTTTATTACAAAGCAGCACACTTGCTTAATTTGTTCACTTAAGGCTGGTGGCATTGCTCAATGATAGAACACTAAATAAGCATAGCCAAAGCCCTGCGTTCTTTCCTAGGACTGAAAACAAAATGCCCATCACTCCTATGAGTTCCATAAATAATATATACCCACACCCTCACCATTTATCTAGCATTAATAAGTTAACTTATTATGCTTAATTCTGTATTTTCAGTTTGTAATTTATGAGATTCTTTTCTCTTTTATTGAAATAGAAAGAATATGGCAAGCTTCACAAATTTGTGTGTTATCCTTGCACAGGGACCGTGGTAATCTTCTCTGTGTCATTTCAAATTTTGTATTTGGACTGCCAAAGTGAACACCATATTACATATTTTCAAAACACATTTGTAAACTAGATGAGTATTTGGATCAATGAAACAATGAATGAAGCTGAGAAAGGACCTCAATAGCTGAACTAAGCCACATCGCTGTGCTTTGTAGAAGAACCACAGATATTGAGGTAGTAAGTCAAAGCTGGGACTCACTTAAGAATCAAGCCTCCTGATTTTTCTCTATTCCAGTTATTTTTCCTACAATATTGTTTCATGGTTGTGAGAAAGACAATCCCAGGAATTATTGTGGGGTTTGTTTCAGAGGGAGAATGGGGTAAGCCATGGCTAAGAACCAGGAATCTGAGTAGGGTAAAACTGTAAAATGAAGAGCCTAATGTGGCTGTGTGTGTGCCCATTCAGTCCATATGGAGCCTCACTGAAAATCATTCATTGAACTCTCTAATTCACTTGCGCTTTCTTTATCATGACTTTACCATGTCTGGTTTGTACCAAACAGAAGGCTCTGGGCCTCCTCTATGAGGAAAACATCTACAGCCCCATCACTTGTCTTAGCCACTCCGAAAAAGTCAATTTTGCCCAAAGTCAAAGGGATACAGAACTGGGCAGTGATGGCGCACGCCTTTAATCCCAGCACTCGGGAGGCAGAGACAGGAAGATCTCTGTGAGTTCCAGGTCAACCTGGCCTACAGGATGAGTTCCAGGAAGGCTCCGAAGCTATAGAGAAGCCCTGTCTTGACAAAACAAAGACATGCAGAATCTTTTAGAAACTTCCAACAAATTTACTCTGACTTCATTTTATGCCCAAGCATCTGACCATATAACAACAAAATATCCTTACATGGGCCTAATTCTGAGAGCAGAAGTAGCCAGAGTTTCATTCTCCATAGTTCTTCTTTGATACAGAACCACAGAGAAGTATAATGCTAACTCACTCGGTCTTGCCACTCAGAGGCCATCTGATATTGAAAACTTACCTGATCCATCTAACTCCTTCTCACCCAAATCTAAGCTTCCAGAATTCACATACCCTCAGGGACTGCACCGTGCTTCTGATTGCCCAGCCACATGTCCTTGACCTCTTTCTCACTCCACATAAATTTGCAAGCAAACAAATATTCCTTTATAATAAGAACTTGCTCGTTTTGTTATGGAGAGTAGGATGCTTAATTTTCATTGTCAGTTTGACACTTAGAATCACCTAGGTGTTTTAGAGACTATTCACTGAGGAGGGAAGACACAGCCTTTGCTATGCTTTCTGATCTACTGACATGTGAGTACATTCCCATGACCACAATAGTGAATCTTTCCTGCTGCCACGTCCCACTACCATGATGAACGGAATACCCTTATGAGTAATTAAAATGATCTTCTCCATTAAGTTGGTTCTTGGTCACAACAATGAATTAATTCAAGAAAGCTGAGCTATGCGAACACATGAGAGTTGATAGAAAAATGATATGAGCAAAGTGGTACTTATTATCATAACAGAAAAGCTAGGGCAACTCCTGGCTAAGATAGAGGAAAGCTACATATACATGGTAGCCTCCTTCCTTAGGGATTCCTTGAGGGTAATCAGTAGATTTATAGAAGCACAGAGAAGCCCACAATCTTATTGTTGCTCTGGAACAGACAACACTATAAACCATACCATAGATCTGATGTGATAGCCTACGCAGTTAACCTGTCTCCTCTGAGCAGGGGCCTGAATGACTGTATGCCATCACTATCATGAAGTAGAGATAACCTTGCCCCGAAGCTATGGCAATGGAATAAGCAGAATAAAACCTAAACAGCTAGGGGTATGTTAACAGAAGTGGTGCTATTAACACTCTTGAGTAGAAGGGATAGGGCACAGGATCTTCTCCTGGGATTTTTGGAGGCACTAGAGCAAATAGAAAAGAGATTAACAGAAGGTAGGACTCCATAAAGCAGCTTCTGTGAAGTCATCATCTGTGATGGAGTGGGACTTTCTAGTGTCACAGTGGTTTGTGGGTCAGAGGAGCTTCATCCTGCAGCCGATGGGAACACATGCAGAGGCTCATAGACCAGAGACCTCGGAACACTAAGCTCTAAATGGAATGTCTCCATCAAATTCCTCCCCTTAGGGCTCAATGAACCCTATGGAAGAGGAGAAAAGCATGTGAGAGACAGAGGGGATGGAGGACACCAAGAACACATGGCCCTCTAAATCAACAGGAACAGCATACATATGAACTCATAGAAAGTGAGGCAGCATGCACAGGGCCTGCACAGGTCTACATCAGATAGGATCCTAGAGCTGAAAGGAGAAGTGAACACATGCCCCAGTCCCCAACCCAAAAACTCTCTCTAATTGATAACCACTTTTAAATGAAAATTTAGTTTTATCCAAGGAGTCTCACTGAGGAGACAAACTACTCTTAAAGGCAGGCTGTCCACCCAGCACTAGATGGACAACCAAAAAATGAACTCGACAGCAGCTTTGGAGGTCCCTTGCTTCATAATGTTCTTCTCTCCCCCGCCCCCGTGACAGGTTCTTTGCACAGACATTGTGGCTTCCTCTTTAGAGTTTTTATGGAATTCCTGAGTGTAGGAATGAGTGGTTCTCCGTGTCTATATCTGTGTCTTGTGCCTTTTCTTAGGCAGATTTCCTATTTCCTTCTGTTTGTTTGTTTTATCCTACTCCCATGTGTTGATGTGTTAGTTTTTGCTTTATCTTATTGTATTTTCTTATTATCCCTTAGGAGCCTGTTTGTTTTCTAGTGAGAGGTAGAAAGACAATGAATCTGGATAGGAGGGGAAGTGGGGAGGACCTGGGAGAAAGAAGGAGGGGAAACTGTAATCAGGATATATTATGTGAGGAAAAAAAAACTACTTTCAATAAAAAGGGGGCCAAAAGAAAGTAGTTAGTCCAACAGAATGAACAGGCTTATTAAGTGACTTCAGTGGCTTTGCTGAGTCCTATAGCAGAGCATGATCCTTAGGGGTTAGAAGATGTTTTGGCAGATCTGAGTAACTTCAAATGTCATGTAAATCAGGTTTGTAAAGTGATAAAGCAATTGATAGAGGGAGGGAGAAGGGGAAGCCACTTAAGAGACTGTCAGGATCAATCAAAGGCAAAAGTGACTAGATTTCTGCTGAGCCTGAAGTTGCTAGCAGGGAAAACAATGACAGAAAGTCAAAGACTTTGTCAGTGAGCTTTCTGGAAGGCTGTAGATCCTGAGTTCAAGTTCACAGAAGAGGTGGAAGAGTGCGGGTGATTCCCATTGCATCTGTCGCCATGGAGGAAGGAGATCTTATAAGAGAGAGCCTTCCCACTCAATTCCTTAATGAGGCAGCCAGGGCTGCTCACATGGGAAAATCATGCAGGACAGCTGCAGCTGGACAAGGAGTTGTGTATATGCTAATTCCCTGGTGGTGCTTTTGTGAATCCTCAAGTTCAGTGTGCCTCAATTCATTGCAACCCACAAAAGCAATGAGGAGCAATGGGCAGTTGTGGGTACATATAGGGGAAAAAAATGGTATGAGTGGAAAATATTAAGCCTTGCATGGGGATAAATAGTTATTCACCATGGAGAGTCTAAGGTGGACATTTCTCCCCTGTAAGAAAATTCACTGGAGTGGGGGTAGTGGGAGGAGAGGGGGGAGGGGCAACTGGGATTGGCATGTAAAAAAAAGAAAAGAAAAATGAAACAATAAAATTTAAAAACATTTAAAAAAAATAAAGAAAATGTACTGGGGTAGAAATTGTTTCTATGTCCAGGGCTTACTCTCAGAAGCAAGATGTGGCTGATCAGCTAACAGCAGCCCCGCTTCTTGGACTCTAGGGAGAGTTGCAAGCAATGGATAGACCAAATGAAAGCAAATGAAAACTCTACTTCCCACTGGCCCCAGGCTAGGCTGAGAAAGATGAGCTGGTCCTGGAAGCTCATCAGGAATGAGGATATGTGTCATGGTATTGGTTGGTTGAATGAATGCTGTGTGCCTGTCAGATTTCTTTTAAACATTTGTGTTTCTGCCCATAGGTTGCTGCATTTGTCAGGCCTTGATTGTGGAGGCAAGCTTCTTAGAACAGGTGGTAGTTATTGGCAGCGACTCATAACCAGGAAACAGCCAAAACAAGTGACTGTTGCCGTAGCATCGAAACCCAATTGTCAGAAAACGATCATGTACATATCACCCCAAAAGACTCAGGGAGTGTCACTAGAGAAGAGGGGGGTAGGAAGGGTACAGGGCCACAGGTAAGTGGTAAGGTGTTGGAATGAAAGGATGTCCTCTGTGTATGGGCCTGACTTTAGTAGAAATAACCGTTGTTCTGTAGTCTTGTCAATAAAAGAAGCAAATTAATGCACCAACACTAGGGTTGTTGTCAGAGAGCTATCAATATTCCTTAGTGGAGGGGGGGTCACAGGGCTCTCACTTGGTATTCCAGCCACTGTTCCATTCTGCCTTTCTCCTGTACATGGTCTGGGAAGGTGCCAGAGGACATATGACAGAAAGTTACCAGAAGGCAGAAGTCCACGAGGCAGCATCTAGAAGGTCATTACCCATAATGTCTAGGAATTTGTGTTGATGCATCTGTCTTTGAATCACTTCCACCCCTGCAAGTAAAACTTTATCCGTGCTCTTAAAAGAGAGCCACATAAATTCATTGGTTCACCAAGTTGAACTTATATGGAGTAATTGCTTTGATCTGTCCCTGGTAAGCTATCTGGGGTAAATAGCTATTTGTTCAAATGTCTTCAGGAAAAGTGACAGGGCTTTAGCCACATCCTTCTCATAGCTACTAGTATAAACCATTTCTCACACAGTAGTAATAATACCCCACGATTGGATTGAGTGGCTCATTAATGTGAATTGGTTCAAACAAGCACTCCTAAGTCTAATATTTAATGGCTTGGGCTTACATCTTCAAATATTACTGTCCAGTCTGGTTCATCCTATCAAATTAGGCTAAGTTCCTTTACAACCAACTAATCTTTGTTAAATTTTTTATGTCATAAACTTTGACATCCAGATATTTTACAGACGTACCATATAAGAAATTAAAGTTCAATAAGGCTGAGTCATTTGTCCAGATTATTAAGCCAGAACTGAAACTCATGCATTTTTTAGGACTATTTTGAGAAATATGGAGCTTGAGAGTATGTGAAGGACGGCCTTGGTCTGCACTCAGTTCCTCTAAAGAAAGAATGTTATAGAAACGGGAACACCTGTGTAGAGAATTGACACAGCACAGGGTTACTTCAGTGCTATGGAGTCTAGTTCACATGACCTGCCTCTGAACAGGAAAGGAAGGAGAGTGGCCAAAAAAATAGTATCAAGATGACCCAGAAACAAGAATTGTTTATTTTACTTCCACAATTTGGAATGAAGTTTCCCAACTCTTCCTTCCCACACCAGTTGGGACTCTGAAAAAAAAGGAAGCTAATATTCAGCAAGATTACAAGAGTTCACCTCTGCTCTTGCCTCTGTCAAGGTTGAGCTGTATCCCCAGGGTGCACAATGGGTCCAGTGTTCAATGGTTCTAAGGCAAGGTAGTTGGTGTATCTCTTTCACATTCCCTTTTCCCTTTATGGTCTATCCCGATTTGCATTTGTCAGATGATGTAGTGTTGGGAGGATTTTGATCGAAATTATATTTTTCCCCAAAATGTCTCATCAAATGTAAAAGTTACGCTGAAATTTTTTTTTCAGTTAATACCACCGTACCCATCACTCGGTTTTATAATTAGCAACTTATAGAGGCTGGATAGATGGTTTAGGGTTGATTCAGCAACCTTATGGTGGCCACAACTGCAACTTCCAGTTTCAGGGGATTCAACGGACTCTTTTGGCCTTCATGGGCACCAGGCACACAAGTGGTAAACAAGCATAAATGCAAGCAAAGTCCAAACACATAAAAAAAATAGTAATTGGCATCTTATTATAGTAATCTTATTGCAAATATTTTGGCCTATCACCCTTGTCTTTCAATTTATTCATCAATTGATTTCTTAACAAGCTCATTACCTAAAAGAAGTGAACGAGCCAGGAAGTGGTGGCGCATGACTTTAATCCCAGCACTCAGGAGGCAGAGGCAGGGGGACCCTGGGAATTCAAGGCCAGCCTGGTCCACAAGAGCTAATTCCAGGACAGGCAGGGGTGTTACACAGAGAAACCCTGTCTCAAAAAACAAACAAACAAAAAGAAAACAAACAAACAAACAAAAAACCTGGCACCAGTTATTCTGTTTACTGAAGATTTTGCAAAACTGAAACAAGTTCACTACTCCAGAAGAGTGAAGGAACTCAAAAGTCAGAGAAGCTGCTTGGAGACTACTCACCAGTCCGTGGATGACAAGCTCTGCCGTAAAAGTAGGAAGAGTCATACACCTGGTTACTACACACGGGATGGGTGCTTGTTGTGAAAAGGAACCTAACTTTCCTGCCTGGGAGATAATTAAACAAAACAAAACAAGACAAGACAAAATTTTAAAAATTTGAAATGGTATCATCATACCAGAAAGTTTAGTTTCTATAAATATTTTTGAGAACTTTTAATTCTCATTTTACTTAAGTTTTTTATTGAGATGGAATTCACAAAACACAATTAAGGTTTGAGGTGTGCGATTCAGTAGCATCCAGCCTGTCCACCATAGTGTGCAATTATCTGCTCTCTTCAGCTTCAAAACATTTTTATCTTCCACAAAACATGCCCTTATCATCAACAAATCACCCTCCCCATCTTTGATAAATTCTTATCTGCTTTCCCTCTTGGTAAATTTGCCTAAGGGTTTAATATTCAGATATGCCACAAACTCTTAAACTTAGTAGCAAAAAGATAAACAACTCAAGTTTGAACACGGACAGAGGAGCAGACTTTTCTCCAGGGAAGATATACAACTGGCAACAAGGACATGAAAAGATGTTCTATGTCATTAGTCTTTAAGGAAATGCACACTAAAACCTGTGATGACATTCGATTTCATACCCCTGCTGATGGCTTTAGTATAAAACAGAAATTAGCAAGTGCCTATGAGGATGAAAAGACACAGAAACTTTTGCATATGGAAACTGGATATGTAAAATTGTGCAGACACTTTAGTACATAGTATGTCAGTCTCTCAAACAGAGCAAACATGTGTTTTCTATGTAATCTCATACATCCAAACCCAAGCATACATTCAAGAGAGAAAGTATAAATCAAACTTGAACACAGACATTTAGAGTGATATTGTTCATAATATAAATGTAGAAATAGAAAATGTAAGAAACAACCTGTGGCAGTTTAAGTGAGAAATGTCTCCTAATCTCCCAGTTTGAGGTATTTGAACCAAGTTCTCACTTGGTGGCTTCATTTGGGGAGATGGGTGAAACCTTGCTGGGGGCAGTTGGGGTTTGAGAGTTAATAGATGTGATCTCTCAGCTGCCTGCTCCTCCTGCTCCTTTGCCCGCTGTTCGCTGCCATGCCTCCCCATCATGACGGACTCTTACCTCTTGGATAAGACTCTTATGGAACCATAAGCCAAAATCAACTATTCATTCAACAAGTTGATTTTGGTCATGGAATTTTATCACAGCAACAGAACAGATACACATCCTAAATGTCCATCTTTCCTTGGCTTATTCTGTAACTAATATTTCAGCTCAAAATGTTAGCTCTACCATAACTTTTAATATTGCATTATGTTGAAATAAAGCATGCACCTCACTAGCAAATAAGGCAATAACAAATCATTGAACATTCAACTCCCTGATATGCTTTCATTGAGACCTTGCTAGCTATATTTATTTATATTATTCCCTTAGTCATGGTAACACTGCATTTCAAATATATTCTGTACTGTGCTCAAATGCTCAATCTGGGAACAGAACTACTCTCTCTCTCTCTCTCTCTCTCTCTCTCTCTATATATATATATATATATATATATATATATATATATATATATGTGTGTGTGTGTGTGTGTGTGTGTGTGTGTACATATGTATATATACAAATGTATATTTCTCTCTCATGTGTATGTGCACATGCTTATGTGTATGTGTTAGAGATGGAGGATGAAGATACTCCTATCTTTGCCTGACTCCAACACTGAGTTTACAGATGTGTACACCAGCATGGCTAGACTTTTTTATAAGTACTTGGGATCCAAACCCAGGTATTCATGCTTGAGCAACAAGTACGTTATCCATTGAACCATCTCCCCAGTGCCCCAAGAGATGAGATGACTAAGTTATCAGTCCTTGGGAAACTTAGTCTTGGCTTCAGGCAGTACAAACCTAGCCCCTGGCTTCTTCTCAAGTTCCTTCTCTACTGTATCATATTCAATATGTTCCATCTATATTATGTTCCCAATCAATACAAGCTTAGGTCAATTCAGTATTCTTGGCACCTTTCAGGAATAGTCAGCTTGCTATTTTTATTGGTTCTTCTCTTTACTTTTGGTCTTAGTTCACTCAGGAAATCAAGGCACTACTGTCTAGCTTTTCCATCCCCCATATTTTCCATTATTATTATTATTATTATCATCATTCCTCACTTGTGTTCATGTCATTACCTTTAATTCCCTATATAAAACTCAACACTCTTTTCAAATCATCTCTTCATCTCTTTGTTTTCTTATTTTTTCACTGTCTGTATGCATTGAAATGTGTGTTCAATGGATGAGTGGACCTTGGACTCCTGTCACCGGTGTTCCCATGTCAGCTCAGCACACATCTTGATTACCATCTTTTGAACTAGACAATTATCCTACTACTCTTCTGTGTCTATCCAGAGCTTGGGAGATATTTTATTGTATAATGAAACACTGAGGTGGAATACTTTTCTAAAGAAAAGAGTTTCATTTAGTTCATAGTTTCAAGTGCTCTAAGTCCAACCATAGTGGTAGGATGTGGATTCCCCTTACCTAAGTTACCTCAGGGTGGATAATGGTGGTAGAAGCCAGTATGAGAAGGAGAGATGTTGTAGGCAAGAATGTGACCCAATTGGGCTAAGGAATCTCAGCTCAACCTCACTTCCCAACATTGTCACACTGAAGACCAAGCTCTCCACACACAATCCTTCAGACAAAACAACCATATTTAAAGTGTAGCAATTCCCAATGAGGGTGGCATTTTATTAGAGCCTTTAAAATTTGTGAAAAACAATCTAGAAAACAAGTAGCCCAGTTAAAATGGGCTATCCATCTGAATGGGGAGTTTTTAAAAGAGGAAACGATAAAACATTTGTAAAATGTTCAAACATCATCAACTATCAGAGAAACACAAATTAAAAGAACTTTTTATTAACATTTCCCCCTTTATTTTACATACCAACCACAGGTTCACCTCCCTCTTCTCCTCTTGTTCCCTTCCCCTGCCTCTCATCTACACCCTCCTCACACCCGCCCATCCTCCCATCTCCGTTTTACAAAGAGGCAGGCCTCCCATGGGCTTGAACATAGCATGGCATATCAAGTTGAGATAGCACCGAGCTCCTCCCCCTGTATAAAGGCCCGGCAAGGTAAGATGATTTTGAGATTCCTTCTCGCCCCAGTCAGACTTGCTACCGTTCAGAAATCAAATGTCAACAAACATTGGTGTGGATGTGGGGTAAAGGCACACTTGTTCATTCCTTGTGGGAATGATATACCAGACCGTATTGCTAAAGACATCACACACCTTGGTTGAAAGTTACAGAGAAATCAAGCTAGACCTCAGATAGGAGATTCCTACCTGTTGGCTATTGTTCATTATTCTGGTAAGTAATATTCAGGCTGCCGGGGGAGAAAATAACAGCAGTCTTACCTAAGTGCAAATGGCTTGAACTTTGAAATTACCAAACTGACAAGCAACGTGTGCCTGCTGCTGCTATGGCAACACATAGGTGATGGTGTCAGTCAAGTACCCTGTGTACCAGACCTGCTTCACAGGAGATAGTCAATCCAGTACTGTAAGCTCAGTCAAAAGTCCACATCTAGGTAGGGCATAGGCCCTATGGGAGCTTACTACTCTCTCTAACTAAATTGGCATTTCATCAAGGTGTGTTTTAGACATATATGCTTATACCCACAGACTAATGCTACCTTCAGCCTTAATGGAACAACGTGTGAGGCCACGGGGTTGATGTCTTCACATGCCAAGATGAGGTAAGATGGTCTCAATACTGTTAGAATCCGAAATACTTCTAAAGATAGGGTGACGTATCTATATTTACATTTCAGTCATATCCTGTCCAGTATGAGGTGGATGTGGGGCATCAGGGAGAAAATGAATGATTTAAAGAAGTTGGAGATTTTTGGGAAAGACAATCCCACAATGTTAATAAGATGGTGATACCATAAATTCCTAAGAAGCTCTGGATTTATGTGGTATGGGGAAGGAGTTTAGAATAATTAGCAAGATTTGGTAACTAGTTAGATAAATGAAGAAGCAGGCTGTAGAACAGTAAAAATAAAGACGCTCCGTGTCTAAGCTGTAAGTTTCCCCACAACACACATGGAACACTACATTTCAACCTGCTCACCCGCATCTGGGAAAAGCAGAGCCAAGCGGTCCTAGGGTCATAGGAATCTGCCTTGTGTGTTCTTTCAATTCAAAGGTATCATCTATCTACCACCTCAAAGAAGCATGCCCTCTTTCTTTGCCTCCCACACCCTGTTAGTCATAAGACCCTGCCAATTCTAACTCCCCCCAAGCTTCCAGAGTCACCTCACACCTTTTAGTTTCTTTCCACGGGCTCCAGGAAGCTACAGTCCCCAAATACCTGGACAGAGCAGCCTCCTCACATCATGCCTTGGTATGCCCCAGATTCATGTGTTTGTGCGTTTCTAAGTATTCTTAACAAAGTTCTGTACTGGAATATGCATAATCTCTGGATTCAATTCTGCTTACCTCTCCACACTTCCTTCATTTGGAATGCCTCTTTTTTTTTTTGGTATTTCCACATACTTTTTACTATAGAAAGCTGAAAGACTAGTCTAAAAACACCGCCTCCTGATTTGGCATCATCAATTCATTTTACCCCTTTTGAATTGTAACTTTTTCTTCTGAATGATTGTTGAAGGAATGAATGAATACACAGATGTTTACTTCTAAGACATAATATGTGTTTGCAGTAGGATTACTAAGGACAACGTTATTCTCTTACAGAGCCATTACTAAAATTGCAAATTTTCTATTCTGTACTATAATGCGATCGACAAGCTATATTCAAAAGTTTCCATCCAGTCTCCAAATGTCTCTTTAAGTTACTTTTGTATCCCTACCCTGGATGTAGCATAGACTCCTGCACAGATTGCAATTGTCAAGTCTTTTTATAGTCTCCGGTAATCAAGAACTGTTTTGTGTCTTTGTCCTTTTTGACCTTGACATTTCTGAGCACAGGCCAGTTATCTTTCAGGATGACCTTAATTTGTTTGCCTGATCTTTCTTTATGGCCAGATTTTGGCAAATAATTCTGGCAGGAACTCCACCAAAGTGTTCTTATACTGCATCCTGCTATCTAGAGGCCCATGATGCTGCCTTCCCCAGGTTTTGTGATGCCATCACAGAACTTCTTTTTTTCCGTTTGGTTAGTTATCAGGGAAAGAAAGTAAATTGTGTGCTTTTAATACCCACTAATCACACACACCCTTCATGAAAACGTGCTTACTCCAGGATTTCTTTCGCTACTGGAGTTCCTCTATAAAGAAGCTACTCCATATGTCTACCATCTCAGAACAGAACGGATTCATTGATTTTTATTTCATGTGAGGGACTAGAATAATTGTCTATCAATATTTTACTCTCATGATGAAATTTCTTTGTTTTGGCTAGACATGAAGCCTTAACACCAGCTCCTGTGTCTTTTCACTGTGTCCTTCACCAACTTGAGGAAAAGATCAAAGGAAACAAAATAATTCAGTCTTGACAGCCACACATCTTTCAAAAACAATATCTTATCCAGTAACACTGAGTATTATTCCCCCACTCTTTGAACAATTTCTTTTCCAGTCTCTCCCATTCTTGGAGAAGTGGGAAGACTGCTTCATGACTCGGAACTTTGGGGTATTTTTCTCCAGCTACCTGTGTGTTTTTTTTTTAATCCTGTTGTATCTGCTGGTACATAGTCAGAACACAGGAAATACCATCGACTATATGAACTGTTTTCTCTGTGTTTTCGGGAAATAGAAACTGAGGCCCAGGAGTTGCAATTAGAAGGAATCAAGTCTCCCACCTGCAGCATAGCACCTGCCTTTTGCCCAAGATGATGTGGAGACAGTTTGCCCAGGAGGGAAAGAAAGAATGGGCTGGAGAGTTTCTGAAGTTTCTTCTCACTCTGAGAAGCACAGCTATCCTATGATTGTGTCAGGGAAGAGGCCCTCCTACAGAAGATGGATACCAGATTGGCGGGTTATTAATCTTCTTATCTGGTGTATCCACTCATTCTAAAGCATGGCTTTAAGTGTGGGCTTGCCCATCACAGCAACCCAGTTAGGGTGGGCTGATAAATTCAGAAAGAACCCAGTTGCAGCAACTTATTCTTTTCAGCTCCAGAATGTGCAGGTCCCCAGCTTCCAGCACTGGCCCATGGCTTCTAGCACTGATGGGCCAGTCACTAACAAATTTTTGCACCAGGAATCAGGTTTACACAGAGAGGTGTCTCTTCGCCACTAGACCATTCCTATAACCTCCTCCTATTCTTCACAAAAGTTGCACTCCATATTCGCCCCTTGCCCTCCAGGTGATCACAGCTGCTGTTCATTCATACTTGCAACTAGGAATTCCCTTTGGATTTTGTGTCTGCAAAGATGAACTGTAGAACTGGGGAAAGATGAGGGAAAACACTCATTTCACTGCTCAGTAGGTGTGGGGAGTTGATAATATTCCAGCTTAGCACATCAAGATTTCCTCATCTAGAAAGTGGTGACGTAAAGCCTGTCTGCAAGGGATATTTTCAGGATGAGTTGAGATCGTGTTGATAAAATAATCGTGTTGGCAGAGGGCAAGGTATACACACAGTAAGTGGCTCATGCGTAAACAGCAGTTGTTACATAAACGGCACTGGACAAGTAGCATAAGCATTACATCCTATATCGACTACAGTGAGTGATCATCATTGTTATTCCACAGAGCTGGCTTGATGAGGTACCCTTGCATCCTGCAGCATGTGGGTTCCTAGGAGACTGATGCTTTTCTAGCAAGTGCTCTTATGTATATTGGTTTGAATTTAATCTTATATGCAACAACCTATACCTCAGAAACGTTTCAGTTTTAGCAGTACCAGGCTTTTAATTAAAGTTTCAGGCTGAAGATTGACAAATTATTCTTTTCATGTAGCCTTTCCATATACAAATTTGCATCAGACAGGAGTTAATTGAAAAATACCTCTTCCTATCTGGCTTCTAAAATATGAAAGCAGCTTAAAAGGCCTATTTTTAAAAATTATTACTCTTCAGATTGGAAAAGTACTTCTTAGTGTAACATGCTTTGGGCTCCTTGTGTTTGCTCCTGTGTCAGTGTTGGGTTACTTTTGTGAAGAGGGCATGGTTGAAGCGGCCTGGTCTAACTCCTAAGTGTTCTCTGACCTATTCTACCCGTGCTCAGCACCCTGTATAGTGCTCAGAACAATTTTCCAATGTAGTTTAGGTACCGGACGCTGGTGTAGATGCTGCCACACATGCTTTAGGTCTAATACACACCTCTCCTCTGTACCATCCCATGAGATTCGTGTTCACCAGTGTGGCCCATTCCCATAACTCCACTTGTTCACTTGTCTCTGCCCTCCTGAAAGAAAAAAAAAACTATTCCATGCTCAAACAACTGGCAACATCTTGTCTAACTAGCAAAGGAGCTTAGGTGTTCTATTTGGATGTGGTGCAGAGATTAGGTGAATATTCAAAAAGAGTAACAGACCTGACTGGGAGACAGGGAAGGAAACAGGACGTTTTTAGTGTGGATGGGGCAGGCATGCTAACTCAGCACTTATCACAGTAGGAAGCCAGTGCAAAGCATGAAAGCGGACCCATTTTATTTTAAAAAAAATAAAAATTTGAGTATTGCCATTAAATACAAAATAACTCTCAAGAAAACTAAGAAAATTAACAATGAAAATTGGATGCAAAACTTGGAGAAACCTGTTTTTCATTATGGACTATTCCATTTTATCTACATCTATCTTGATGAGATGTCTAAAATTCAATCTCTTCTCCCATGCTCTAAGCAGCCAGGCCTGGATGTCACTGCTTCCCTCTGTATTACAGCATTGTTAGACTGTAATTATGCTTTTGTACGTTTATCTCCTTCATTAAAGCATGAATGCCTCCTGGGCAGACTAGATGCTTGCTTTTCTCCATATTCCCAGTGGATCCAGCAAATAATATATAAGCAGGACCAGTTATCAAGCAAATTCCAGGTTTTGGAGGTTATGGAAAGGAAGAAAAACTAGGGATAGCAGGACACAAGAGCTACAAAGTGGGAAATGGGAAACATGCGGACGGGCTTTGGCTGCAGAGGTAAGGGGAGGGTAATAGAGAGGAGGAAGGGGAAGGAAATAACACTGAGGGTGTTTGAAAAATCCATAGGGAAACTTATTATTCTATAAGTTTATTTTTAAATACACACACGTGCCCACACACGTGCATGTGCACACACGCATGTATTAAATGAAGTTACAGCACATGGGATGATAATGTTCCTTCCAAGAGCCACAGACTATGTATCTAACAAAAACCCCAGGGATGGGAATAGAAGAAGTCTCTCTAGGAGAGTTGTTGGTCAAAGGAATCCATGAAATTTCCAAAAATATCACAGGCTGTTGTCATTACCCTTGTTTGCTCCCCAGAACTTTAAGGTAAGACGCTATGGCTAACAACACTACATGCCTTGGACACAGGACTTGGAGAAATGGATCTGGAACTGACCTGGAAGTCTCGTCCCTGAGGGCTGCCTCTCAGCATCCAAAGGTGCTATAAACACTGCCAACAGAGAAAAACAATCATTATTTCTACTCAGCTTTAAATTCTATAAGCCACAATAATAGTTAGCCTGGTAAGGTTGCCCTAATGGTGCAGCAGTAGAATTTTTATCTTAGAGCTAACCAACAGCTGTCTAATTGGACTTAAGACTCACTCCATAGGAGGAAATTCATGCCTGGTATTGCAAATCTAACCAATTAACTGTTGTTGGGGCGGTCATAGCCCATAGAGGAAACCTAATTTTCCTAAGCCAATGTAATTTCCATTTGTATTCTAAATATGAACCCTTATACCCACAAGTAAGCATATCCTCAACCCTCATCAAAAAAAGCTTCTTCTTGCAACAATCTTGCAACAGATGGAAACTATTACAGAAATCCACAATTGTTTAAAAGACAGAGAATAAGTGACCTTAGAGTGCTGAACCTCAATTGATATATCTACAATAATATCCCTACATCTAGAGATCAGAAGAAATAATGGAACAGAGGATGGAAATATGATAACCCAGAGGAAAAGGGCACCTTCTGAGAAATAGTGTCTTTTAGGCATGACAGGAAAGCTGCACCCAGGAAATTCTAACAATATGGCTGGTTAAACAAGATCCGCATAATAACAAACCAATTCACATGCCAACACGTATGAGAGAAATTTCACAAAGCCCCAGTGCTACATCAAGTGTGGCAGGCAATCATTGGGTGCTGAGGGAGACAAATAAGTTTTCTCCAAGAATGAGATCCCTGACAGGTTATCAATACCAAAGGTCACCTGTAAACATGTACATAGGAAAAATACTATGTGCACTAAGTATGTTATACACATACACACACGCATTATGAAAGAGAGATCATAAATTCAAAAAAGAATTAAGAGCATGTGGTCAGTTGGTGGCATATGGGGCTTAGAAATGTAAATATAGTAGATGTATAAAATTCCCAAAATTTTTTAAAAAATTGATTTAAAAAAGTAAACAATTATGCAATGATAGTAGATGCTCCAAAGAACAAGTGCATGAGTCTAGAGAAAGAGCAGGAAAAAAAGACTAGTAGGGGTGTTAGAGAATTTGGGTGGGTCTTCCTTATGGGAATGACACTTAATGTTGTGAAGGAGGAGGCTGCTCATTTGTTTCTCAACTGCCCAGATCCAAAATAATCACACTGATACTATATTAATTGCAACACTACTTCGCCAATGACTCTAGCATATTCCTAGCTAGCTCTTACATCTTAAATTAAGCCATTTTTATTAATCTATGTATTGCCACATGGTTGTGGCCTACCGTGTGGTAAGGTTCTGTCTGGCATTTGGCATCTGTCTCCTGTGGCAGCTACATGGCTTCTCTTTGACTCTGCCTACTCTATATATCTTTTCCAGCCTGAATATATTCTGTTAAGCCATTGGCTGAAAGCAGCTTCTTTATTAACCAATGGCAATAAAACATACTCATAGCATACGGAGGGGAATCCCACATTACCTTCCCTTTTTTGTCTAAATTAAAAGGAAGGTTTTAACTTTGACAAAAAAAATTACATACAACAAAACAGTTATCAAGCAAAAATTATAGTTACAATATTGTTATAAGGAGGCCGCTTGTTCATTTCCTGGCCACCCAGACTCCCAAAATAATCACACATAAACTATATTATTCAAATCACTGCTTGGCCCATTAGCTCTAGCTTCTTATTGGCTAACTCTTACATATTACTTTAACCCATATTCATTAATCTGTGTATCACCACATGGCTGTGGCTTACCTGGTAATGTTCCATCAGGTGTCTGTCTCCAGCGGGGGCTACATGGCTTCTCCCTCAATCCACCTCCTTTCTCCCAGCATTCAGTTTAGTCTCCCCCAGCTAATACTAGTATACTCTATCAGGGGCTCAAGACAGTTTCTTTATTAACCAATGGTATTCACAGCATATAGAGGGGAATCCTACATTACCTCCCCTTTTCTGTGTAAATAAAAGGAAGGTTTTAACTTTAACATAGTAAAATCACATAGAACAGTTATCAAGCAAGAGTTACAGTTACAATATTTATATCTATTTTATCTTTTATCATAACTAAAGAAAACTATATTATTACTATCTATTTTTCAACTCCATCAATACTCCAGAAGGAAATACTATTACCCAAGTAAACAGGAAGTGCATTGTAAGCAACTCCCAGAACTCTAGAATTGACAGAGACATCTCACTGCCTAGACAGTCACCCAAAGTTCTAAGTACCATTGGGGCATCTATCATACAGGCCCATAGTATCTGGCAGACTTTTCCATGAAGCAGGAAATTTCAAAGACAGTTCCACCTATATTGGCAGTTTGTCAGTCACTTTCTTCTGTGTCCTGCAGAATGTCTTTCAAGAAGCAGAAACCCTGAAGGACTGTCTCACCTTTAGAAAGTTCAGCAGTCATTTTTTTGTGGGTCCTGCATGTGCAGTTCATACAGCATACCATGAAGCAGAACAGGCAGGAGAAGTTTCTTGCCCAAATGGCTAACAAACTCCATAAGGAGCCTCTTCGATGCCCATCTTTTTATTGAAGTAGATTGATGCTGCCAGGAGCAGATGTGTCTCATTGTCATGAAAAGCCCCAAGTTCTTATAACATTTTAAATGCCATATTCTGAAGGTCTCTGAAAGATTTTTAGAATATCTATCTAACTGAAATCTCTCTATATATATCTAGAAAACCTAACTAACATGACTATAAACTTGACTATTATAGATGATTATCTATTACTCTATATTTCTTAATTATACATTACATTTTAAATAAGCTGCACAAACACAATACCTTAACCAAGAACAGAAATATACATATAACAAAATTGACCTTAAATTTGTAACAATAAACCAAGATCTATACCAATGCAAAGTATTCATTTCTATAGCATATTCCCCTTTAAATATAAACAAATATTTATAAACAATCATTTAGGGAATTTGGGCATAGTTCTCTCCAAACTGCTTCCTGCTTTTTGTTGGGTAAAGTAATTTTGGGGCTCACGGAAACCTTTCAGGGGCTCTTGGTCCATCAAACCACATCAGTCAGGAATGAATCCACAGGTTCTCATCCTCTGTGGAAACAAAAGCTGAACCTCTTTTACAAAGCAACAAATCCTTAAATCCAAATTTTGAAGTCAAGATACCTTTAAAGTATCTATGTTGGTTTAGCTTAGCATCACATACAATAAAATGTCTCCCTGTTCTTAGCTCATTCACAGTGAAAGAATTTAAAAAATCACAATAATATACAGAGTTCTCTGTATATTTCATCTTTGCCTGACTTATTTTTCTTACTCTATTACTTTTTCTACAAGTTTAGTATTTATTCTATTATCTTTACTACTTTAATCTATGACTGTCTGTACTCTGTCTCTTTAAAGACTTTGTTTTATTTTTTCCTATATTCTTTTTTTTCTCTCTATCAAGCACATGTGCATTTATCCAACACTGTAACCGATTTAGGGGTCTTTTCCATCTGGATTTGTCTTTATTGTGTGCATATCTGTAATTATAATTTTTACTAGGAGTGCTTTCTTTTCTTTTAAATGCTAAACGAGCATGGCTAGGACCAACTCTGCAGCACTGCCTGTTGGCTCTGTCCAGTCCAACATGGCAGAAGCATGAACTATTCATACAACTAGCATGAACCAAAAAGCTTCCATTTCAAAACTGGTCATTTTTTTTTCTGCTACTGCCGAATCAGGAAGACTTCTCTTAAAGGAGTCATGGCATCCCTGTTTGCAGCCAACAAACAGAGCCCATCCAAAATAAAAATGCAGCTAAACTTTGTTTTTTTGTGTGTCTAGAATTCCTTTCCAAGCTCTCTCTGGCTTCATCTGGATGTAGTCAGTCCCACATTGGCACGCCAATCTGTTGGCAGAGGCTGCTCATTTGTTTCCCGGCCACCCAGATCTGAAATAATCACACTGAAACTATATTAATTGCAACACTATTTGTCCAATGACTCTAGTGTATTCCTAGCTAGCTCTTATATCTTAAATTAAGCCATTTATATTAATCTGTGTATTGTCACATGATTGTGGCCTACCAGTAAGGTTCTGTCTGGCATCTGTCTCCTGTGGCAGCTACATGACTTTTCTTTGACTCCACCTACTCTTCCTATATATCTTTTCCAGCCTTAATATATTCTGTTAAGCCATTAGCTGAAAGCAACTTCTTTATTAATCCATGGCAATAAACATACTCACAGCATACAGAGGGGAATCCCACATTAATGTTGAAAATAAAAGCATAACAAGTATCGATCAATCAGGATGAAGAAATGAAACAGAGGCCTAAAGCTCAATGTTATCAGACAGATTTTGTTTAGATAAATGGAAGAGTTAATGCTTTCTAATGAAACTATCTCATATACCAAAAAAGTGTTCAGAGATAAAAGGGACTAGCATAGAAAATCACATGAACAGTATCAGGAAAGAAATTCAAGAACCCTAAGAGAAACATATATAGATCCACCTGGGGAGGGGAAATAGACAAGATTTCCTGAGAAAATTGGGAGCATGGGGGTGGGGGAAGAAGGGAGGGCAGAAGGGGAGGAGGAATGGAGAAGGGGAGGGGAGAGAAAAACTTGAGGAAACTGGATAGTCAAGATGGGAGAAGGACAGAGATGGAGAGCAAAGAAAGAGATATCTTGATTGAGGGAGTCATTATGGGGTTAGCAAGAAACCTGGCACTAGAGAAATTTCCAGGAATCCACAAGGATGGCCCCAGCTAAGACCCTAAGCAATAGATGAAAGGGTGCCCAAACTTGCCTTGCCCTGTAGTAAGATGAATGACTATCTTATATGTCACCATAGAACCTTCATCCAGCAATTGATGGAAGTAGAGACAGAGAGCCATAGCAGACACTGGGCTCCCAAAGTCCAGTCAAAGAATGGGAGGAGTGAGATTATTAGCAAAGAGGTCAAGACCATGATGGGGATACCCACAGAAACAGCTTACCTGAGCTAATGGGAGCTTACCAACTCCGGCTGGACAGGGAAGGAATCATCATAGAACCAGACTATTCCCTCGGAATGTGTGTGACAGTTTTTGGCTGGTGCAGACTGTGGGGTCACTGTCAGCGGCACCAGGATTTATCCCTACTGCTTGTACTGGCTTTTTTGAACCCATTCTCTTTGGAGAGATACCTTGCTCAGCCTAGATATAGTAGGGTCCTTCCCCAAAACAATGTGCCTTACCCTCTCTGAGGAGTGGATGAGGGATGGGGAGGGGGGAAGGTAGAGAAGATGGGAGGTAAGGAGGGAATGGGAACTGGGATTGGTATGTAAAATCAAAAACGGATACATTTTTTGTTTTTTATAAATAAAATAAAAATAGACAAAAAGAAATTCAAAGAAAGGTGAAGGAAAGAGGTGTGCACAGTGGGTCTATATTGTTATATATACCATTTAAAAACAAAACTTCTTCCATTCCTATTTGTATCTCTTTCATCTCCTTCACTTAACTGAATCTAAAAGGCTTATGAATAGCAAGGACAACATCATTTAAGTCAAGACATAGTGCTCCACCTAAGACTTTAGTCATAATATTGAACAGGAATGGAGAGAATGGATATCCTTGCATATTTCTGATTTTGATGGAACTGCTTTGAGGTTTTCTCTATTTAGCACAATGTTGACTGTGGGGTTATTATATACTGCCTTTATTATTTTAAAATTTGTTTCCTCTATCCCTAGATTCTCCAGGATTTTTAGAATGAATGCATTTTGAATTTTGTCAAATACTTCTTCTGCATGTAATAAGATTATTAAGTAGTCTCTGTCCTTAAGTCTAGTTATGTGGTGAATTTCATTTATTGATTTACATTGTCCCTGCATCTCTGGTATGAAGTGGACCTGAATACTACAGATGAAGTTTTTGATGTGTTCTTGAATTTTATTTGTAATTATTTATTGAGAGTTTATTCATTTATGCTTGTTGGAGAACTTTGCCTATAATTCTCTTTTTTGTTGTTGTTGAGTGTTTAACTGGTTTTAGTACTGGGATAATACTGACTTTAAAAATGAATTTGGAATCTTTCTTTTTATTTTATGGGAAAATTTGAAGTATATTTGTGTTAGTTCTTGCTGAAGGTCTGAAGAGTTCTGTGCTGAATCAGTACACTCCAGGATTTTATTAAGTGGGGGAATTTACTGCATCTATCTAATTGGGTGTTATATGTATTTAAATTGTTTATTTCATCTTGATTTCAATTTGGTAGGTCATATACAGACAAAAATTCATTTAGATCCTTAAATTTTTCCAGTTTAGTGGAATTTTTTTAAAAAGGTATTTTATTATTATTTCTTGCATTTTCTCAATGCCTGTTATAATGGTTCTATTTTAATCTCTAATTTTTAATAATTTACGGCTTTTCCCTCTTATTTTTGACTAATTTTGCTTAAGCTTTGTTAATCTTTTTAATCTTCTGAAAGAAAGTTTTATAGTTTCTTTGTGGATTTTATTACTGTTTATATTAAAATTGTATTATTAATTTTGATTTTGATTGTTTTCCTTCTTATGTACAGTTTTGGGGCATGTTTTAGTTCTTATTTTTCCAAGGCCTCCAAGTGCACCATTAAGTTATTAATTTGATAGCTCTCAACTTTTATTGTTATTGTTGTTGTTTTGTAAGAACTTAGTGCTGTAAACATTCCTTAATTATGTTCCACTAATTTTGGTGTGCTATGTTTCCATTTTGTTCAATTCTAGAAACTATTAAATTTCCTTCATGATTTCTTCCCTAACTGAACTATCACCAGTAATATATTGTTTACTTCCCATGGGCCTGTATGTGTCTTGTAGCTTTGATTGCTTTTATTATCTGGTTTTATTTCTTTGTGATCAGATAAAACAGAATTTTACTTCAATTTTCCTTTATTTGTTAAGATTTGCTTTGTGTCCTAAAATACGTGGTCAGTCTTAGAAAGTGTTTTATGAGCTATGGGGAAGAAAGTATATTCTTTAGTATTTCGGTAGAATGTTCTGTAGATGTTTGTTAGGGTCATTTTACTTATGATGCCATTAAACTGCAATGATTCTTCTTTCAGCTTTTATGCAGACAATTTGTCTATTGATCAAACTGTGAACTAAAGTCCCCCACTACCACTATATTAGAATTCTTCTGTGGACTTTGCCCTAATAATTTTTCTTTTTTAAAGCGGGCTTCCCTGTATCCAGTGTGCACATATTTTAGGGTTATAATATTATGTTGTATTCTTACTTTAATGAATATAAAGGAACACTCTAGGTCTTCTCATGAGTTTTAGCTTGAAGTCCATTTTGTCAGATATTGCAGTACTTTGTCTGCTTGTTTCTTAGTTCCAGTTGCTTAGAACAAATTTTTTCCATTTTTTTTTAAATTCTAAGGTGGTATACACTGTTGATGGCCAGATGTGTTTCTTGGAGGCAGCAAAAATACATATTCCATTTTATAATCCAGTCTTCTAGTTGTGCCTTTCTTATAGGGAAATTTAGTCTATAAATACTAGGAGCTGACATCAAAGATGTGCACTAATTCCTGTCATTTTGTTGATTTCTCTGATAATTTCTTACAAGTCTTTCAATTTACTATTCCTGAATTATTTGGTTCCTGTGCCTTCTTGGTTTATAAATCTCTTCAAACTGAAGTATTTCATCAAGTATGGGAATGGAAATAGAGTTCTCAAAAGAGGAAATATAAATGGCTGAGAAATATTTTTAAAAGTGCTCAACATCTACAGCCATCAAGGAAATGAGGTTAAAATTGTTTTGAAATTTCATCTTCCTCCAATGAGAATAGCTAAGATTTTTTAAAAAAGACAAAGGAGTTAACATAGTTGTGGGGGAGGTACAATATTTATTCATTGTTTGTGGGAATGGTGAAAACTGATGCAGTTGCTATGCAAATTAGTGTAATTACTCCTCAAAAAACCTAGGAAATGATTTACCATATGATCCAGCTATATCACTCTTGGGCATATTCACAAAGGATTCTGTATCCTACTACAGAGATATTTGGTCATCCATGTTTATTGCTGCCTCATTTATACTAGCCAGGAAATGGGAACAACCTAGATGTCTATCAACTGATGAATGGATAATAAAGATATGTACTTTTATACAATGGAAAAATTATTCACCTGTAAAGGAAGATGACATGATGAAAATTGCAGATCAATGAGTGGAGCTGGAAATAATAATTCTGAGCAAGGTAACTCAGACTCAGAAAAGTAAATATCACATATTTTCATATGGTAATCTTTAGATATGTGTGTTTAAATTGGACTAACCACAGAAGTCAGGAAACCAGTAAGGAGCCATGGGAATGGATGGGAGACAGATTAAGATACGGGAAAAAGAATACATGTGATATGAAGGGTAGATGAGGAATAATGGAGCAGAAGGGATTATGTAAAGTAAGGGATGGGAAAGCAGGATGGAAGACGGAGTATGGGAGAAATAATTGACACTAAAGAATTTGAAAATGCTAAATTGAAACATATTATTGTAGAAACGTTCCAGGATATAGACACATAGAGGTTCGTGTGCATGTGCACGCACATAGACCAAATTACATAAAAGGTTAGCATATATATGATAGATAGGTAGGTAGGTAGGTAGATAGATAGATAGATAGATAGATAGATAGATAGATAAATAGATAGATGAGGAATATTTTAAATAGATTTATCATATATTGGTAAATTAAAAACATAAGCTATCAAAAAATTCCAGTGCTAGAAATAGATTACATTTTTGGAGTTGCTGATCTAATGGGGTACCCTAGATCCCCAAACATTATAGCCATTGTGATTTGTTTTGGTTACTTTTCTATTGTTGTGATAAGAGTTCATGACCAAGTCAAGTTATAGAATAAAGAGTTTACTTGGAAAATAAAGTCTATGACCATCTTGATAGAAAGTTTGACAGCAGGCAGGCAAATATGTCATTGGAGAAGTAGCTATCATCTTCCACCTTGATTCACAATCACAACAAAGAGAGCTAACTCGGAATAATATGGGTTTTCGAATCTCAAAATCCTCCCTTTAGTGATGTACCTCCTCCAACAAGGCCCCACCTCCTAATCCTTCCCAAACAGTTTCATTAACTGGGAACCAAGTAGTAAAACAGATGAGCCTCTGGAGATCATTCTCATTCAAACAGCCACATCACTGCTCTTGATTATCTTCCAGAACTGAATAGTAAGACCTTATTACTTGTAAAAACTTATAGTTGAAGTATAGAACATGGTAAAGTCATGCCTAGTACAATCTTACACAGTACTAGGACGTGTGACAAACACCATGAAGGGAGAAAAAGCAGTCATCAGTCTTACCCATATGTGAACCCTGAGAGCTACAATACCATTGGGCAAGAAATACTGATGTAATAGTGGCACGAATGTTATGGGATTGGATGACCACTTTCTTATTGGCTTTGAGGCATTCTCTACAAGATAGAACTCTTTCCTTGTACCATTAATACATCCAAGAACCCAAGGCTAGGTAAGTCATAGGCCCTAGCTGAGATGGTCTGTTCAATAAATATAACATTAAACTGACTAAAAATTACTTACCACTATAACCATAGATGGATGCATCTCTCAGTCATCATGAGAGAAGCTTTTGTTTTCGGTATATAAGTATTAAAGCAGAGACTCATATCTGGTCAAGGTACCAATAATAAAATATTTAGGTGTGATCAGCCCCAAGTGGGTCATTTATATCATCTCCCATCCTCCCAAAGCTCAAAAGTCATTTCACACGAGAAAATGGAAAGATTTCAGAGCTGAAGGAATGGATGACTACAAGGATTTTTGCAGACACAACAGAACAATTTCACATATGTACTGAGAGTTGCTATGATTATATACATAAGATCTGCACAGAATCAAGGCAGACATGGTCCCCATGGAGTGGGAAGTTGTCAGAAAGTTTCATCCCTTTCTGAGGAGCTGCTGGCAATTAATGGATGCTGGCAAAGAGAGAGTCAGTTTACTTCAGCTATATGGCCCCTAAGAGATTACCCATTCTCTTGTAGTAGACCTAACACCAATGCACTTATTAGCAACACTGTGTAGATTTGTATGCTTAATTATAAATAACACGTGAAAATTGGAAGGAAATAATGGTAGTGGTTATGATAGAGGAATTGGGAAGGGGTAAGAAAGGCAGGTGAACTTGATCAAAATTTATGTATAAATTCTTAATCAGTAAAAAGTTAGGATATGAAAACACATGATAATGAAATTACAGAACACCAAAATATAACAAAGTTAATGTTAGCACCTTATCTAAAGAATACAGTTCCTGACTAAGTAGATCTTATTTTGGGAACACAAAGTTGACTTTACAATTCAAATCTATTAATTTCATTTACCACATTAGTAGAATAGAAAAAACTATATGAATAAATGGGAAGATATACCATGTGTATAGATATTAAGTCTCAGAATTTCGTTTCTCCTTGAGTATGATATAATTAACAAAAAACAAAAGTCATTTTGCAGAATCAGTTACTTTTAAAATTCAAGTGAAGGAAATAAAATACCTAAACATTTCAAAAAGTATTAGAAGACTATTTGATGTGATGACTATGAAGCTATGAAGTATTAAAAGATAAGAAAAATGCAAGTAAAATAATAATCCCTGGAAACAGACAGAAAATATAATCATATGTGCTCACTCAGTCAATTTTTGGCTAACATGCAAATACAAACCAATCAAGGCATGCTTTTTCTTTGAAGAAGTGGTGAGGAGCCACTGGATACTTGAGTGGAGGAAAGTGAACACAGGGTCTACTGATGCCCATGCAAAAATAAATCCAGACTTCCATGGGACAATAAGAAAAAGATTATTAAATCTCTTGTCTCCATTTTTCACTGCTTGACAGTCTCATAGGTTTATATAAGGGACGTTAGTCATTCTTATCCACTAATATCCTCTCTCACTCCTTCGTGTCTCCCACTGGGACCCCTCTTCTCAAAGAGTCTACTTCCTAATTTCATTTCTTCTTTTTTGGGTGTGGATCATTGAGTTTAATTTTTATTGCTTGCCTGAACTTGGTGGGAAGCTCTCCATCAGAAGAAGGGTGATTCGTAAGTGGCTGCACCCCTGAAGAAAGTAACACCCCTTCCCCGAAATAGAAAGCTTATTGATGTTTCCCTTGGCTTTCCTCCAGAAATTAAAGGGAAAGGTAAGTTCTTATTGTTGAAGACACCATGCACTTCAGAAACTGGTTGCAGAGACCCATAAACTGGAACTGACTTTAATGCATCCTCCCTAGGGAATAGCTTTCATTGAATCACAAGGTGCCATGCAAGCTTCCAAAGGAGGGAAGCAACAGTTCTACCTATGACATCTAGGAATCTCGCCAATGACCAAAACAGCATGACAACCCTAAGAACAAATCAAGTGGTAATTACACCTATGGGTTTAATTGTCCAGGCCCAGTCAACAAAGGGGAAACCATGCCTGGTACTGGAAACCTAGCCAACTAGTAAATGTTGGTGATTTCATGGGTCTTGGAGGAGAATCCACAACTTCTGCTGTACTAAGCCAGCTAACCATTAACATCAACGTATAAACACTTTCCTTTATAACCACAGGTAAGTGTAGTCTTCGCTCTTCATCAAGAAAACTTTTCTTTGCAACAGATAGAGAGCACAACCAATCAAAATGCAGAGATGTGAAGCCTAATCTCAGTGGATACACCTACATGAGACTTCCATGCCTAAGTCTCAGGGAACGTTGAAGAAGAAGAGGGACGGGAAATATTGTAAGGGCCAGAGCATCACGGAGTTTGTTGTGTGCTTGTGTATCCTAGTAATGCCAGAATTTAGATCCATAAAGTGTCACCAGCATGACTTGCCAAATGTGAATTGAGCAGTTATGACATCAACAGAACGTTACCTCAACCCTATACAAAGAACTATAGACACCTGAGAAAAGCGGGGAGCAGAAGAGTGGCCTTCTCCAGAACATAACTAATCAATTGGTTGCCTAATGCCAAATGTACAGCTCTGAAAACATACGTGCAAGTGGCATTATATGGATGGAGCAGGTCATCTATAGAAATATATATGTATATATTATGCATACATGCATGCGATAACAATGAAAACGAAGGTCATGATTTGAAGGAGAGCGGGGTGGTGGGAGGAGTATATTAGAGGGTTTAGGAACAGAAAGGGGAAGGGAGAAATGTTGTAATTATATTATAATCTCAAGAAGAATCGAAAAAGAAAATAGAATTGGGGCTTCTGGGTTTAAGCATGGGCCTCAGGATTGATGTTCTCCTAATGATCATCTGTTCAGTTCCATTCGGCTCAGACACAGTAAATACTTTAGTGTGCCAGGGTGCCAGGAATGCTCTGTCAGGCTTTGGGATATGGTAGATGTGGGCTGGGCTGTGAGCTCCTGGAGTTGACAGCACTAACAGGGTGATACTGTGTTCTTTCTAGTCAGAGACCTGTACTCCAAGAACTAATGCTTTAAAGTAAGAACTAAGAACACTTGCCAGATTGTGGTTTGATGCTCGAAGCCAGCTAGAATGCACATATTTACACCAAAGGAATAGACAAACTTCAAAGGCAGATTCCTTTTGTTTCTAGCGAGTCTATTGTTAAATGTTTGTCCACGCTCTTAATCAGACATCCTCCTTTTCTTTCTGTAGCTCTTGAAATGGCTACACTTGAGCTAGGCATTTAACAATGGAGTTTTGGCTTCTAGACCTGTCCTTATGCGTTCATTAGAAACTGATTAATAAGAAAGGCAAGCACTTTTCAGAATTCACACAAATTGTTTTTGTTTCAGTAATTGGGGCTCTGATAATTATCAGTGGGAACAAATTGAATGGAAACATGCAGTGGGTACAGTCTGAGAAATATCTGAATGAAGAAATATGAAAAGTGTTACCATAAATGGAAGAAAGCCTTAACTTCTAGATTGAAGGGGACAGGCTAGGGAAATCTTCCCTTTCCTCATTGTTAGAATCCAACAGGGTTCTGAATAGGGAAGATGCAGGTGGATTTGATGGGAGAGGCCAAAGACCTAGGCTATCACAGAGGAAGCTTATGATATTAGACAATGTGACCAGATTCGCACAGCACAGGACAGCGCTGCACATCTTTAAACATGTGTCAGATGCAATTTGTCAGCCTTGATCACATTGAGAGCCCTATACCTGTCAGCTCAGACTTCATAGCTGGTTGGTCTGGTGTTACAGCTGTCATCTCAAGACACCAGTAATGAAAACAAGAAGTTTATGCAGACGTGGGGTTTGCATAAGATTTCTGCTTCCTTACCTTGTTTCCACAAGCAAAACCTTTGTAAAATATGGGAATCCTCAAGTTTACCTATCCATCAACAAAAATATTTGTTGGTCACAGTAATCAGGTACGATCCAACAAACTGAAGATGTGTTGAACAAGACATGTATGGTCTTTTCATTAACAGAGTATATGGATTTGGACCTGCTGTTCATTAATTTGCTTATTTAATTGTTATTTTTAAAGGAGAAAGAAAGCCCAGAGTGAGGAGGCTCATGCAGTTTGAGGAAGTGACATCTACCTTGATGTTTAAAAGATGAAGGTAGTCAGCGGGACATAAGAAAATTATAGGCTCAGGGAGAACCTCATACAAGGGAATGGTGAGTCAGGAGTGGCTCAGTGCTGTCCCTGGCCTGAAACAGGGCAGCCTGAGTAGAGATCAGATAACAAACTGAGAATGACATGCGGCTAGGGAGAACAGCTCTGCTGTGATTACATGAATCATGCTAAGGATTTGGATCTTAATCCAAAGAGTATTAAGGATTGTAAGCAGAGGGTGACATGGCCCAATTTGAATTTTTAAAAGCTCTCTACAAAAAGGGGGAAGTAAGAAGGGAGAGTTGCAAAATTTTCTGTTTGTTTGGAGGATGATGGCTAAAGGATATAAGGTCAAAGATAAATCCTAATTAGGATGCCGCATACAGAGCTCAGAGCACTTTGGAAATAAGGATATGTGGGAACTGGTCATGGCTGGACTGTGAGACTGTGAGACTCTAGAGTCTCTGTATGTTGACAAAAAGACATTAATTAGAGATGGACATGAATCTCAGAAGAAGACTCAACTATAATGATGAATTTCAGTATTACCAGCAAGGAGATGTCAAGACTGTGAGTGTAGATGCTACTGTTGCCATATGGGTTCTGGGGAAGGAGGAGGATGAGAAGTCATCTGAGATGATGGTCAAGTAATTGCAACAAAAGATATGAGAGGGGAAGTCCAAGAAATATAGTGAGAAATATGGCAAAAATCAAAACCAAAAATGTTTCCAGAAAGGAAATGGTAACAGTATCAAAGGAGCAAGGCACCAAGTTAGGCAAAGTGTCTAACCAGATGGAGTGTGTTAACTTGACTGACACTTGATTGGGTTGAAAGGTATCCATGGGACAGACAAAGCACACTGCTGGACCAGTGTGTTTTGGGGCTTATTTTCAGCAGTGATTAGATTTCAAGGGCTCTGACCTGGTCAATGGTTTAATCCATTGACCAAGTTGAAATTTGGGCAGACTATTGGGAGATGGTGTCAGTTGTGAAAGGTGCATCTTCCTTAGAGGTGGAATTTGGAAGATATTTCCTGTCCCCTTCTCCCTTTCTCCAGTCTCTCTTCTCACTTCTTCTAACCCCTTCTGTTCTCTTCTTCTTCCCCTCCCTCCCAACATCTTTCTCCTTCTTGGCTGTTAAATGTGAATAACTTCTTCCACTTCATGCTCCCACTCATGTGATGTCCCGCTTCACCTGAGGCAAAACAGTGCACCCAGCCAGCCTTGGGCAGACAGCTCCAAAACCATGAGCCAATTGAATTCAGTAACCTCACTGAAGGAGTGACCTTGAAGGTGGAATTGGTCAGTTAACTACTTTTCAAGAATTTTCCCATGAAGAGAGACATAGATGCACTGTGCTTTCTGTATTGTTTACGTTTTTAATGGAACTGCAGTGCTTTGCATTCCATAGGAAGTAACAGAGGCAACTAGGTCATTCATCAAACTCATTTCTTTTTTCCAGGTTGATTTTTAGTGAATTTTACTTAAAGAGACCAATTTTCAGTGATGATATGTATTCAGAAGTCAATACCAATAAGGAAAATCAATTATTGAACACTTAATGCTTGTCTGACATTTTGCCAGATCTGTTGGTTTGTTGCAGCAACAGCTCCCTGTGTTCACTAGGAAGTGGGCAAGTGTTCAGTCTCAATGGATGGGATGGCAAGATTGAGGCTTTGCGAAGCTATAGGCCTTGATGAGGTCTGCAGGCTACCACGGCAGGAAGCGGTTCAACTTGACCAAGCCTGACATGAAACCCAGGCCTCAACAACTCGAATCCTCACTAGCCCTGTCTCCTGGGAGGAAGCTGACAGGTCTTATCAAAAAGCTTCAAAACAAACCATAGGCAGTCAGGAGATACTTCAGGCCTCCAAGGGAAAATTCCTCTTTCTTTTTATCTTCCTTTCTTCCTTCCTTCCTTTCTTTATCTTTCTTTCTTTCTTTTTTATTTTTTTTTAAATTTTTTGAGACAGGGATTCTCTGTGTAACAGCCCTGGCTGTCCTGGAACTCATTCTGTAGACCAGGTTGGCCTCAAACTCAAAGAGATCTGCCCGCCTCTGCCTCCTGAGTGCTGGAATTAAATGTGTGCGCCACCGAAGATTTCTCAGGTATCTGGGAAGCCAAGCATGTTCTGGGAAATTCCACCCCACCTGCCAGCCTTTTATTTAAATCTCTTACCCCATTCGTCAGATTTCACTTTTGTCATGTTTTCAGGGGACCCACGCCCGGCCATGAGGATGGAAGCATCCGTTTCTGAGAGTATTCATGTCTGTGTGACAATCCTTTGTGTCGTTTATTTCCATTGCACATAGCTAACTCATACCTATCAGATTTTTTCCTGAATCCAGCCTGCCATGAAAACATGCACTTAAGGAGGCAAAATAGATCCTAAAGCTCACTGGAAACTGTAATTTACACGGGTTTATTATCTATTTTGTAAAGAACTAAGGGAGAATATATCAGAGGGTCTGAAACAAAGAAATGTTAAATTTCAGAAATGCTCACTACTCTAATTTTATCATTAAACATCACGTGTATGAATTAAATGGTCATACTTTAGTTGATAGATATGTACAGTATGCACAGGGAAGAAATGAATGATGAATTGTGGCACACACAGGCTGCGAGAGGAGGGTAGTGAGGCCAGATGCTGGAATCCTTCCTTTGCTCATTGCTATCTCCCCAGTACAGCATGAAAGCCTGGATCATACTTGGTATGGATTCTCTGGCTAAATGAAGGATTTGCCAGTGGTGGTGCGGGGAGGGGCAAACACAGGTCCATTAGGAGCGGATTTCAGTGATGTTGCACCATCTGCATGCATCTCAAGTATTCTAAAATTTTGACATCGGCCTGACATGAGCTCCCTGAGAAACAGAAGATCAGAGAAATGAAAAGCAGGGCATGGCATAGCCACTGAGGTCTACAGAGGGTCTTGGTGAGTCAAAGAGCCCAGATGGCTGGGCTGCACTTTCAGCCCCTGCTGTGGACCCCTGGCTGGCACAGTTAATCTCTGAACCAAAGGGATATTTAAAGAGGAACAATAAGAAGTTTCTGCTGAACTTTTTAAACCAAAAAAAAACTGGTATATTTGGTTAGCTATATGCAGGTGTCAAATCAGACTTGCTTGTCTCCATTTAGGCAGGGGGTGTGAGGGTGGCATTACCAGATTATCAAGTAAGTTCCTTAGCTACTCTGGAATTCTCCCATACTCTCTTCCTGTACCATCTCCTCCTGCTGCTGCTGTCCAGGCTCACACATACAGATGTTCCATTGAGAATCTCTCATCAACTTGCTTTCTCTTCTCCAACCCCATTACTTAGGCTAAGGCTTTCATTTCACAGCTACACCCTTACTACAACCCAGCATTGGTCATCTGCCACCAGATCCTAATCATTTATTTATGTGATAGGTGTGATCCTTCTAAAATTCCAATCTGATCACATTAGCTCTCTCATAAAGTGCATCGGGGCTCTCTAAAAGCCACTAAGTGTCTCCAAGTACAGAGTGCAAGCTCACTGGAGAGGCACTGACATCCCCAAAAGCCGGTTCCATCAGACCTTCCCACCTCATTGCATGTCATTTCTCTGAGGAACTCTTTTGCTTTGGCCATGAAGTACTTTGTGTCTCCTAACCACATACACTGGGAAGAGCTAAGCCATTAGGTCTCCAAAATGACCATTTCCTTCACTTAGAAAGCCAGGCCTCTGAGGCAAAGTCCACCTAATTTTTCAAGACTCAGATATGATCATCTTTTTTGTTTAGCCATGCTCGAAACCCTAGGGTGGTGTGGGAAGTCCTTCTGTCTATGTGTTGGTTTTATTGGTTAATGAATAAAGAAGCTGTTTTGACCTGTGGTAGTGCAGAATAGAGCTAGGCTGGAAAAGCTAAACTGAATGCTGGGGAAAAGAAGGCAGAGACAGGGAAATGCCATGGAGTTGCCAGAGGGGAATTGATGCAAACTACCAGATGGAAATTTTTTGGTAGGCCACGAGCCTCGTGGTAAAATGTAAAATAATAGAATTGGGTTAACCAAAGATATAAAAGCTAGCTAGCAATATGCTTAAGTGATTGGCCAAGCAGTGATTTAAATAATAGTTTCTGTGTGATTATTTTCGGGAGTCTGTGCAGCCGGGAAACAAACAAGCAGCCTCCAACAATAATAAAGCTGTATTTAACAGACAGTCAAAGAATGTTATACTTAGCTGAATATCTTGCATATAGTGCTTGACTAGAGAAACAAATAAAGTTTGGGACATTGTGGCAGAGGAATTGAGAATTTTGGATATGATTCCATATGGCAACCACTTAAATCTAAGCTTTGAGGGGAAAGGGAGATGGCTCAGTAGATAAATGCTTGCCATTAATAGTGAGGAACAGAGTTTCAATCACCAGTACCCATGTAAACGTTGTGTGGGTGAGGCAATCTCGGTGGTTGGGAGGTAGGCACTGGAATACTCAGAGCAAGCTAGCTAGTTAGGATGGCAGAACCACTGAAATCTTGGTTCAGATGAGAGACCTTGCCTCAAAATATAAGGTGGAGAGTGACCCATAAAGACACCTGCCATTGATTTCCAGACTCCACACACAAGCACACACCTATGCACAGACATACCCACATATATCTAGCCACATGTATGTGAACATGTATCACACACATGCAAAAAGTAAAAATAAATCAAGGCAATGTCAAGGCTTGACCCTGTGTATGTGTGGGGTAATTTAATCTTTCGTACTTTATATATTTTTCTAAATTAAAATATGATTATCACTTATTCAATCCATTGCTCTCTTTCAAAATCATGTCTTCTTTAGTTATCTCTTTTTCTTTCTCTTTCTCTTACTCTCTCACTTGCTTTCACTTTATCTCATACACACACACACAAATACAACCTACTGAGTCTGTTTAGTGTCACTTATATGTATATAATTTCAGGGCTTACCTCCCTGAATTGGATAAGCAATGGGGGGGTGTTTTATCTCTGGGGAAGATAAATAACTTCTTCCACTTGCAGTATTCCTGAATTTCCTGTAGTTATTTGTCTATTAAGTTATACCACTTGGGTCGATGATACTCCCTCCAAGAGCCACTGAATATCTAAGGAAACCTCCAATACCAGTCATAAAGAAACCCCCTTTGAGTTGGTCAGGGAGTCCAAAAGACTCCCAAATTATATGGGCTATTGTTGCCTCCACGAGTTTGAAGGTAAGTCCCTATTGATAAAGACATCATACACTTTAGAGACAAAACCCACAGGATTCAAGATGGAATGAACCTGAAAGACTCCTCCAGAAGGGTTCTATGCAACTGTAACTGAAGATTTCTCTCCTGTCTGCCAGTTCCTGAATATCTCCTCTGAGACTTACTATTAACTGCAAACTGTTTGCCTGATAGCTCAGGCTTATTACTAACTAGGTTTTATTTCTTAAATTAACCCATTTCTATTAATCTATGTATTGACACATTGTCATGGTGTTACTTCACATCTTGCTTCTCTGCCAGCTATTGATATCTCTGATTCTGCCTTTGATTTCCTGCCTAGCTCTATTCTGTCTGACTATTGGCTAAATCAGTTTCTTTATTAATCAATGATAATAAAACATATTTACAGCATACAGAAGGACATCCCACATCATCTCCCCCTTTCTGTCTAATTAAAAATTAAGAGTTTAATTTTATCATAGTAAAATTACATATAACAAAAAAGTTATCAAGCAAGAATTACAGTTACATTATTTAATCTATTTGTATTTGACAAAATTAAAGAAAATATTCTATCATCTATCCTATCTTTGTGAGTCTAAAGTTTCACATATAATTTATCTTTCACCATAACTAAGGAAAACTATAATTATAACTATCTAGTCTTCACCTCCATTAAAGACTCTAGAAGGATATAATGATACCTAAGTAAACAAGAAGTGCATTGTAAGAAACATCCTAAACTCTAGAAATGACAGAGACATCTGGCTGCCTGGACAGTCACCCAAAGTTCTTCTGTAACATTGTGGCATCCATCTTCAGCCTACAGGTCCATAGTATCTGGCAGACTTTTCAATGAAGCAGGAAATTTGAAAGATTGCCCCACCTATATTGGCAGTTTGTCAGTCACTTTCCTCTGTGTCCAGCAGAATGTCTGGCAGTTTCTTCTGTGAATCAGGAACCCTTAAAGATCACCCCACATTGTTTTGACAAAGTTTAAACATTTTCCTGTGCATCCTGTATGCCTAGTTTATAAAGTATACAGTCAAGCAATCCAGGCAAGAACATTTTCTTGCCCAAATGACTACCGTGCCACCTTGAAGGCAAATTCCATAAGGAGCTTCTTTGATGTCCAGCATCCTCTTAAAGTAATTGGTGATGCCAGGAGCAAACATGTCTCAATGCCAAGAAAATCTAAGTTTTAAAAATATTTTAAAAGCCATATTCTGTATATCTTTGAAGTTTGAAAACTACCTATTTGAAATATATCTCTGCATATCTAGAAAATCTAACTAACATGATTTTAAGTTTGACTATTATAGATGACTATTAATTTGTATTTAACTATACATTACATTTTTAAATGAGTTGCATAAACATAATACCTTAAATAAGAGTATAAATATATATACAGTATAACAACATTGACCTTAAATTTGTATCAGCAAGCCAAAATCCATACCAATGTGAAGTATTTTGAGATTAAAAGTTATTTTTTGGATCAAAATAGATTTACCTTTTTCATTTCTATATCATATCCCAGTTTTCTTCTTTAGAAAGATATTGACTATGACCATTAAACATTTATAATGAACCCCCTTTAAATGAAAACAAACATTTACAAACAATATTTTGTGAATTTGGGCATAGTTTTCTATACTACTTCCTGCTGATTGGGGGTGCTGGCAATCTTATGGAGATCCTAAGAAAATTTAGAATTATGATTAAATCTTGGCTGTAGTAGTCTATGAGGCTGCATCATCTCAGCCAGTTGCCTTGAAGCTGTTTTGGATGTTGGATCACCTGGACCATTGCTCCCACTGTAGACCTCTGAGGGTGCTGCTCAGTAAATCCATATTAACATGGAAGGAATCCACAGCTTTTCATCTTCTGTGGAATACAGAAACAGAACCTCTTTAGGTCCAAATTTTGAAGTCAAGATACCTTTTTGTTGAGTTAGTTTAGCATGCTCTGTAATCAAATGTCTCCCTGTAGTTATCTCATTGAGAGTCAAAAAATTTAAAAAAATACACACACACATAGTATATATAATCCAGACTCTGCATATTTTCCATTTTTATGTGGCTTATTAAAATTGTTTTACTCTTATTATCTTTAAGTTATTATTTTTATTTATGACTCTATCCTTTATCCTCTTTCTCCTAAGCCTATGCGTATTTATCAAACACATTGTGATCCATTTAGAGGCCTTTTTGATCTGAATCTGTCCTTTTTGTGTATCTGTAATCCTTTTTTGACAAGGAGGGTTTTTAAATACTAAGAGGACATGGCTAGCACCAACACTGTGGCTTTGGCTTGTTGTCTCAGCCCCCTTTGGCTTTCTAACATAGTAGAGGTACCCAGGAGAGTCACCTTTACCTTCCTAACTCTAGGGAACAGTACTAAGTAGCTTGCAGCTATGCTGTGCTCTACAGTCTGCAGCTGTGCTTTCAAGGCTGCAGGCAGTGGCTGGGAGCCTCTTTACCACTGCCCATGTAAGAGACTGCAAGAATCCACCATGTGGCTCAACCCAAGGCACTGGGTGCCATTTTCAACTGGAGGTTCCTCTCCCACCCACCATTTCCCAAAGTTCCACTCTGAGGCTTAATATTAACTACAAACTGTTTGGTCAATGACTTAGGCTTATTACTAACTAGCTTCTACATCTTAAATTAACCCATTTCTATTAGTCTATGTATCGCTACATGACTGTGATATTACCTCACATACAAGATTCCAGAAGAAACTAATAGCCCTACCCAGCTACAAAACCTGCAGATTACAAGGGTGACCAGCATGGCACCATAACCCTTAAGGTACAGAATGAATAGTAGTGACACTCATATTTTGGTGATAACATGGTATGGAAGGTCCTCCTGTCTGTGTTTTGCTTTTGTTGGTTAATGAATAAAGAAACTGCCTTGGCCTGTTGATAGGGCAGAACTTAGGTAGGTGGGAAAGACAGAACTGAATGCTGAGAGGAAGAAGGCAGAGTCAGAGCTGCCATGGAGCCTCTGCCAGCATAAGACATGCTGAATCTTTGCTGGTAAGCCACTGCCAGATTAATAGAAATGGGCTAAACCAAGATGTAAGAATTAGCAAATAAGAAGTTAGAGCTAATAGGCCATGCAGTGTTTTAATTAATATAGTTTCTGTGTTGTTATTTTGAGGCCTAAGCGGCCATGAACAAATGGATTTTGAGGTTACATATTTAATCTATAAAAAGGTCACAATAGCAAAACAGAATAAAGAAAGCTCAGAAATGTCATTTCTGGTTTATCATCAGCACTTAGTACATGCACAAAGGGGTTCAGACAGTCTTGATAACTCAAGATAGGGTTTATGATATGCTCATCTTCTTTTTCATTTTTTACTTTTAATTATTTTAAAGATTTGTTTTGTTTTACTTATGTGTTTGTGTGCATGTGTCTGTAAGAGCACTCACAGAATGCAGAAGTCAGTGTTGATCCCTTGGAGCTGGAGTTACAGGAATTTGCAAGCAACCCAATGTGGGTGCTGGAATCCAAACTCTGATCCTCCATAGACGAATAAACACTTAACCATCTAACCCCTGAGCAAGTTCTCTAACCCAAGACTCATCTTCTTAGCCTTACAACACTGTGCTTGAAACAGGGAAGGATGAAATTATTATGGCATGAATCAAATAAGTATCCAACTAGAAGTATAAGAACCAAGGAGTCTCCTTTCATTTATTCATTTGTATTTGTAGGCTGTAGTTTTCCATGTACCTTTCTGAGGATAGAAGGATTTGGATGCTTTCCTAGCCAACCATTATGCAATGACTCTGCCTTGTCCTTTCATGTGTGAGCTAGATATGGAAATACCCATGAAAAAATCATTCAAAAAATAAAGACAGTAAACATCCCTGTGTGGGCTTCACCCATGATCTGACTTCAAACTCCAAACTCCACCTGCTATAGCCAAAGGTATCAGCAGCAATTATTCCTGCTGGAAAAAAAAAACTCTTCTAGCTTTCCTAGGTGGTCCTTACATGCCTTTGATAAAAAAGATTCAAAGGAGGTGCATTATGCAGATGCTGTTGCCTTGAAACATAAACAGTTGGTCGCTGTGGGACTGTTTATTATGGTGACTGTGCAGGCTGGAGAGAACCAAGACATAAAATCACTATTTCATGCAGAAAGACATTGCCAAAGGGACAGAATTACTTACTATATTAATTCTGTCCTTCAGCCTCTCGCTCGTCTCTGCATAATGACTCAGCCACAGAATGCATTGTTGGTAAGTGACATCTGGAGACATTTCCACTATGATTTGGTTTTGGGAAAAAAGTGGAATAATATAAGGCCTTTTATTCCATCCCCTTTCCCTTTGACTTGTTTTTCCTTTCTTCCCCTGCTGGGCCTCTAGAAATTCCACCCAGCCCTCTGCTGATCTCTATTTCTTCCAGCCTACTCTCATTTCCTCAACTATTCACTTCAATGCAACTCTTATTTCCCCTTATCTTCCTTCAAAACATATGTCTGTCTCCTCTCTTCTCTTTTGTCATCCCATCTGCTATTTAATTGTCTTCTATAACAGGGTACAAAACCATCCTGTGGAAATGCCACATCAGTCTTAAAATCAAATCATGAGAGAGAGAGAGAGAGAGAGAGAGAGAGAGAGAGAGAGAGAGAGAGAGATTCCTTCTTGGCTGTCTTTTCGCATCATCATATAGAGCTATCCTATAGTCACTTTCTACAATCAACACAACACAAGGAATCAGCATATACAGCTACCATTGAATGGTATAGTATCCCAGAGTATGAGTGAAGAGGATGGAGGTGCTAAGGAGGTGGATAGTGTTTCTTTATTCCTATGATTCTTAATCATACTCAGTAGCCAAATCATGCTTAATGGCAAGCATCATGCACATTTTTACTTCCATGAGAAATTAAACTGCTTTATGAAATAGGTACTTGAATGTGGATAATAGGGAGTGTGAGGCAGAGGTGAACAAAAAGCCAAAGCCACAGTATCCCAGAGCGAGCTGTTATTTGCTGTCCCATAGCCTCAGTGACCCACTTCAAAAGATTTATAGGCTAATTGTACCAGCTGCACAGCTGTCATGTGGAAGAGGAATGTTTTTCATGGTCTGGGATGACCGCAAGTGTCTACTGCTGTTCCACAATTTCTTTTAAATTAACAGCAAGTCTTACAATATGTGTTCAACACCTGGTGTGCTATCAACCACCTAGGGAGCTCAGCATTTATCACTTTATTTAATCCACATGGCATCCATGAGTTTGGAGCAAACATGTCCAGTTTTATGATTAGCAGGCAAGTCAGAGAGGGAAAGAATTCCCCCAACATTAGAAAGCTATAGAATATAAATAGTACCTATAGCTATTGCAGAGAAGGTCACAAAGTGTTCAGGATCTATGAAAACTGCTACAGATATTTTCTGAGTATTTCATTTTTTATTAATTTTTTTAGTTCTATGAGAATTTGATATAATGTATTTTGATCATATCCATAGTCACCTCCCACCTTTCCAAGAGCTCCCCTTCTGTACCCATACAACTTTGTGTCCTTTTTAAAAGCAACATCAAGTACAATTGGTGCTGCTCATATACTCCTAGGTATGGCCTTCCACCACAGCATGATCTATGTCCCCACTCCTGAAGATTGCTGACTCTCCCTTTCCTAGCAGCTACTTGTCAATAGTTCCTCACTCAAGGGGAAGACTTTATGCCTATCCCCACTCTCCATACTATGGCTTTGTCTGGCTTGAGTTTATGCAGGTGTTATGCATGCTTTCAACTTCTGTGAGTTCACATGAGTAGTTGTCTTGCTGTGCCCTCGTAGTAATCCACCACCTCTGACTCTTATGATCATTCTATCTCCTCTTCCTCAGGACAAAAAGGTGGGATGTAGCTAGCCTGTGTATGGGTTAGCCTCTGCAGTCTTTTGTTCTCTTCATCTTGACTACTTGTGGGTCTCTGTTAATCAGCATCAACTGCTAAAAGAAGCTTTTCTGCTGATGTTTGAGAGATGCACTGGTTATGGGTATGACTGTAAGTCATTAGGAGTCAGCTTAATACCATGACGATTTAGCAGAGTAGTAGTAGAAGGTTCCCCCTTTGGACCTATGACCTGTCTAGTCATAGGTTCTTGGACCCGATATCAATGCCAGGTGCGGGTTTCAACTTGTGACATGGGATTTAAACTGAATCAGAAACTAATTGGTTACTCTCAAGATATCTTTGTCATTATTATACCAAGGGACCTATGTTTCCAGGAACACCGTAAATTGTAGCTTTCAGGGTCCATACAGCACCTTAAAACACTAGGAAAGCCAGCTAGGAAGGATGAAACTTCTCTGTGTTCTATGACTCAGGTATCCGATTATTCAAAAGAGTCTGCCCATCGGTTTCTGGAGGGTAGCTAAAACATTGGCAATAGCTGTAATGTTTGGGAATCTATGGGACCTCACTTGCCAATGGCTCTAAAAGGTGCTTCCATCCCCAGAACTGGACTTTGTATTTTTTCATCTGCAATTTCTAGTAGGGGCACTGTTGCCCCTTTTTGGGTAACTCTCTACATATATGTATATATTTTAGGAAGCTTCTGTAGTAACAGTTTTCCATATGGAATTTTGTAAAAGTGGACTTTAAAAATATATACTGTTGTTGTTTTGGAGAATGTTTTTTTTTTTTGGCTTTTCCGAAGGCTATTCCTTTATTATCATGGTTGGAGGCAAGGTGAGTCTCAGGCAGATAGTTTGTTTCACGGGCAGCACAAGGCAGGTTAGCAGGGAATGTTTTGGAGAATGTTTTTAATATTAACTCCCTTGACTTAGAGATGTAAAAAGTTTTATATAAAAGTTATAAAAAATTATGTCTTAGTAAAATGACTCGAATTTGTTTGGAACTAGTCGAAAATGCTAATAATCTGTGAGTAGAACATAAATAGTATATTATATAATACCTTATCTGATAATATGCTAATGCAAATAGAAAAATCAGTTACAATATTATAACAGTATATAAAAATTGCCATAATAATAGACTATAATAATATACTAATAAAAATGTGCTATTAGGCTATAATATTATAATAATGAGAAATATATACTCATTAGAACAATGTGAAAACTGGTCTGAGAATGTGCAGTTTGATCAAAGAAAAAGAAAAAAATATTTCAACTTTAACATAATGAAAGGAATATATTCATATGTTAGATTTACCTCCAGATTTGTGTCAGGACACACATACTGTGTGTTATCTAATCTCCTGTATTCTCCTCATTATATCTTATCATAGCCAACCTCCAGGTCCAGAATGCATCTGTAACTTATATATAGGGTTCTTGGGGGAAAAAATATGGGTGGCTGCTAAAGGCTTGCTGCTAACAAGTCTAGATTAACCAGTGAATTCCAGAGCAATCCTTTCTCAAAATAAGAAGAAGAAGAAAAGCTGGATGTTAAACACCCAAGGTTGTCCTCTGGCCGAAGTGGTATATCAGTTTTCAAGTGGCAAGCGCCAAAGATGGGGCTCAAGGCTCAATTCTATTTCTTTCCTGAGGCTGCTGAAAGAAGCTGATGAGAAAATTTCTGAAACCAGATTTTCCTGAAGTCACCTGACTGGATCTGACCTCTACTTCTCAGCTGGACTCCAAGCTGTTTCAGGTGATGCTGACCAACATGAGAACTCATTACTTGCAGCTTTAACCAAACATTGGCCCTGGCCATCACAATCCCCACCCACTGAGTTTTGCTGGTCATATCTTTAGTGGCAGATGCTGTGGGACCCAGTTACATGGTGTCCCACAGAGTTCTGTGACAGACATGGACCTCTGTTTGTAAGTAGAGTTCAGGTTCCTCTTGCTGAGCCTAGTGTTCTTCTCTGAACCCCAGCATGCTTTGGACTGACCATTGTTATCACAGCTACTATCCCCCAGCACTCGTCCTATGCCAGGCTAGAAAACAAGCCCTGCGGATGGACATTATCTCATTTAACTTTCTCCATAAATGTGTAAGGTGGGACAATGGTAGGCTCTGTATATATTGAATGCAGTGAATGTTGTACGTCTATGAAGTTTGGGACTGAGAGGTAAGTTCAGAACTCCCTCAGTGTCAGAGAATTTTATGCATTTTCCAGGAAAGTCATCTTTTTGTTCTCCTTCTCCGTTAATCCAGAGACTATCACTGTCCTCCTTTTGTCTGGACACTTCCTGGTGTTTGTTTCTACATCAGGACAAGAGTGTTTCTAGCTCCACACAGTGCTGGCCTCTGAAGTAGAAAGGGTCCATGCCAACCACTGCCCACGTAGCCATTGATTTGCTTCTTCCTCACCTATGCCCTTGCAGTGCAATGGAATAGAGGTGAGTCCATAGATAACTATAAGTGGCAAATGCATGAGAACAACCATGCAAATGATGTGGAGCACCTCCATAGGTGGAGCACCTCCCTAGGAGGAGCACCTCCATAGGTGGAGCATCTCCATAGGTGGAGCATCTCCATCTTTTGCTCTGATCCCTGTGTATTGCTTGTTCTTCAGTGCACACTTAGAACCACATACACTGTACTTCCTTTGCCTATTGAAGGGCTGCGTTCTTCCAAAGTAAGATCCATTTGTTTCCCACCTACATCTATGCCATACAGAAAAATTACATGAAATATTATTTTAAAAAACACTCATATCATACCTCACAACAGGAAGTTGAAAATTAGAGAACAATACTGAGTATCTCTAATTTTAATAAATATTACAAGGAGTTTTGCAGAAGCATCTCTGTAGTCAGACATGCCCTCTGCCTAGGTGAATTATGCTTCCAACACCATTCAGCTAGCTAGGTCCTCAGAATCTGAATTCTAGATCCACTATCCAGCAGATGCCTTTCCCAGTTTCTCAAGCATCCTCAGCCTTCACCCCAGACTCATTGGACTATAGTAAAATATTTCTAAGATACTGAATGACTCTGTAGGTGATTGTATTAAGGTCCTTGGAACGTTTGTCATTATGACAGAAAGGTGAATGAATCATAGGCTGCCCCTCTTTTACTCGGCTGACTGTTTCTAAATCCACTAGTTCTTAATTTAAATAATCTGCATTTCTCAGAGACTGAATTGGCTTGCTAAGGATATTCTATACATGGAGATAAATTCTCCTGTAACTTACACATTGGAGTTTTACTGCCCATAAGAGATAGCACCCATATTGGGAAATAGTGCTTCTAAAGAGATGGTTGAGTTAGAGCAGGGCCTGTATAGACAATGTTTGAACACAGTGTGACTGGTACTAAGAAGAGGAAGAGACAGCAGAGCCAAGTGAAGATATCCACCTGCAAAATGTGGAAGGTCTCAGAGGCCTTTAACTTGCACTTTCAGCTTCTAGACCTGTGAGATTTCTCTTGCTTCAGGTACTCAGCCCATGGCATTTTTATAGCAGCCCTAGCTGCCTGTATAGTTTTCTATATCAAAGAAACATACACAAAAGAAATGTTCTTGTCTTACAGTTCAGAAACCATGAATCCAGGGTCAGCAAGGTTAATTTCTCCTACAATTTCTTTTTGGCTTTTGTATTTCCTCTTTCTTCCTGGATGTTTACATGGTCTTTCCTCTCTATGTTTTGTCCTAATTGCCTCTACTTAATAGGGTGTTAATTGCACAAATCACAACCATTCATGGGGCTCTATTTTATCCAAACCAGCTATCTGGAGGTGTGATCTTTAAAGACAGTCTCATTATGTAGTATTGAAGAGCCAAGATTGCAACACCACAATTTGCCAACTGGGGTAACACAATCCAGCCATAATATTAACCTTTAGAAAGATATGGTGTGAGATACAGATATTAGCTTCTCTGGAGACTGTCCTGTTGTCACTACCAAATGCCTTGGGAGATGACCACTGTTGTCTCCCATCTAATTTAATGGTGAACAAAAAAGGCCTAGCAACTTGGCATCCAGTCATCCTTCATATAGGAAAGTGTTGTGGAATAATCTTTTTGTACACAGCGAGGATGTGTCTTTGTCAAGGTTACAGTGTGTTAAAAGAAAATGTGAGTAGGCTTAAAATGAAAAGACAATTGATATAGATTGTCATAAAAAATAGTTTATAAATAATAAAATTAAGTATTTAAAAAGAGAACAAAATAATATAAAAAGGATAAGCCACAAAAAGTTAGAAAATACAGAGTCTGGATCCTGCATGGTGTCTTGTTGACTTTAAATTTTTTGATTGCTGATGAGAGAATGACAACTACTGAGAGACATGGGATTGTAAAAGGAACTGCTGAATTAAACCAGCCTAGAGACTTTAGAAATGTCTTAACTTCAAAAGGAAGTAAAAATATGTGAAAGCCTATGGATTCTTTCAAGGTTGATAGAGATCAGGTTTGATCAGAGAGACCCCCTGAAAATCCTGACTACAGACATAAAGAAATAAACCTAAAAAATCTACAAGACAGGTGACATACTTTACCTGCTCAAACATTAAACAAAAAACTTATCTTTGGCTGGCTTATGTACAACACACAGTACATACTTGTGTTAATGCAGATATGTACGTTACCTTGGAAAGTTTGTGCATTTTCAGGACAAGGGGACAAGATACCAATGAAAATGGGTGGCCCAGGAGATCCAGTCTCTCAGAGTGCCTCTGTTGCAGTTTCTTCAGAGTTCTTCATCCAGAACAGCTTCAAGGCTGCTGACTGAGATGGTCAAGCCTCACAGACTATTATACCCAGGACTGTAGATAAGCCTTGTGCTTTCCCATTGCACAGAGACTGGACAACAAATTTTAAGGCTAGTTTTCCAAGTATGTGACCATTATCTCAATTTTCTCAGGTTTCCTAAAGATGTCATTGCTTGCAGACAACAGGAAACAGTCTAGAGAAAACAACACTCACATTCACAAGAAGTGGGGTGGGTGGTGTTTGGTTGTTCAGTGCGTTTTTAATGTTTGTCATCATTTAGGGGGTTAGTTACAAATTGTTACTGGTCATGATCAGGGAGAAAACTAAACAAAGGAGATTGGATTCAGGGATATTTTTCTGAAGGGAAAAAGGGTGATTTGGCATAGAAATAATGGGATAAAAGGGTTGATTGCTGAGTCTACTTTTAAACAACCACTAGTTTCAAATATTTTACATTGGTATAGATTATTGTATGTTGATACAAACTTAAGGGTTTTTTATATTGTACATATATTTCTTCTCTTGTTTAAGGTATTGTACCTAGGCAGCTCATTTAATAATATAATGTAAATTTCTAGACCTTGAAAGTTATTATTACCTATTATGAAGGATGAGAAAGAAATGAGGTTAGTAATTAATCACCTATAACAATTAAACTTGTAGTCATGTCAGGTATGTTTTCAAGTTCAAACAGAGATTTGTTTTGAATAAACAGGTGGTCTTCAAATACCTCAAAGACCTACATAATATGGCATTTAAGATTTTTTAATAACATAAGACAATAAGACATGTCTGTTCTTGGCAGCACCAATCTACTTCAGAAAAAATAATGGACATCAAAGAACCTCCATATGGAGTTCACTTTCTTTGTGGCAAAAGTTAGCCACTGGGCAAGAAACTACCCTTGCCTTGACTACTGATACTGTGCTGTCCAATTTGAACAAGGAAGACATAAAAGAAAGTAACTGCCAAACTTGGCCAAGCATGGTAGGACAGTCCTTCAAAATCCCTGCTTTATATAAAAGTCTGTCAGATATTCTAGACCTGTAGGTGAATATGGATACCCCAACATTACAGAGGAACATTGGGTGACTGTCAAAGTAGCCAGATGTTTCTGTTATTTCTATAGTTTTGGAAATTGTTTGCTCTGCATTTCCTATTTACTTGTAATTTTATATCCTTCTTGGGTCTCTGATGGTATTGAAGACTAGATAACTATAGTTACAGCTTTCCTGTTATCAGATTCAGAAGAAAAAGAATTCACAAAAGAGGTATAAAGTATATTATGTTGAGAGAAATAGAAGTTTAGATTGTTTATCTAATAAAATGTTTTGAGGTCTAAAGGAATTAGTTTGGGGTTGATAATACAAGTTAGAATAGAAAGTGAATTAGGTACAAAACTTTGGATTCATCAAGACAGGATAGATAATTGGGTATTTTCTCTGAATTTTCTAAATACAAATGGACTGGACATTGTGAATATAATTACTACCAGATAGTTATTCATATATATATGAATAACATATAAAACTATATATATATAGTTTTACTGTGTCAGAATTAAAAACCTTTCTTTTTCATTGAGACAAGAAAGAGAAATGTTGTGAAATAATCTTTTTGTAAACTGTGAAGTTGTGTTTTTGCCATGGCATCTTCTCATTGATTTAATAAAGAGCTGAATGGCCAATAGCTAGATAGGAAGAGGTTAGGCAGGACTTATGGGCAGAGAGAGGGGAGAGGAGATGAATCAAGACACGGGAGAGACACTAGATGACATAGAATAAACAGGAGGTGAAAGATGAAAGAGAAGGAAAAAGCTATGAGACAAAATATGGATTAATATAAATGGGTTAATTTAAGTTATAAGAGGTAGTGGACCAAGCCTAAGCTATGGGCCAAGCTTTCATAATTAATAATAAGTTTCCATGTCATTTTTTGTGAGCTGATGGCTCAAAGAAAAATCCATCTATAGGAAAGGGCTAATATGTGGGGTTTGAATTTCTTTACAACTTAGTTATTGGGACCACCAACCAACCTCTTTTCTAGCCATTTACAGCTTTCAACCTGAACTATTTTTGAAAGAATTGGCCTAAATTATGAACCTTAATGGGCCTTAGCTCTCAGACTGGTTGTGGCATGAGATAACCTGAGCAGAGAACACAGCAAAGTGCTCAGACCCAGCAAATGCACTGAACAGAGGGGCCGTTTTCATCATGGTGATTATGTTTAAGCCTTGAAAACCTTAAGTGCATAAAAAAGGCCATCAAATTTGTGATTTTATCATCTGGTTCGAGGGAGCTTAAGCCAATGCCAGGACACTGGATTGAGGATGTTTTCATATGCATTAGCAGCCCTGGGAAGGACGCATTGCTTTTATCCTCTGAGGTGCAAGATGGTCTTACATCTGCTAAAGCTGCGGGAGGCCTGGATAAAACGGAAAATGCCTGGAGTGTATGAGCTCAGCCAGATGGGCTCCTCTAATGCTCAGCCCTCTACCCTCTCACCTCAAGCCATAGAACTGCCAGGTTTCCCGTCATACTGCTCCGTGTATTCACACTCCTGGAAATAACAAATCAACCAGAACTACTCCTATCCCCAAACACACATCCTCCCAAGGCCCACTTAAAACCCTCCTTTGAATTTCTCTGGTCTTAGTCTCAAAAGAGCAAGCCTGTAGAACACCAGGTTCTGTGTGAAACTAAAATACTGAAGAAAGAGGGAAACATCTAATTAATATTCCAGTGATGATGGTCTGTCACATGACTCATTTCAGTTGTTCTTCAACCTTAAGTACTTAAAAGAAGGTGGCCTGGCAGGCCCCCAGTTTTTCAGTAAGGAAGCTAAGGATACAGACATTCCACTACAGACTGCAGAGATCAGTGCAGAGGCTCCTCAGGAAACCAAAGGAGCATAGAATCCAGTCATAGCATTGCTGGGTGTGTACTCACTGGGTTTTAAACCAGCCCTGCCGAGATTCCTCTTCACTGAGGTGTACTGCAGCAGTATTCACAAGAGCCAAGAGTCTGAGCCAGCCTGAGTACCCTTCGATAGAGGAATAAAGAAAATGTGGTATATATTCACAATGGAGTTTTGTTAGCCATTAGGAAGGAAATATCACATCAGTTTCAGGAAAACCAGCAGATATGAAGATCCTCTTGTCCTGTGAAATAGGACAGCAAGAAAAATGCTGCATAGCTTTTCTCATACGTAGAACCAAGATTCAAGAAGAAAACATAAAGTGTGATGACAATAGGAGAGAAGCAGAGACGGGGGAGCCGTGGGGGAGAAGAGGGACAATGAGAGCGGAAAATACCAGGGATGAGTGACATTAAAATATATTATGACTTTCTTGAAAATGTCAACTAATAAATTCAGTCACATGCTAGGGTATCCTTGTCACTAAGGGACAGAACAGGGGCAGACTTCTGAATACTTACTGTAGCCAATTTCCCCTGGCCTTGCAGGCCTCGCATGTGCTGGCTCACCAACGCCCTGGCCCAGGAAAGCCACCGTAAGCTTCTAGTTAACTTCACTGGTGAAGAACCTGAGTCTGAATGCAGTCTAGTAGTATAAATCATGGCAGTTAGTTTCCAGGGCTTTGCTTGGGATTAGCAACTCATTTTTCTAATTCTAAAAGACGAATCGTAGATCAATTATTGATTCAACGAAAATAAGATGGAGCAACCTTACACACACTGAGAATTCAGTGTTTTTCTTGACTTTCTATCAAGAGGATGTGGATGTTTAGCAATAAACAAGACAAATAATATCTATATAATATGTTAACTTTGGTGAAAGTTTACCAGCCTTCAGAGGGTCTGGAGAAATGGCTCGAGTTTCAAATGCCTGAGGGTAAACTTAGAGCAGGGCCTGGAAAGGGGGAAAGCATGAGGCTGTAGGGTATCCACGAGGGACACTTCAGACAGAAGGCAGAGTGTGAGACCTCCAAGAGTGCATAGGAAGAGCTAGGGGCTGTCAGGGATAAAAAGGGGCATATGCCAACAGGTGGGAAGGCATGTCAGAGAATTGGCCCAAGAACTTTGGCTCCAGAGCCCATAAACAGCTTCCTGCCCCCATTTGGGCAGTGGCACCCTGTTCACCTGCTTTATCCCTTCTATCGGGTTCAGTGTTGCTTAGCCTAATTCTCAAGAAAAGTTGGAATTCTCTCTTTTTATGTCTCTGATTACAAAGCCAACAATGAATTCCGATTCCTTTTGTATTGGATACTTTCTCCCACTGCTTCCAACTAGAGAATTCTGAGAAACGGACTTAGGTGGGGCCTTTGCAGCACACCATGCCATCATGTAACCCCACTATCAGCGGCACCATCACATAGCTGTGGGACATGCAAAGACTCAAGCTATTGTCCTCATTTCTTGTGTTTAGACACGTGACCTTTTAGTGTTAGAATGACCTGTGTGGTTGGCTTCCTTCATGAAACTGCTATCCAGCAAGTGGCAAGGATGGAATTTTCCTATACTTCTAACTCCTTAGCAGAATGCTACACACATAATCGGTTAGGAATTGTTGATTGAATAAATTGACAGTGTGTACAAATTGTATATGTATTACAGATAGAAGGAAAAATGGAACAAAATTAAATTTGGGTTGAGTTAGAGGCATTTAAGGGAGTTATTTTCTTCTGTGCTCCAAATTCCCCATAGTGGTGTTATATTGATTATAACTTTTAATGGAAGAAAATGTAATAAAAAATCTATTAATCATCTTGGCCTCCATTTTCATAGAAGTTTGCCCTGGGATCCAGCCCCTCCTGAGGAAAGGTCACTGGAGCCACTCTCTGGCCTCCAGCACTTCCCCCACTGAAATCACAGCCATGGTGTTCATGCAGGGTATTGCTGCAACAACTGAGAACTCGTATATTCTTGCAGCACTAATAAACTCCAACCTCTCCCCATCCAAAGGGGAGCGCCCAGGCCAGAGAATTCCCACTAGAATATCCAGGCACATATACATACATACATACATACATACATATATAAAGGTTGCCATTTAAGGAAAAGTTGGGCCTTTGCCCTGATGATCAACAGCTGGGATTCAGAGTTTTGGTGGCAATACAAAGCAAAGAACTGTGGCCTTACAGCTGCAGTGCTTTGAATCGGAACGCTGCCCATGGGCTCATAGATTTGAGCACTTGGTCCCCAGCTGGTACTGCTGTTTGGGGAGGCTTAGGATGTGTATCCCTGTTGGAGGAAGTACGGCCTTGGGGACTGGCTTTGAGAGTTTAAAGACTCATACCATTTCCAGTTCTCTCTCTGTCTCTCTCTCTGTGTCTCTCTGTCTCTCTCTCTCTCTGTCTCTCTCTCTCTCTGTCTCTCTCTCTCTGTCCCTCTCCCTCCCCCCACCCCGTGTGTGTGTGTGTCTACTTCATGCTTCTGCTTCACAATGTGAGCTCTCAGATGGCTACTTCAGCTGCCATGGCCACCACTTTTTCACCTTGATGGATTCTTATCTCTCTATAATTGTAAGCCCAAATAAAAGAAAAAAAAAAGTCAAGGCCCTAAACTCAGTTCAAAGTTCAGGAAATCAGCTTTCTGGAGACCACAGAAGAAAAGCACCTGACCCTCAACTCGAACAACATCTGATGTTGCAAAAAGAGCCAACAGATTCTGCAGTCTCAAAACGATCTTATCCTGGGTAAATGGCTCATTTCCCCACTCTGTCGCTAATGAACCCCCCTTCTCTACTCTTAGCTACAAAACCCCCAGCTTCACGCACATAATCTTCATTCTCCTTAACTCTGTCACTGCATGGCTGGGTCTGGCTCCTGGGTCACAATGTAGACAGATCTTGAGATTATACCTCTCAGGTTAAGTAAAACCACTCTAGCTGTTGAGGTTGTCTAAATTCTCACCCTTAATTTTTCCCATAGACTTAATTCTTATAAGCATACAACAGAAAAGGAACATGATCATGGAAGGGGACCCAAGTGTCACCTGCAAGAGGGAATGTCTAATTTTTAAATCCAGAGTATGCACAGCCAAGACATGACACAACAAACCCATGTGATATTCAGACACCCTGGAGGTCAGATGCATGGTAAACCTCCCCGTTTCCTCCCTACAGTCTCACCCATTGTCAAAATAGCAAAAGGTGAGTATTTGCCATGACACACGGTGTGCCTGTGTGGCCTCAGACACAGAATGGAGGACTACAAGGCAAAGAATCTGCCCAGTTCTGACTCTGTTGTGAGTAGTGAGGAGATAATTAGTCCAGCTTATGCCCTTGTTGCTTTTTAAACGGAATGAGGAAGAAAACGTTTTGCTCAATGAAAGTCAGCCATAAACTTTGGTGATGCTAACTGCTTCCTTGCATTTCCCTCCTCAGAAGAAGGCCATCTCCAGAGTGTTCATGGATTGGAAGCAGAGCCCAAGTACCTTCAAGATCTTGCTGAAGATCTATTGACAGACTCAGGTTTGACTGACAATTGGATGAGGGAAGCTGGAGATTAGTTTACCACCACCTCCTTCAGTTCTCTTTCAGCACAAGACAACTGAGAAACAGAGATGTTGTCATTCAGGAACAGTGACCATACCAGCCAGCGAGTATTGCTTAGTAGATAACACGTTCTCATCAATCACATCGGCTGCCTCACTTCACTTTGGCAAGGACAAAACATATTGGTAGAAGCCTCCCAGCCCCCCTGCATATCTTTTCTTGAAGGGCTGGGAGTATGGACAAAAGCTTCCATTTCCATGAAATAAAAGAAAACAGAGAGAAGTACACTTTCTGTGAATCAGATGCAGTGCTCTATGTGTTCTAAGAGAGCTACCACTGGCTGAGAAATGCCTAGCACTTAGATGTCTTGTCCACTAGTCTCTCCTTTAACAACAGTCTCTCAGAGATGACAACGACAAGTAACTAAAGCTTATTGAGGTCAAATGACACCTGTTAATTAATGTTTGAAGCAATGTATAAACTTAGAGGCTTATATTCCACCTTGAATGTCTGCACCAAACCAGAGACATTCAACACCCAGACCTTCCTGGGTCTGTCTGATGCATGGGGAACTAAGGTTTCATCATGCTATCAATGGAAATTGAGTGCAGGACAGAGGCTGCTGCCTTTCTATCAAAGTGCACAGCAAAAGGCTCTTAGTAAGTGGTCACAAAGGGGGGGGGGCACAGCTTGTATGCAATGTAAAAGCAGTGTCCTTACCTAAGAATATCTCAGTTATATCTGCCCAAGGCATCGTAACTCTGGCTTATCAATTATCCCCAAACTCCACCCCACTGGTGCCAAAGGAGGTAGAAAGAAGGCAAATATTGGTAAGTCTGTAGTGGAGAGTGGCCAGAAATGTTGTTAGAATCTTTGGCTGCATGTGGTAACAATTTGTCATACATTTCTTGGAAAATCCAAAACTTCCTAGGATTAGAGAGATGGTTCAGTTGTTAAGAGCACTAGCCACTGTTCAAGAGGACCTGGGTTTGATTCCTAGCACCCACATAGCATCTCACAACCATCTGTAACTGCAGTTCCAGGGGTGCTAACAGCTTCTTCTGGCCACCAAGGGAACTGCAGACATGTGGCATACAGACATACCTGCAGGCAAAACACTCCTCACACACAATATATAAAAATTAATTTTTAAGATATTATAATGTAATGGTTAAAATGCAAATGGTATGAATGATGGGTTCTTGATATATTTTTTACAAGCTCCGTGTAATTCTAATGTGGAGTATTGGTAGGGATACTTTGACTTGGAAAATGCACGCTGAACTGACAATTAGAGTAAAAATCTTTCCCTAAAGCACATTCATCCAAGACACCTGGGGCTTGGCTGGGCAATGACACTGGAAACGGAAACAATCTGTTGTTATTTATATGGTTTAATTCCAGCTCTTGGTGCTGATGTCTTGTCTTTAAGGAGCACTTGGGAGAAGGGTGGGCGGGATGAACTTGAATGACGAGGTCACATAGAGGAGACAGGAACGAGCAATGGGCTCCCCTTGTTTGGTAAACACGCCCAGCGCTTAATGGTGCCTAATGGTGCCTGTAATTGATGTCTAAAGTTATTTAAAAGTAAATTTACTAGAAAATAATTAGCAATTTTATAGTTCACTACTTTCTAATTTTATGGATAACATTTTTTTTCCAGTGGTTTTATCTGGCACCACAATACAACATGCTGTGAAGTCACTTGCCCAAAGTGGAGGTCGTACATGGGATCACAGAAAGATATATATTTTTGAATGTTTGTCATCCAGGTTGTCAATTGTGACATGAACCTTTCTTTCTTCTACCACTGTCTGTTACCTTGTTTCCATTCTCCCACTTGAATCTGCGATAAATTATCCTTAATCAACATCAAGGAAACGTTGGAAGGCAGCTTGGGCATGGCTTATCTTTGACCTTGGGAGCTTTTAACCTCGGGAGTGGGAGTTGAGAAGAAAATTGTTTTCTCATTAGTCCCGATACATCTTTCCTTAATGAGCTTGTAAAAATATTCATTACAACACATTAGCTTGACTCTCTTTCACACTCAGCTAGCCCAGCTACAAGGGAAAAAAAATGAATGATAGAAATTCACTAAAGATTCTGTTGAAGTTTTATAGGAGAATCTGCTGCCATATCCCCTGGTCACTTGCTCAGGCTCAGAGAAAGGATTTGCTCTTATTTCCAGACAGAAGATCCCACTGTCTTTTAAAAACCTGAGAAGCAGTGCTGCCCCTGTGGACTAGGTGTGTGATTTGTGGATCTGAAGCACTAATGCTGTTGGGAGCTTGTTAGAGATGTGGAATTCCAAGCTGAGCATGGTACACGTCTATGACCCCAGCTCTTAGAAGTTGTGGCATTAGAGGCCAGGCTGAGTTACTTTACAAAGTAAGAACTTGTATCTGTTTCAGTGAAGGGAGGAAGAGAGGGGGAGGGAAAGAAAGAAAGAAAGGATGCAGATTTTCTGGTCCTCAGCTACTGAAACAGAATCTCCATAGTGAAGATATTTGTGTTTTCAGACTCATAGTCAGACTAGAGTTTGAGGTCTAAGGTCGTATGGGGATGCAGGGAACAACAGTTAAGATCTTCTACAAGTGCAGCTGTGCTCTGAAAAACAGCTAGAAGAAGCTGTTGAGATGCTGGGTACTGCTGGATCTGTTCATATTACTCACCGTGTCGCCCACGAACTGAGTTACAGGCCCACAGTGTTTGGTATGTTGTTTCATCAGAATCCATGGTCTGTGTTGCTATTCATTGTACAATGTAAGGCAGACACATATCATAAGATGAACTGGTGTGAGACTCGGCACTTCAGGAGAGAGGAGTGAAGTGGTGGCCCATGTCTCATCTGTAATCACTCTAGTTCTGTTTACAAACAACGGGATAGTGCAGGACCAAATGAAATAATTTTACAAGCCAAAGTTAGTGAAGCCTGGAAATGTTTGGATTACCCTACAAAAATCCAACCTTCCCTCACATGTATTTGGGGTAGTATAGGAAGTAATTTGTTCCCTACTCTGGCATGGTTCAATAATTTTCTTAAGGTATAAGTTATGTGGTTTGATGAAAAAATATTGGGTAATGTGTCCTTCTCTGGCCGCAAAACAAGATCAAGAATGCAGTAAATAATCTAGCAGTTGAACAGAGTAATGTTCTCTGAGAGCCTCCAAGGATCATCCTCAGCCACACTATCTGTCCATGATGACAAGTGTGCTGGCCAGTTTTATGTCAACTAGACACAAGCTAAAGTCATCTGAGAGAAGGGAACACCAATTAAGAAAATGTCTCCATATGACTGAACTGTAGGCAAGCCTGTAGGGCATTTTCTTACTTAGTGATTGATGGGGGAGGGGCCAGCCCAATATGGGTGAGGCTTGGCTGGAAGTCCTAGGTTCTATAAAAAAGCAGTCTGAACAAGTCATAGGAAGCAAGCCAGTAAGCAACATCCTCCATGGCCTCTGCATCAGCTTCTGCCTCCAGGTTCTTGTCCTGCTTGAGTTCCTGCCTTCACTGCTTTTGGTAATAAACTGTTATGTGGAACTCTGAGTGAAATAAACCCTTTTCTCCACAATTTGCTTTTGACCATAGTGTTTCATTACAGCAATAGTAACCCTAACCTGAGACAACTAGTTTCTCAGTTTGAATGTTGTCTAATAATGCCTTTTGAAAGAAGTTTTGAAAGAAGAGATATAAGAATGGACTGGCTCTACCAACTCCATTGAATAATCTTTTCAAGAAAGCTTCTAGCAGAAATAGCCAATACCCCTTTCTGCAGTGTGGGTACCAGAAGCCCTAGCTGTGCATGCCCATTCTTCCCACATGTTCATTGCTTGACTTGGTTCTTCACTGGCTGAAATACAAGTAAATCAAAGGAAACTTGGTTGAACCATGCAACTTTCATTGGGATGTCAACTTAACTATTTGTCTTTTGTTTCTTAATCTGCAGGGTGGCATTCATAGTCTAAACCAGTGCCAAGTGACATCAGAGAGAGAAAAATAATTTGTAACGTTCAGGCTACAAAGTTAAGGGAGTCAGTCCCTGTAGCCCATCCATGACAGTCCAACAATGGCTTAGCAATTCTCTTCCCTTCTAGGGTATCCATGGTGACAGACAATAGCTAACTAACGACACTGGAAAAAATGTCCTACTACATACTTCAGAAGAATATAAAATCCTGTCTCTTTTCCAAGTGAAGCCTTAAGATGTCTCAAAGTGGGGAAAGGTTCAGATAGACCCTAAGTGGGAGTCTTAAGTCTGCCATTACCAGAAATGGGACATTAAAGCGACTCATCACTACTGGTCTCAGTTTCCTCATCTGTAAAGTGGCATGGTCCTAGTGCCAACCCTACCAGTGGATGACACTAAGGAAAGTCGTCTATGCAAGGGTGTAGTATTTCCTTAGTTACTTGGTAAATACATGGTTCCCCAAGGACCATTGCTCACTGTATGGAAAACACTGATCTAGAAGTGTGGAACCTGTGGCACAGGAGACTGGAGGGAGTGAAGACAAACATCTGAAAACTGGAGGGCAACATATGCTATATTGTGACAGCGGGCAATGAGGAGACCCGTGAACAATGAGGCAGAAGGGTGCAAGGACAGAACGTGGGAGGGGGCGAGTGCTGACACTGTTTTAGATGGTCAGGAAGCCTCCCAACATGGGAGCACTAAAGCAAAGATCTGGAACATGAGGGGCTGTGCCCTGGGGATGTCTGGTGGAGTAGAACTCCTGGTAGAGGAAGCAGTACCTGACTCTTGGTAAGTGACCAATAAACAGGACTTTACAAGCCAGTGATAGTTAATTGGACACAAAAGAGAAGTTCTCCTTTTCCCTCACAGTGGTGGCCATCAAACCCAGGGTCCAGCACATGTTAAAAAGCATTCTCACTAGTGAGAGCTACCCGGCCAGGGATATGCCAGTTTTATTCATCATGATAACACAATAAAGGTGGAAAGGACTTAGGTGGGCAGTGTAGTCTCTGAACAGCTTTAAGAGAGGAAAAGAAAGATGTCTTTTCTGGCCCTTTCACCTCCCTTCTTGAGGGCCTTGGTGATGTTTACACATGGAAGGCCAGACTCCAGTCACCAAGGAAACATAGAAGATTTCAAAGTTTTTAATCCTTTGGGAGTGTCATGTCTTTGAGTCACAACAGTGAGCCCTCACAGAGTTAAAAGAAAGCTCTTGGGCAAATGCGACAGAGAAGAAGGAAATGGGATCAAATGTAGATTTGAAGTGTCTTTGCCTGCTCTTCTTTTCACTAAATAATGCACTTACCCAATCACCGTGCCCCTAATTCTGGTTTTTGTTTGATATTTGCTGTTACCACTTCAGGGCTTGGCATCAGAAGAGCAGACAGGAATGAGATAGTAATCCTACCTCTGAGGAATCCCCCCCCCCGCCTTGTAGGAAAGAGTGACTCTGATGAGTTGAGAAGTGGAATTAACGGACCTCAAGGAACCCTGTAAAACAGTTACACTGAGGATGGGACTGAGCCAGTCAGGAATCATGGGAGAGGTATTTCTGTCAGCTCTCATAGTAGCAGTCATGAATTGAAGAAGGATGCTTAAAAGAAATCCCACACTAGCTAAGAATTGAGGATACTAGAGGGTTATTCATTTATGGGTAGACTCACAGATCACAATCTTTTGCTTGAATGGAGAACAACAAACAAATTCCACAGCCAGAAAAGATGCTGTATGAATGCTTTACATGGGCATATATAGTATAAGAGGCCACTCCCAAGTGGGCGGGTAACTTAAAGGCCATAGGAATTCCTACAGCACCTCCCCCTTTTGTTTAAATAAGAAAGTTCTAAGCCTAATACAAAGTTATATATAATAAGAACAAATATCAGGTATAAAATTTAGAATTACAACCAGCATAAACAATATCAAGCAAGAAACATGTAATAAATATTTCAATAATTATCCTATCCTAATGAGTTTAAGTCTTGTATAATAAATAACTTGGCCAAGTCATGAGAGGAAAGTAACTACAACTATCTATTTCCCCTTCCTCGGAAGATCCACTTTTTTATCCCCCACACTAATCTCTGTAGTCATTAACAGTGAAACAAACATATCTAAAACTCAAAAGCTAGCATCTACATATAAGAGAGACCATGCAGTATTTGTCTTTTGGGGTCTGGGTTGCCTCAATCAGAATTATTGTTTTGAGCTCCATCCATTTATCTGCAATTTTCATAACTTCAATTTTCTTAACAGCTAAATAATATTCCATTATGTAAATGCACCACATTTTCATTATCCATTCATAAGCTAATAGACATTTAAGCATGAATGTGACCTGCTCAGGTTTAAACCAGACAAAACCCCAGCACTGAGAAGGGGACACAGACAAAATGTCCCACACCTAAACAAGAAGAAGCTATTTGTAACTGACACCTGCTGGGAAAGAGAATATCAGTGTTTTTCAATGGTGTTTCACTTCAGATCAACCACAGTCCAGGGCAGACCCTATGCCTAGGAGCAGTTGGCCAACAGAAGAATGGACTCCATCTTTTATTCTTTTTTTTTTTGCTATTTTTGTCTTATTTTCTTTTTTAAAGTTTGTCTATTTTGATTTCTGTTTATCATTTATCATTGTAGTTCATGGGTTGTTTTTTGAGAGAGAAAGAGAGACAGAAATTTTGTGATCTTTTATCTGGGAGAAGATTTCGAGGGGGAAAGAATGTGATCAAAATATATTACATGAAAAAGTTTTAATGCAATCTTTAAAGAATGGATGTAAGGTTTGATCTTAGAAAGAGAGTCTGCTCACTGAGATGGAGAAATCTTGGAACAGGCTGGAATAGATTATATCATATGTCCCTTGATTCAAAAGTATTAAGATTCAGATGACTGACACACCTCCAAGTGGAAAAGTCAAAGATTACTATAAAATCCTAGGATGCAAGAGAGAGATCCGGGCTAAAAATGTTACACTGGTAGTAAACAACATAGGGATGATATTTAAAACCATTACAATGTATGAGGTCACCTGGAATACATAGGACTCATCTCTGGAGATGAATAGTAAGCATAGAGGAGATTGGATATGAGTCACTAGCAGTCCAGAGAAGTCCAGAGAGGTACTGCAGGAAGGAGTAAGTGAAGGGCATGAAAGCCATTGATGGGTTATGCCCCAAATGCATACCAAAGAAATACAATCTGTTTCTATTCTTAATATTTATCTTTAACTCAAGGTAAGCCCTTGAGGGTTGTTTAACTTAACAAGGGCTGTTTGCAGTCTGGTTTTTATTAAGATTCATGTAACTAAGGATATTCAATATGTTGACCCATAGCTGTATGAGATGATCACCTCCAGATTTGAAAAATGTTAGATTCTCAAAATTGGAAAAGTCGGTGGGGACTTTGGATCTTCCATGTCTGAGGTGGTACTAAAAGGACACTGGATCCTAAGGTATATCACGTGATGTATCTTTTTCTGTGGGTTGATGGGTAGAATTAGGAGGGTACAAGGGAATGAACTGAAATGTAGAAAACAGAACGGTGTCTACATGTCTGAGGTCAATTTTGCACCTTTCAGGTATGCTTGATACACCTCGTTCTGAACCCACAATGATGATGAATACTGTGAAATCACAATGGTTTCTCAAGATACTAGGTCCAGTGTCCTGTTATCTTTATTGGCTTCCAGTCCCTAAGGTGTCTGTGATTTATGATGATTTCCTATGCTGGAAAAAATACATAAAGTGTCTAAAACAATGAAACTTGCTTTTCTCATCTAACAATGAATTTGGAGTGAATCATGATAGTACATGTCACCACAAGTGTGACACCAGACAGATCTACAGACCAGCCTGGGCTACCAACTGAGACCCCAACAAGTTCAATACCAGCATGATCTATAGGCCATCAGAGCTACCAACAGAGACCCCTGTCTCTAAAAGTGGTGGGTGGGAAATAAAGAACTTGGGTATTGACAGTTGAAGGGTTATATGAACAGTAGATTGAGAAAGTCACAAAGATCTGGGCTTCTTTTCATCTGTTTGACTTTGACCTCTTCATCTACACCCTATTTGTCTTCATAGTCACAAGACAGGTGCCTGAAGTCTACATCTCACAACATCACTGCAAAGTAGAGGATGTAGATCAAATCCCTTTGATAATGGGCACTCTTTTAAATTTAATTTTAAAGTATTATATTCTCAGAAGCCCAGACCTGGCCACTGCTGACATTTCATTGGCCATTGGTGCATAACATGTCTCCTGACAATGGGAGGATTAAGGAAGAAGAATTCCTTAGCTAAGTCTTGGTTTTTCTTTGGAGTTAAGGAAGAGGTACCCATTCCCTATACATATTACCGCTCCTTGGCAAAACAAAACCAGGGTTCTATAGATAAGAGGAGCAGAGACTGCTGGACAGGTATCTGTTGAGGAGGATAGTTGAGGCATAGTTGAGGAGGAGACCTGTGACTTTCTTTTTAATTGTGGGGGTGAATAAAATCACAACAGATGCCATTCTCACAATAAGTAAATTAAATAGCAATCTCCAACATTTAGTAGAAATGGGCCAGGTAGTGAGCTGAACAGGGGCAGGAGGAGTCTGTGTGGGAGAGACACAGAGGGGAAGGTGTGGGAGAGATGCGTGTTAAAGGAGGAGCATTTCGTGGAGCAAAGCAATGGTCCAAAGCATCAAATGCTGAAAGGGTTTTTGTAGATGAGGGCCAAATTAATAACCTCCAAGGAATATGAATATGGCTGTCAGAAAGGTACACGTTAAAGCATGAAGGCCTGGTCTCAGTCTTAAGAATCCACACTCCAAGCTGGGCAGGGTGACATGGACCAGTATCCCAGTGTTGCGGAGGTGGAGACAGGAGGATCTTCAGGGTTTTGGTGGCTGGTCAGTCTAGCCAGATCAGTCAACTCCAGCCTCAGTGGGAGAGTGTTTCAAGTAAGATGGAGAATAATTGAGGAAGGCGCTGCACATAAACCTCTGGCTTCCATTTGTCCCTACATGCATACACTCAGAAGTGAACATGTACAGTGGCAGACACATCCACGCATGTGTGAACATGTATGCGCATGATACAAATGGCCTCCATGCTGGTGAGAGTGGTCTTAGTAAACACTTCAGCTGCATAAAGGTTTCTGTGTATTAGACCATCTTTGCACCTGTGGCCCTATCGCAGAGGGAGAAGAGCACTAAGAGGTCAGATTGTTGTCTCCATTCAGTGGATAATGGGGCACAAGTCCAATGAGAGGGATAAAAGGCTGCTCCGGACTTGCTCTGGGAAGCCAGCCCCCTCGCCCAGGGGGATAACAGGGAGGATGATGCATACTAGACAAGAACACTCGCAGAGAGAGGGTGTTTCTGAAACAAATACAGGGGGCCTGGGAGAAAGAGCTGTTCAGGGACCAATAAAAGCAATGAATCCAGAACCGGGGGCCTGCCTGAGGTTAGAAAGCAGAAATTTATAGAGGCCCCACTCCATTTCTTTCCCAGGAGCACCAGGGCAGCATAACTGTGTGCTAGGATCTATCTTGGCCTGGAGACCGCTTTGTGAGTCTATGATTTAGACCCAGTCCTCAGACGGATTCCTGTGGCATAAGCAATTCCCATTTTATTTCTTCTTTCCTCTCAACAGGATGCCCTGGATAATGAAAGCCCTTATTTCTGAAGCCCTTTCCCCACATGATCCGAGAAGCAGGTCCTCTCCCCGACATCCTTTAGAGACTCTCCCATGAGGATTAAAACCTACACAATATTTTCTTCATTAGATGACAGAAAAGAGGCTCTCTCCTGCTCCATTGGAAAATGTTGCCTTTGGTGAGCAAAAATCACAGCAGAAACTGCAGCCGTCATCTGGACGGTTCCCTGCTCTTTTCTCCCATGATAAAACGAATCAAAGTGGTTGCTAAATATCTTTTCCGTGAGTTATCAGAAAAAGCACACGGCACTTGTTTCATAGCATTTATTGAAGCTCTTGGGTGGTTTGAGGGCTATCCCCATGATCTTAATAAACAAACTGGTGCCAAAACCAGTCCCTTGCAGATATTTCAGGGAAAGTGACTTTGCTCCTGAGACACACTGGTGGGGAAATATTGAGTAAGGATGTGGTAGCAAAGTGTTTGCAGAGGGTCTGGGGCTTTTTTTTAAATTTTGAGGGGAAGAGGACCCTGTCTTTCCACCAAGCCAGATGTACAATGGTGGCTACACATTGTCCAGCCTTTGCCTCCTATGTCCCCAGCACATGAAGGCTTCCAGATTGCCATATTTCACTTTCTGATGGACAATCTGTGTTTCTTCCAGCCATGGAAGTGTGGAAAAGAGAATGGGCTATCAGGAAAATTCCATACCCTTAATATAAACTCATCTCTCCATCTGAGACTGAAGGAAGGAGCTGGGTGTTTGCTGTAGCCTATGACACTTTCAAGTCAAACTTGAGGCCCTCTGCCCCTTGAGAAAGCATCTCAAAGGTGCTTGCTGGACTATTCTTATGCATTCCCATACTGTAAGAGCTTTCTCCCACTGAAGCTAATGTGAACAGATAATGGGGCTTCTTGAAAACCTATTATAGTGATAAGACACACATGTTTGTCAGGCACATGGAATAATGAGAGGTTTCATAGCCTCATGGTTTGGTCTAACATCCGTTATTGCCTAAAACTTCTTTCTCACATTTAATTGATTGGTTCCCGAATGGATATAATGACATCTTGGGACACCATCCTATTAACAGTGGCTGTTCCTGCATCTGTGAGAAGATCCTGTCATTTTTGCCTTTAAGTCCGTTTATGCAGTTTGTTACATTTAAAGATTTGCATTTGTTGAACCATCCCTGCATTTCAAGGATATAGACAACTTGGTCACAGTGTTCAATTACAAGTGGATGTGGAGATGGCAAAGCACAGTGGAAAGGTATATTCACTGGCCAGAAAACTGCATGGGGAGGCTCCCAGCATGGCTAACACCCCCGCAGGACCTGCTGACTTTGAGCAGGTCATTAAAAGTGTGTGCATTTCACATCAGTGAGGCAAGCATGGCAGATAGTTTATCACTGCCACTGAGAAAGCCCTCCTCATAGCATTTGTGGAAACATTCATTGCAGATATCAGTTGGTTGGGCTGCTGTATCTCCTGTACTTCTAATAGGAGAGAAGTGGAAAGCATTATTGAAGTAGTTTCGAGATAGGTAAAAGTCATTGCTTTTGATCTGCCAGCCTTGTCCCCCTACTGGTAAGTACTTCTACTTATTCTTAGTGCTAACAGCAGGACCGAGATTCCCCAGTCTTCCAACATGGACCGAAGACCAACAGCTCTCCAGGAATACTCTGGCCTTTGATACCTTTGACTGCGGAGGCATACAGCATTATGGACCTCGTCATTTTTTTTTGACCACATGCCATATGCAGAAGACCATTTTTTGGACTCCCCAGCTTTCACTTTGAAATCCAGCCTACTAAATATATTTTGTGACATACACCCACTCTGTTGGTCCCTTCTCTAGAGAACCTTTACTGGGTCCTCTGGAAGAGCAGATGATGATTTTAACACTGAGCTATCTCTCAAACCTCTCCCCTCCCTCACCCTATTTCTTTTTGTTGTCATGTGATGTCCCTATAGATGTGTATGGAGTAATAGAGTGAAGGAAACAGACCGAATCTAAAGCCCAGTTGTTTTCCTGTATTCAGGGATCCCTGCTCATTATACCCAATGTTTTTTTCTGTATTTCCTCCTTGGATGTCATAGGCCATATCGTATTACCGCATCATATTTCATGATTTCTAGGATGTGATCTTATGTACCTCTTACCTGGAAATGAAAATTCCTCATTCCTATGAGAAAGCAGACTCACTCTGAAACATACAATCTTGGACCCAGGTTCTCAACCAACTTGGTCAATCATGTAGAATTTAGGAGCCAGAACTTCAGACAGTGAATTCATGACTTGGATGCCTTTCGTACGTTGTTGAATCCTGGGTCCTTGTAAAAATCTAAAGAAATGCCTTTGATACAGAACAAGGGAAAAGCTAGACAGAGTGAGGTGAATTTCCCTCAAGGTAGAGTGGAAGATTTTGCATATGAATGTGTGAATTTCAGCCATCTTAGTTCTGTTTATAGTGAGCTTTTTAAAACATTTCCTGTCCTGAGCTTTATGCAAATCAAGTGTGCTTCACTTTCTCTCAGCATTTCCATGATTTATTCAATGTTAGTAAAACAGTGGAATTAATTACTGAACAACACCATTTTAGAACACTATAAAGATATATTGTTCTGGAAAGGGTATTGTGAAACTACCTCCCTCTTCCTCCTCATCCTTCATCTTTTTAGTGATTATCATCCTCATCCCAACCACCACCATCATCTTCATCTTTACTCTGCAGCACTAGCATCACCAACACCATTATCATGATTGTCATCAGCATCAGCATCCTTCCTGTCAACGAAGCATATTATTCTTTTCAGATGCCTCCCTATCCATTAAGTCATTTCCATCTCCATGGAAACCTTGGGTAGTACCCAGGTAAGGATTAAATATACTTCTGTTACAGATATAAAAATTGAAGATAAGTCAGATCGGTTGTTCCTTTCGTAGAATTCACACATATAGGCAGGGATAAAAGCCAGCTAGCTACCCTTTGTGACAGCATTGAGCCAGTGGAGAAGTTTCCTTGGGAAATAACTAGGTGGAGTAATAGGAGGGTTCCAGTAAGTCAAGACTCTGAAAAAAACAGGAGTTGGAGGCTTAGAAAAGAAAGGCTCAGATGGAGATTTCTAATATTATAGGAATGAGCAGCCACATCCATCTGCAGAAGTTAGTTGAAGATGTTCCTTCCTTAAGCTTGTAGAGGATCCCATAAACAGTCATACCTCCACTGACATAATGGTGTCCATTCACAAGCTAAAGATACACGAGTCTCCTAAGTAATTTTCTTAGATTTTGTGCATGTTTGTGTGTGTGTGTGTGTGTGTGTGTGTGTGTGTGTTGAGCTTTGAACTGGTAAACTTTAGCTACTGTGTCATGCCTTTTGTATCTTTCAAGTGTACAAAGATACTTTTAAACTGAAATGAACACAGTAGCAATTATACTACAGTATTCAAAAGGATGGACTCTTTCCTCATTTAGAAACCCATGCAGTAGCCATGAATCATCCATTCCTGGGAAGGGCGGGGAGCAGAGCATTAAATATAATTTATGCTTTGCTAATTGAAATCAAATACCAAGTTCAGTCTCTCTGGGAGTTGCCATGCTCACATTTAAATGGGGCAGAAGTATTATTAACCTGACTCTATGTTGGCAAGTTGGCTTAGCTTTTATGGATAGATAATGATTCCTTCAGCAAGCATTCACACTCAGGGACAAAACCCAGTCGTTCACTGTGAGTCAGAAAGTCAAAGGAATAGTAGCCACTGAAGAAATCAGACCTTAACATGTCAAATTTGCATTTCTTTTCAGTATCAAGACTCAAATATATTGCCAAATGGAGGTTTAGTTTTTGGTTTGTTTGAAATCTTCTTGTTCTTGAGGCTTAGTCTTCTGCCCTTTCTTTATACAGAATGGAATATATATGACTTAAGAGGGAGGGTTTTCCAGACTTTTATTTCGCAAAGGAAAATGGTTTATTTACCTCTTGTTAACCATATTAAAATGAGTTTGTCATCTTTATAAGGAGTATTTATGTAAGGACACAAACTTAGAGGCTATGTTGTTTGGAAGCATCATTTAAATGTGAATCTTATGGGCTTACGAAGATAGGAAGACTGAGGAGACTGAAGAGCTTAATCAAGATGTGTCCATCCGAAATGGGACAGGAGGGCAGGCTGGGAATGGCTGTTCTTAGCCTGTAGAGGAATGTCTTCAGAGGTATTCTAGAACATTGCCCTTTGGCAGAGTTATGATGTCACCATAACCTAGCTACTACTGAAATCTCAAACGGAACACATTTCTGCAAGGATGATATATACTTCCTTGTAGTGTAAAATTAAATAAATAAATAAAAAACCCTGGAACCACTTTCCTTGGAAGGAAATCTCACCACAGATCTAGTCTAGGGCTCAGGAAACAGTGTCCTTCCTTCTTTCCTTACTTCTTCCTTCCCTTCTTCCTGCCCCAGTCCACTCCCCCTTCTTCCTTTCTTTCTCCCTTCCTTCTGTTTATATATTTACTTACTTTTAGCCAATGTCTCACTGTGTGACATAGGCTGGCCTCAAAGCCCCGAGGCTGTCTCAGCCTCAACTGCTGTGGTTCAGGTGTCTTCCACCACGCTTGGCTTGGGCATATGTGTTTTACAAATTCTACGGGCGATTCAGCAAGGGCTGACACGCACTCTCTCTTTGTTCTGCTCACAGAGCAAGTCCCATGTCAACTTCATGAAGTCCACCTTCTCTACATGTGTACACCCCCCTCCTTTAACCATGTGAGCACACATCTTTTGATCTGTATCTTTGTTGACTTTGGCACATCTGTCTCCTTCAGCCCAACTTTTCTTATCTGGAAAAAAAATATTTGTGCAGCTGTTTTTAAATCTGGATTATTAGTCCATCAGTCATGGGGTGATGAAAAACCTAATACCTCTTTCCAAAGCCATACTATTTGTGTGGCTGTCAGAAACATCCTGCCCTGCACACAGAAACCCCCAAAGACTCGGAAATCTGGTCCCTCTGCTCATCCTGAACAAACCCATTCCTTGTGCTCCAGTGTAGGGGTAGGGGTGGGGAAGAAGTGAGCCACACAAATACACCATTAAAACCCATCAATCAGGTTGCATTAAGCTTTATAACAACACAGTTTCCATTTAGTGGGAGAAATGACAGTTTAATCACAGCCGAACAGATTCCACTCTCCCCACTCATACAAATTTCCAATTTTACTACAATTTCTGGCTTTGGAGATCTGCGAACAAGTGCTTTATGTCAACTGCTTTGTTTCCATCGACCACACTAATGGGAAGGGACACTTTATTTGGCAGCCCTTGAAAAGGATGTCTGCAGACAGTCCTTGCCCTCCCCACCCACTTCACACTGCAAATCAGCATTCTTGCCAATGGCCCATTAGATGCCATCTAGGAGTAGAGAAAATGAGCCATGAGGTGACCCTGAGGGGGCAGTGGTGAGACAAATAGAAAAACGTTGAGTGTTCTCTTCCTCTCCGCTTCTTGAAGGGTTACTCAGAACAACTAACAAACAAGCTATGGTCTTTGTCTCTAGGGTAGAGCCTATCCCTAGAGCATGCCTCAGGACCAAGATCCTTAGGGAAGAGGATCTTTAGGTAAGGGGCCTCCCAACTAGAGGACTGGGTTTTTTCTTATATCCCCCATGTATAGGCATTCATCTTTGCCAACCTCAGGGCTCAAATCATAGCTGCTGGCTCCTGTTCTAGAAGCATTCATGTGGGTCAGATTCCAATGTGAGGATGTGTGCTAAGCTTCTCCATAATTTGGAACACTCGTGAAGAGAGAGACCCATCTTGGAAGGCTCTCAGATAGAATGCTCCAGGGGTGTAGGCTATTTTTGGTGAGGAACATACGTGCATGCCTTTGCCTTCATATTGTGGGGAGGGAGAATGTCAAAGGGTTTTGGGATGAAGCCTTTGATGGGAAGGCGAGACAGGCCTTGGAGGGAGGATATTGCTCCCTGGGAGTCTTGGAGCTCTCAGCCCTAAACAGCATTCTGGAGAGACGCCAAAGCAGAAGTTTACGTACTAGAAATTAAACACAAGGTTAGAATCCAGACTCCCAAGACAAATACAGTAAGAGCTCCTGCAAAGTACATTTTCCTTCCTTCCTTCTTTCCTATCCTTCCTTCTTTCTTTTCTTTCTTCTTCCTTCCTTCCTATCCTTCCTTCCTTCTTTCCTGCCTATCTTTCCTTTCTTTTCCCTTCCTTTCCTTTCTTTTTGCCACTCATCAACATCATAGCATACGTCTTTAACACTGGAAGATGTTTATCCTGTCTTCAAGACTCTATTAACTAGTAGAAGATAAATATTCATGGGTGGATTCTGGTGGCCATCTTGTTCACCAGGTACAGCTGGTTCCTTCACAGGGATGCCATGAGATCTATACCTTTGCCTAAGCCCACAACATTGGAAGTAACCTGACTGGATGAGGTTGGCAATCTACTTGGCACTCCAGCATGGCCAAGGCTTCAGAACCTGGGGGATGTGGGACTCTGGTAGAGTATCCTTGCTATTCCTTAGCCTTCCCTCCACACTGTCAGCCTCACTTATCACCCTCTTCCTGTTCCCACTGAAAATCTTGACCAGTCATTTGGTAAAACATCATGTTGAAGGGTTTGTAGAATTTCCGAAGTCTGTGGATGACATCTGGGTCAATGCGGGGATGAGTCCGACCTTTGCTCTTGCCCAAACATCTTGGGGCACTGCTGTCTTCTGGCTTCTTCAGGCAGGGGAATCCCTTGGTTTTGTTGAAGTAAAAGTGCTTCTCTGTCACAACACGCTTGAGGCCCAGGAAATCCTGTACTTTGGCCATCTCCCCTGCAGGGTCCACTATGAGCCGCTCACCACTGACGAACAGGATCTGAGAGAGGGGGAAGTACTGCAGCCAGTTCTCCAGGTGCAGAGCATAGATCCCGATGCGAATGGCACTCCATGAGGCATCGATCAGCCCCAGGGTCCGGTTTTTGAAGGCCAGCACCTCAAAGGTAGGGATCTCTGGCTTCTTTGACAGCGTCTGGGTATAGTCAGAAATGGCCCTGGTCACCGGGTTTCGCACCACCACGATGAGTTTGATGTCCTTGGCCATAGAGTGAATGCGCTTGGGAGCCTCATTTGTCACAAAGTAACTGGGTGTCTTCTCCATGGTTATCTGCCCGTCTACTGTCTTGGGCATCACATTTCTAGAAGAATGAAGAAAGGGGAAATAACAGTGATTATTACCATACTCAAGATATTTGAATATCTTTCCACAAATTCTATGCAACGTATAACAAAGGTGGGAGGCACCAAATAGAACCAATAAGCACTAGGAAGTTTTTTTTTTATGTACCAACTATAGGCTTGATTATGCAATTATTGGAAAAGGCAGTCTAAGGCTTATGCATGGGAGTCTTGTGTGCCTGGATTTAAACTGCCTTTCTACCGCTTACCAGTTGTATTTAACCTAGATTTCTTTATATATTAGTTTTAAAATCTCTGAAATGGAGGTAATGATAGCACCGACTTCACACTGTAGTGTGTGGATTAGGGAGATAATGTTTGAAAAGCATTTAGCATGGAATCTCATGTGTGCATGAGCTTAACAAATTAAGGGTTTTATTATTGTTGTAGTAGCTTTCAGGAAATGTTTGAGCTCAACAAGACCTCAAAGATTATCTGGTCCAGGGTTGGCAAATTCTCACTGCCTTCTATTTGTCTGTGAGTCACAGTTAAGAAGGATTTATAATCTTTAAATGGTTGTGGGAAAACCCCAAATGATAGTGATAGTAGAATTGCGTGCTCCATGGAAATTATGCAGAATTTAAATGTCAATGCTTGTAAACAAACCTTCATGGGGACGCAGCCACACTTACTCATTTACAGACAATGTGTGTGCTGCTTTTGTCAAATAAACAGCAAGTAGAGTCAGTGAGACAAGCATGCGGCCCACAGAACATGGAATATGCATTATTTTACTTTTAAGGAGTTTTTTGAACCTTGACTTCTTAGTCCAAAAACATTGTTGTATAAGTGGTGAAAGCGAAGCCCAGGGATAAAGAAAGGGCAGAAATCAGACAAGCTTTGTGTCCGCAGAAAACTTAAGCACATCTCTGGGCCATGACATCTTCATTATAACGTCCTAACACTCACCTTAAGTTCGATTGAGAACAAAGTGACACATAGAATGCAAGCATAGCTTGGGTACAAGACACACAATTTTCTTCTTTCTTTGCTTCTAAGTTAGCCCTGTAAACTTCTCACAGAGCCTGCTCTAGCTGGGATCTTTAAAAAGCCCCCAAAGCCATATGTTAAAGGCTTTCTCTTCAGCCTGGGTAGGGTGGTGGAGTCTTTAAGGATGGAGCATTGGAGAGGAATTTAGGAGTCATGCCTCGAAAGTGCATATTAAGAGACTACCAAGTGGGCTCCAATGGCTGAACACTCTGGGTGCATTTGTTTCCCAGCACCTACATGGTGGCTTGCAATGAACTGTATATCCAATTCCAGGATATCTATTACCCCCTTCTGATTTCTGCAGGCACCTGGCCTGCACTCGGTGCACAAACATATATGCAGGCAAAAGTACACCTACATATAAAACAAATAAATCTAAAAAATATTTTTAAATAATGGGCATATTAAGACCCTAGCATCTCCTCTCTCTAATCCTCACTTTTATGCCTTGGCCATGAGAAGAATGGGCTTCTTCCACCATATATACCTTCTATGATAAACTGTGTTGCCACAGACCCAAAACCAATGAGGCAAAGCAACCATGGATTGCAATCTTTGGAACCAAAAGCCATAATAAACATTACTTCTAAGTTGATTATCTTAGATGTTTCTTAAAGTAACAGAAACAGCTGATACAGACGCCACCCCACAGCTGTTGTCTACTGGTCTCCTTGACTAGAACATTTTCCAGCTCCATCCCTCCATTCACATTTTCCCCCGGGGAGACAATTTGATGCCACTTCCTCCAGCCCAAAGCAGAGGACCAACCAGTGATCAAAAACGAGGCTCCCGATCTTATCATGCAGTCAGTCTGCCATAGGCCTATGTAGATCAGTGCTAATTGAGAATAAACATGTTCAATACCTGATGGTATAGTGGGCCACCTGTCCACCAGGTGCCCCATTAAACCCATTCACTTCCAAGCCCTGCGCTAAAGTGGTACATTCAGGATTACACAAGACCTCTTTGTTATGATGACATGCTTTTAAATGTCTCAGCTAATAAAACTTAATACAGACGAAGATCCCTTAGCCTCTCCTACCATAATTAAATTTATTTACCATCACTTGCAAGGAGAAAGAATGACTTCTTTTTATCTCTAATTCACATGCTTTGTCAATAATTAATTGCTGCTGGGTTTTCAGCTTTCACTGCAAGCTCTTTTATTAAGCAAGAGGAATTTGCCTGGTAGAAAAATTCGCTAGAACTAAACCTTGTTAGACTACACTGGTTGGGCAGAATGCAGTTTTCAGATCAAAGCCCAACACATGGCCATGAGTAATCACATTTGTTTGGGGGTGACAGGTTCTCCACAATATCTAGTGTCTGTACGTGTGTGTCAGTTTGAGCTCACTAACCGTGCTGGTCTCCTCTGGAAGGGTGGGAAGCTAAGAATTTAGCTTTGATTGTAGCCCTGCCTAATCTGGTAACCTGAAAGTTCTAATGATGGTTTTGGTCTCACTGAAGCCCCTTACCCCATTCAGAACCTCAACTCCTCACAGAAAAGATGGGGCCAATAAAATTCCATGCTCACAGGGCTGAGATGAAGACTAAATGAGATAATGCGGGTGGATCACTTAGGAGCGTATCTCATGAATGCCAGAATCTTATTTTCACTTAAGCCGGCTGTCTAGGAGCATTTTCCGAGCAATTCTTACAGAAGGGCAGAGGGAAAGAAATTACATTTGACTGAATGGAAAAACCGAACTGAGGGTCTGATCTAGAATAAGGCAAATTGTAATTCACACCAATGTCATCAACTGCTTCTTGATCTAGACCAGAAGGATGACCGGATACAAAGAATAAACTCAATCCTGTTCCTATTTCAGCTGGAGAGATTATTTCTTTAACAAATTATGGAACTCACATCATATTACAAAAAAACATTAAATAAACTCTGTTGAAAGATAACCTCCTTAAGAGTATTATTTTTGCATGGCTTCTCCCCGATTTTGTTCCCTGCATTTCTGTATGTTTGTCTTGTTGCATTTTCCCTCAGTACAGAAGCAGCTGTGCAGCTCCTCCTATCTGTTCTTTGTACTCACTCTCCTTAAGCCTCAATGCTTACTTTACTCTAAATCCCATTCAAATTCATCTCCTCTACTTTAGGTAATTGACAATCTGCCAAGATCCTTGTGGACCTTGACTCTTTTATCCAAAGCATCTGGGATGAAGTAGTTCCCAACCTATAAGCCAGTGGATACAGGAGTGTGTGGATATGCCCAGCTCAGCATTTGATGCAAAGCCAGAAAACAGGCAGGGCTACTGAAGAAAGCAGAGGGCAGAAGAGGAGTCCCAGTGGCTCTGATCATCTTGCTGCAGGTGAGTGTGACAAACGTGTAACTCAAGAACATTCCCACAGCACCCATGGTAAGACTGGATCTCTTAATTAAGATCCAACAGGTACTTTGTCAATGAGAAAATTTCCAGTGGCTTCTACCAAGACTATGAAATGGCAAGTCTATGTTCTTCTAAAGCTCATGCTTTCTTTCACTCTCTCATTGATTCTCTTTATAAATGATCAGTTCCTAGTAATATCACAGTGAATGAAACACGCTTGGAGCACGCAGCCTAGCTGGGACAGATGAAAAGAGTATCACAGTGCCATGTAATTAACCGTCTTAATCATCAGAGCGGGTATCATTACTGTTCCAGCTCTACACAGGAGGAAACAGGCTTGGAATGCGAGGTCTCACTACGTGTGTGTTTTGTTGCTAAGTTCAACAGTTCAGTTATTCAGAAGTTAATTGGGTGACTCTTTGATGAGTGCCTGCCAAGCCATTGATCTAGTCTCTGGAGCTGAGGCCAATCCCAGGGCAGGTTTTATTGTAATAAGGTTTGTTGCTCTTTCTCCTTCCCAGATCTCTCATCTGAAACTCCGATGCAGCAACTGTTTCTGCTCTGTCCTGGTCTCCTCTCCTGATAAGGCTGTAGAAAGCAGGCCTGCACCAAAGTGCTTACCACACCAGCAGTGAGGACCTAAGTGTGATTCCACAGGACCCATGTTTGTAAAAAACTGGGTGTGGTAGAACATGCTCACTCTTTTAGCACTCAGGAATCAGAGACAAGTGTAACCACAAAGTTTCCTAGCCAGCCTGCTTCACCTACTTGGAAAGTTCCAAGCCAAGGAGGGATTTTGTCTCCAAAAAAAAAAAAAAAAAAAAAAAGGTAGGTGGCTCCTGAGGAAGAACAACTGAGATTCGCCTCTGGTCCTTATATGCACAGATGCACAGGTGCACATTTGTCTATACATAACAACGTGCATACACAGAGAGAGAGAGAGGGAGAGGGAGTGAGGAAGGGAGGGAGGGAGACTGAAGAAGACATTTCTTTTATTGGATATGATGAACTTCCACCTAGTCTTAGAATCTTATCCTTTCCACCTTCTTGAAGCTTCTCAACCCTCAATTTTTTCGTTTTTAATTAAGTTCTTCTCAGCTGGATCTGACATTTCAATACACCCATGTTCTCACATCGTGGTGTGCGTGAGGAACAGGAGAAAGGCCAGGGATGCTGGAGGGAGTTAGACAAGGTAAGAGAGTTAGAAAATAAGGTCAGGAAAGATGGGTGGGGAACAAATCCTGGAGGCCTTGCATAATCTGAGAAAGGCATAAGGATTCTTCTCTATATTACAAGAATCCATTGAAGAGCACTGAACAGGGAACTAGAGCATAGTTTGCACTTAATTACCTTTTCTGCAGCAGAGGAGAGGGTGCCAGAACTATCATTGTCCCATAGTCACACTGATGAATATCTTGATCACATCCATAGAAATTTCGTCCGATGGATGGAGATAGAGACAGAGACCCACATGCACACCAGAGCAACGGATTGAGCTCCCAAGGTCCAGTCGAAGAGCAGAAGGTGGGAGAAGATGAGCAAAGAAGTTAGGACCGCAAGGGGCTGGACCACCCACTGAGACAGTGTACCTGATCTAATGGGAGCTCACCAAATCCAGCTGGACCGGGACTGAATGAGCATATGATCAAGGTGGACTCTCTAAATGTGGCTGCCAATGAGGGCAGAATGAGAAGCCATCAACAATGACACTAAGACCTATCTCCTCTACATGTATTATCTTTTTGGGAACCTAGTCGATTCGGATGCACACCTTCCTAGGACGGGATGGAGGGGGGAGGGCCTTGGACTTCCCACAGGGCTGGGCACCATGCCCTCTTTTAAGGAAGCAGCGGGAGGGGACTGGGAGAAGGGGAGGAAATGTAAATTCTTTTTTTGAAGGGAAAAAAATAAAAGAATATGGGAAAAAAATTAACTTTTCTGACGGCTTTGCTGAGACCAGAAAAGAGAGTGTAAATGTCAAGGGTAGCATGCTCAGAAGCTACGTCAGGACTGTAGGTTAGAAGTGGTAGTGGTCCCCAGGAATAAACACCAATAATCCCTGTTGAGGGTTGGACTGAGTTTAAGTAAAAGAGCAATGTCAGGGACCATGGCAACACCAGCAGCAGCGTGGTGGACTGATGGTTAGTTACGAGAAGAGCACTCTAAAGTGTAAAAAAGTAGCTGTGGAGCAGAAGACAGCAGTCTGATTTGGAATCTAGAACATGGGCTATCAGTTACAGCCTCAAGTCAAGCCAGCAACTTATCTGTGCATGGGAGTCTGAAATCCAGGGGACAGACCTGAGCTAAAGCTGGACATTCATATTCTCTGTGCATAGTTCATCTGCCAGGAAGTTAAGAGAGCAATGTCTATCTTCTGCTAGTTGCCAGCGGATGGTGAGACCAGCTCTTTGTCTGTGCTGTGAATTCCCAAACAGAAAAATATTTAGATGCTTGCTGGGTCAAAAAAAAAGTTAGTATTCTCAAAGATTTCTCACTAACTCTTATTTTATTACATTGTACTGTATTTTAGTTTTGGTACAGAGCTGGAGATTGAAGTCAGGGGATTTGGGACCTCCCTTATGCTATATAACTGTCCCACCACATCACAGCCCCTTACATCTTAACTCCCAGAGCCCTGGCATTGCTGAGATTACAAGAAAGACCTAAGGTAGAGTGGGGTGAAGCTCAGTGGTAGAGGGCTGGCCTAGCATGTACCAGGCACAAAACCCCGAATTTGCTCTCTTGCATTGCAAAAAACAAACACGTATACAAGCAAACAAACATACTGGAATTGGGTCCCATGTCCTGCACAGCTAGTCTCAGTTCTTGAGGATAAGGGCAATGCTTTACTCGCCTGTGTTCTTCATGCTTAACATGGCAAATGCCACCATGTAATGTTCGATAGCCTTATAGCAATATAGCACTATCTATAGGAGTCACTGAGTTATCATGAGAGTGACACACAAAGAGTGCATGGTACTAGAGGCAGGGGTGGGGGACGGGGAATGGGAAAACTGGATGAAACTGAACCACATGCTCCTTAGATGAGGGTCTCCATGTATGGGGGTCAGTGTGCCTTCACCATACCATCCCTGCCTGAAAGACCATGCACTTCATTGTGCACCATATGGTAGAGAACACCGCATCTGGGCTGGGAGGCGCTCGTCAACAGTATCCTGGGTGCTCAGAGCAGCTGTGACATCAGCATCAACACACAGTCCTGAAGTGAGAATCGCTCTACCCAAGCTGTCAGCTGCTCTCACAGCACAAACGTTTCTGAGATGCCCTCAACTCTCATCCCAGCCCCTACCCCCTTCCGTTGGTGTGAGCACTTTGCTAAGCAGAGGCCTATGTAATTCTAGTCAGCGGCATACAGGGCCTCTAAGGAGACTGTGACGATAGTTACCATAGTGCCTCAAGTATTATCATGTGCAGAGGGCTCACCTACTCCATGTTTTGTTTCATGAGTGAGGGGAGACTGACTTCACTAAGTGCTTTCAAACACAAGAATCTCCAGTGAAGTCAAGAGCACAAAATCTAGAGCGCTACTTGCTAAGTTTGCACAGGTTTATAAGTTGCATGATCTTGTGCACATTACACAGCACTAATACAGATATAACTTTCAGTTTTTCAACTATGGTTCACATTTAGTAGAAAGTGGTCCACATTCAGTAGAAACTATGCCTTGAATTTGAATCTGCTCCTGGATTAACACATCTGATATGACTCCACCCAACTCTGGTTTGATTGGCACAGGGTCACACTATGTTGCTTCGGTAGCTGGATCTGCAGGCATCACACTGCGCCACCTGTACTACTTTCCCTCGATGCTGAATCACAGTTCCTGCCCAACCACGTGACCATGAGGGTGACCAGTCAACAGTATATATTGGAAGAGTGATGGTGTTCTTAGCACACTAAACCCATTTTCAGGGGCTGAGAATAGGGAGCAGTTGGTAGGGAAAGTTTGAGGCCAGGTTGGAAGGCACGAGACCCTATCTGGAAAACAATGCATTGTCACCTTCTAATACCTTAAACATCTGATGACTTCATTGAGTGCATCCCCACTGTAAGTTAAGGAGTACCTGCAATGTCTCATTCCCATTGTCTGGAGAGTATGCGTCACATGAACAATCTCCTTTTCACAGGGAGTAGTATTAAATGAATTAATATCTAGAGAGTGACTTGCACAGGGTCTCAATACATTTGCTGCTAATTTCTCAAAGCGCCTTTTTACATTTTATACCATCATCCTAACTTTAGAAGTCAGAAAACTGAAGCCCATTGAGATTGATTAGTTCATTCACAGTCAAGAGAAGTAGAACCAAATCCAATCTTAGGTTTTGTCTAACACCATAATCTGCCCTCTTGGTTGCTTCTTGACAAGTGTCAAATTACAAGGGCTTAGCAAAGTGACAGGACTGTCCCAAAGTCACTCTGCTAGTAGGTGGCCAAGTGGAATCTTAAAATCAGTCTCATTACATGCACAGTGAAGGCAGCTTACCACTGGGAATCACAGAACCCTAGAAATCCTTGCCAGATCAAGCTACATCATTCAATTTGTGATATCTCTCTCCAGGGCCTCCTCAGCTGAAGCGAATGGACACCATCATGGACACTGAGGGAGAAAGCAATCAACCATATGAGATATAAAGTGCCCATTCTCCCTGGCAGGGTCAGTGCCGAGCCTGCCTTTAGCTTGCCTGAATTGTAGGTGTGTGGGCACCTTACACTTTCCCAAATGCATTATCTAGTGGAATAAATGGTGCATAAATTAGCAATATTTTCTGAGCCCTCCTGATGAACTATAACCCACGAAAATGGTGGTTAAAGCTAGGGCAGGTGGTGGGGCCAGCTCCTCGCTACTGAGGGAAGAAATACACTTACAAGTCAGCGTAACACCTGTGCCACATTAGCCTGTTTAACCTTACAGGCCCCCAGGATTCACTTAACCCCTTATAGAGATGGAGAAAGTCAGGTTTTAGAGAGGAAAAATGAATTTTATCCAATGGTTCATGGGCCGCACCTTGCCTTCCCTAGGCATGTTAGGAATTTCAGTGCGGTTTTCAAATCTGAGTTGTGAGAAAAAGAAGTGCAATCCATTTGAAAACCACATTCATATACAGAGGACTGGAGAAAGCTGCCTGTTCTGGGACCATGCTGCTCTAACCTAGATTCAAAAGGAGGTTCTGGGCTACAGTTCTGAGTTAACAGTTAACTTGCTGAATGAATTTAAATTACAGATGTTTCTTCCCTGGACCTCAACTTCCTATGCATAAAAGGGCTGTGTTTCAAAGTAACTCTTGGTTCATTCAACTGAGTATTTATTGGTGATTATTATATACAAAATGTTAAGTGCATATTGGTGTAAAAGCATGTGTGGTCCCTGACATTCAAGACATTCTTAAGTTCTTAGAGAGAGGCTGGGACAGACTATTTCTGTGAGATCCCTCTCTTGCTGTGCCTCATCTATATTGCCACATCCCTATATGGAGAAAAGGAGACAGAAAGATGTGGCAGAGAAGTGGAAATGATGAAGATGATGATAAATGGAGGCAGAGGAAGAGGAGGAGGAGGAAGAAAAGAAAGAAGGAGAGAGAGAGAATGTGGACCAAAAGAGTACCAATAAGGAAAACAGAAAACTCTCTGGGTCTAAATGTCACACAATCACAATTTAGGAGAAAATAGAAAATAGTAAACTCAGGTCTGGAACATGTTTTCTGTTTTGAACTTTTGTCAGGTTAGTAGTGATCTTTCAGGACTGGAGGATTATGATTCTCATTGAGTTGATTTGCATTGGGGCTTGGTTTTACCTCCAAAGAACTATCTGGAAAAGATGTGGGAATTCATCCCTATCCTCATGACCATCATTTCTATATAACCCCATCACCAAGAATGGCAGCCTGTCTGTATTCCCAAGAATGGGATGTTCACCTCCAAGGAAAGTAAGATTTGCAGTGATTTATGAACTATAAAGATGATGTGCCCTGGGGAATTGCCATTGAGCAGCCTGTGCATCAGAATCTGGGTCTACCCTAAATTTCACAATAAAGACTGTGTTCAGTTCTAGGTAGCACCCCTGTCACTGTCTTTTAGGTGCTCATAGGTCCCTATAGACATGCTAATCACATGTGCACGTTGATATTGCCAAATGTCTTTGGAAGTCTCAATCATCCATTGTGATCCACTAGTCCAGCCAAGATTCCTAGATTTGGATATAGTCTGTGTTTTTCTTTATGGGTAGGATGTTGGGCAACCCACTTAGCCTCTCTCTGCTTAGATTTTCTCAGCTAGAAACTGGAATGGTGGTAATATGTCCCTCATATAGTTGCTTTGAAGTGGAGCAAATGCCTGTGTGTTCAGCTGTGCCCATCCACCTGAGGCTGAGAAACTTATAAAGAACAATGATTGCTTTTGGCTCATAGTTCTACAGGCAGAGCCCTGAGAGCTAGCAACTGGTGGTGGCTTTCATGCTGTTGGAATGCAAACATAGCACAAGACATCCATTGTGCCTTGACTCTAAATTTTCCTCCACAGGTTCCTGTTCTGAAGGTTTGTCCCCAGCTGGTGTCACTATTTTGGTTTCCTAAGAAGCCGTGAGGAGATGAGGCATAGTCGGTAGCAGTATATCCTTAGAGATGGGCCTTGGGAGCTCATCACTAGCTCCGCTGCCACTCTCCGCATCCTGATACCAGTGATGTGCGGTGCTCCCACCACTGTGAAAACCCAGCCACACCTTCCCTGCCATGGCGAGGTAAATGTTCCTGAAACTGTGAGCCCAAATGAACCCTTCTACCCTTAAGGTGCTTGTCCGGTTGTCTGATACAGTGAAGATAATACACCTGTATCACTAGAGGGAACACTCATGTACAGATGTCCTCTGGTCGCTCTCTCTTTTATAAAGCCACCAGTATTCAAGCATGGGAACTTCACTCTGGTGACCTTTAATAATCCTAATCAATGTTCAAAGGCTCTACCTCTAAACATCATGAATAGATTATGTTCCTATCCTCTTAATATCTTAATTAAATTTCATTATGTTCCTATCCTCTTAATATCTCAATTAAATTTCAAACCCTGAACCCTGGAGGCCCAGACTCAAACATTATTCCAACTAGAGTAGCTGCCTCCATTGACAAACACCACATAAGGACTTTATAAGTCTATGCTATTTTAATGAATGCTGTCAAACAACAAAGACAATTGGCAGCATTGTAGAAGCTCCATCTTGGCATGCTGACTATCTGGATTGCTAAATGCCATGCCCTAGATAAAGGAATATTAGCTGTGTGGTGCCAGTTCTGAGTCTTTGGTATCCCCTGGCTAAGTGCAACTTAGACAAAGTGGATCCATCAGTAGAGCCAGATCCCATATGACCACATGAAGGCTAATTCCTCCTCTGTATTTCTGCACAATGACCAATTGGGAGTTTCTGTCTAAACTAGAGTTACAGATTTCAATGCAAGGATACTTTGAATTAGAATATAATAGCTTTCTTGAAATCCAAGAGCAAAGGATTAGTTTATCTGTTTTAAACAAGATAGTGTTGTTCACTATCACGAGACACTACTGTAGCTTTTTCTCTAGCCCAGTGCTTCTTAACCTTCCTAATGCTGTAACCCTTTAATACAATCCCTCATATTGTGGTGACACCCTCCACACTGTAAAATTATTTTGTTGCCACTTCATAACTGTAATTTTGCTAATTATGAATTGTAATGTAAATATCTGACATGCAGAATATCTGATATGTGACTTCTATGAAAGGGTTGTTGGACTCGCAAAGAGGTCACAGCCCTCAGGTTGAAAATCACTGTGGTCTAGCCCTTTGTATTTTGTGATCAGACCTTCCTATCCAGATATCATAAGACAAAATGTTGTATGATTTTGAATAAATTAGAGGGTGGAACATGAGTCAGCTGCCCCTGGCTGGGGATCCCATTTGGAACATAATTGTCTAATATTTTGTTTATATACCTTCAAAAGAACTCTCCACAGAACCCTACACACCAACTTCTATCTTACTCTATTTCCTTTCCACAGGCTCAGCATTTCAAAGGGCAGGTGCAACAATTAAACACTGATTACAGAGGTGCCAGAATCTGCGCATGCCCTTTGTGCTCACAGTTAACAGAGAGTAGCAGCATGAGCTTCAGGCCTCTCCATCTCACCTTGTGCTTCCTCCACAGGCATGTGTGTCAGCCTGTCACTGCCTCAGGGATGCTGCCAGTCCTCCCTCTTGGCTTCTCACCTGCATCCTGCTTTTGTTTCAAGCCCTTTTGGCTCTTCCTGAGCCTATTTCCCAGATGAATGTCTAATCCCTACACCCTCCAGCTATGTGGGCCATCAACAAACCTCAGCCGTGGAGGGATGGAAAGTGTGGCTGTTATGATGGCAACTGCCAATATGCCAGGCTTTGTTCAAGTCTTTCCCCTTTTTTGTCTACATTTTGCTTTATTCCATTTATAATGGTTTGTCTTGTTGGTCAACTTGATTAGATGAAAAGATACCTAGGAAATTAGTAACGACTTCTTTTTGTAAGAATGTTTCCAGAGATGATTAACTGAGATGGGCAACATGCTCTGAATGCATGTTCATCCCATAGGCAGAAGGGATTAAACATGGAAGAAAGGATCAGGCATGAGAAGTCTTCATTTGAGTTGATCAGTGGGGCTTTCTAACAGACTCCCAAAACAAACAGCCTATGGCTATTGCCCTTGGTTGCCCTCCAGAGGTGAAAGGTAAATCTCTATTGGTAAAGATACTATAAACTTCATAAATAAGGCTCAGACGCCCCTGAACTGGAACTGACCTGAACAGGCCACCCTTGAGGACTAGCTTTCATGTTACCGGAAGGTGATACGCAAGTTTTCTAAGCAGGAGACAACTAACAGTCCTACCCTGTAATGATGCCCATGAACCACATCAATGACTAGCATGGCACGACAACCCTATGGGTGCAGTAGTGGCACACATACCTTGGTGGTAACCAACTGCTCTCTAGTTGGACTTAAGACCCACTCCATGAAAGGGATGCTATGGCTGGCTCTGGAAACCTAGCTAATTACCCGGAGCTAGTGAAGTCATAACTGTTGGAGGAGAATCTATAACCGCTACTTTAATAAACCAGCATAATCCCTACCTACAGTCAAAACACTTTTGTTCTTATACCCACAGATAAGTGTGGGTTTCACCCCCTCATCAAGGAAACTTCTCTTTGCCATAGATGGAGACCACTACAAAAAACCACAACCAATCAAAAAGTGGAGCTGTGGAGTGTAGTCCCAGGAGATGCAGCTGTAAAACATTCCCACACAGAAAGCTCAGGGAACATTTCAGAAGGGGGAGCAGAGAAGACTGTAAGAGCCAGAGGATCAAGAAGTTCACTATGAGATTATGTCTTCCAGTCATATTATAAGAGATGCCAGTAACTTCTCACCAACATGACTGCCTAAATATGAGTGGGCTACAGACAACAACAGCCATGCCAAAGTGTATGGGGTAAAGCCCATGAGGCCTCAGTCCTATGTTGTCCAATGCCAAATGGTCATTCCTGAAACATACAAGTATCATTATATGTACTCAACAGGTTCTATTTAGGAATATGTGTGCATATGTAAATGTATATATACATATAATAGCAATCGATGAAGGAAGAAGTCATGAATTTGAAGAACAAGGAGGGCATACATGAGAGGATCTGGAGGGAAGAAAATGAAGGGAGGGAAGGGAGAAGTGTTGTATCTAAATTACAATCTAAAACTTAAACAAAAATGGCAGAAAGAGGAAGCCAGTTCATCCAGGCATTCTTAAGCCCCGCTTCCGGACCACCGTGACCTGAGCACTGTGCTCTTCCGTCCTGTCCCTGCCATTCCACAGCAAAGCCTCTGAAACCATGAGTTGAAATAAATTGATTTTTCTTTCTTTTTGTTCTTGTTTTGGGGTTTGGAAGAGGGATCTCAATGTACCCCTGATTGGTCTCAAGGTTCTGAATCTCCTGTCTCAGCCTCCTGAGTGCTGGGGTTATAGACATGAATCACTGTTTTTAAGTGACTTTTCCACTTTTTAAGGGTCAGGTATCTGCCAGTGACTAATGTCTAACTCAGCCCACCTTTGTGGCCCCATAAGCTCTTTAGGCCAATCACTATTGTGGCAATTTTTATAATTATTGGTCGAAGCATGATAACCTGACAGATGTCTGTGATGTATCCAATCCAATCAGGTAAATTAGTGCCTCCACCTATGAAGGCTGGGCCTTTGTAGCCACCAAATGGCTTTCCCAAGCACCATCCTCTCTCTACTAGAACAATATCCCCCATACTGATCCCACTGCCTAAGACTCTGGCTCTGCCACTGCTGTGTATAGGACTTTGGACAAAGCACTTAGTCACCTAAAACCCCGGTTTCCTCCTCAGATAAAATGGGGATGAACAGCAAGAACAATGAGAAGATGCTTTTTACAGTGATGATGCACTTCTCAGCATATCTGTGAGGAAGTCACTGCTCACTGCACGTGCAGGCTATTGCTGCTTCTCCATAGCATTCCTATTTCTTCATTGTGTGCTCTCAGATGCATCATGCTGATGGTGAGGTCATTTGATTTCTGCCTCTTTGCATCTTTAAAATGAACTGGGCTATTTTGTAAATAACTTGCCTATGTTTCTTCCCTGTGGTCCAAGGTATCTGGCCAGTGAGATGGTTAGTGTTCACTGAAAGCACTTGAGGTTTTATCTATGAAAGTGTTGCTGGGGTCAATCATGCCTGGCTATGGAAGCTTGTAAAATAAGTCAGCAAGACGGAAGCACCTGTCTATATGAGTGACAGGTGTGAGCGCTGCTGTGAAGAACAGGCGTGCTTTGCCTATAACTGTGCACCAGTTCTGGAGTTTGGTTACAACTGAGACAGAGGATAAATACAACCCACAAGCCTCATCTTGCTCATGGCAGCCAGGGAAGCGGGGAAAAGTCTCCCACAGAGTGCCTCTGCAAGAGTCTTCTCTGCTGTCCTTGAACTGTTTCCTTCAGAAACAGTTGCATCCCCAAATCAACAGCTCTAGCATCAATGATGTAAAATACAATCATAAATTAATTAGTGCATCATACTGTGTCTGTATTTAGACCTGACTTTCACAGCTTGAGGTGCATGAAATACTAAACATTTTTCAGCCAATCAATCTGATCATGGAACAGATGGAGCAGTGACAGCTAGGAAAGCTACCAGTGCAACCTAGAGAGCTATGCATGAACGTGTGCACTATGCTATGGCGAGTTCCATAGTATCTAGTATTCATACATACTAATGAATGTAAGGATGTTCTCTTGCTCACTCCATCACTTGCACCATCTTCTATTCATATTATATTACTCCGTTTTAACATGGCCTCCTACACCAAACAACCCATGAGAATTTCTCCCTTCTTCATATAAGCCCCTTTGGTCCATGCCATAGAAATGATCTCTATGGCATTCTAATTTCCTTGGGCATCACTGTTCTGTGCTAAAGAGCCAAGAAGGGAGGTGACTTGGCTTCTTTGTGTTCTGAGCTCCCAGAACTCTGAATAGTGCCTGGAGTTAGGCAGCTCTCAAGAGATACTTGTTAAATAATAGAGTAAAAACAAGAGGACAGTTAGGGAGATGGGAGGGAGGAGGAAAGAAAAGGGGGTTGTGCTCAAACTGAAGCACAGAGTCATAGCCAGCAGACTCCCCAATAACAATATCTCCCACTATAAAACCCTCCCTCCCATATGCATCTAAGTCCCACCCCCACCTTAGCCCAGGAAAGAGAATCATCATCAACTCAATTGCTCTGCCCCGAACAGGGTTCCATCACTGACATTTCCTTTCCCCACTCACCCCAATATCCAGGAAGCCTCTCTGCTGCCTTCGCTGTGAAAGCACGTCCTGCTTGAAGTCCTCCCCTCCCCCATCATCCTCTTCATGTCACTTCTCTACCCCATCAAATTTTTAGCCTCTCTGCTTCTCCCCATCTCATTTCTCTATTAATGCCATCATCCACACTGAACAGGAGTAAGATTTCAGAAGCTGGCACTGGCTGGGAGGCAGCGTCACACAGAGGGTAGGAACCTGGCTTCTGGGGCTGTGGACATAGCTCCATGATAGAGTGCTGATTAACATGTGCAGGGTCATGGGTCCAGCTTCAGCACTGCCGGAAATGCTGGTACCAATACCTCATGCTTCACTCTCTGTAACTGTTCTACTTGGAGACTGTGAAGCATTTATTATTTGATTCTTGGGACCTTCATTTTACTATCATAAATTTCAGCTTGAAAATAACAACACATTTTCCAGAGTTTCAATCAGCTAATATCTATAAAGTCACATGATGAACCTCCTTGTGAGTTAGTGGTAGTTGTTGGTATATCACTCAAGTACTTAAATCCTCTCAAATATTCCTTATTATATTTAAAAAATTAACTTCTTTCTTATGGTCCTCAAGATCCTTTATGGTGTGGTCTCTAACCTCAAGTCCAATGTTTCTTTCTTTCTAAAGGTTTATTTTATTTTTAACTGTGTGTGGTGGGGTGGAAAGTGAATGTAAACGCAGTGCTCACAGAGATAACAGATTCCTGGGAGCTGGAGATACAGGCACTTCTGGGCCACCTGATGTGGATGCTGGGAACCCAACTCCCATCCTGTGGAAGAGCAGTAGTGCTCTCAATTGTTGGTCTTTTCTACAGCCTCAAATCCTATTTTTCAAAGCTCCAGCCTCACTGGCCTCTTCTCTATCCCTAACCACTCCAGACTCCATTGGAGAGGAACCAGCAGCTGGCGTCGTCTTGCATGCTTCCTTTCCTTTTTTTCTTTTCCCCTTCTTTCCTTTCTCTTTCCTTTTTTGTTCTGTGACAGAATTCCACTGTATTGTTCTGACTCACCTAATACTTACTATCTAGCCTGAGGTAACCCCAGACTCATGGCAATCCTCCTGCCTCAGCCTCGAGAGTACACTGGCTCTTTGCTTACTCTAGACTGGTCTTCCAAAGAGCTGTATATGCCTGTCATCTTTCTCTCAACCACGTTCTCCATTAACTGTCTAGACTTGTGATTTCCAATATAGGAGCCACTAGACATGTGTAACTATTTAAACTTAAATTAGCTACAATCAAAGAATCGATTTCTCAGTTGTAGGAGCCACATTTCATTTGACCAATAACGCAACTAACTCCTTGCTACTTAGTGTTTTAGAGACGTGGATGTAGAACATTTTCTTCACCACAGAACATTCTATTTCATAGCGCCTGTCCAGACTTTTGTGCCTCTGTGTTGGCTATGTATCAGCTAAAGGTCGCCTCTAAAAACACTTTGATCACTAAAAACAGCACCTGCTCCAAGTCATGTTCTGTCTCATTGTTCGGTTTAATTTCCTCATCCCACTTCGTGTTCTTGGTCAAGAGCTGGAATTATCTAATTAAACACTGGTTCATATGACCTGCTGATGCCTTCCCCATCTGAAATTAAGTTATACAATAGCAAAATGCTGTCTTGCTCATTGTGGATCTCTGTTACCAGAATGAATTATGGCACATTATGAGTGCTTAATAAATGAACAGATGAATAAAGATAAAATGAGTGACTCCTTGATAGACACATTCTCTCTCTCTCTCTCTCTCTCTCCCTCTCCTTCTCTCTTTCCCTTCATTAATACAAAGGACCCAGAAACAAAACAAGAGAAGCCATGTCAACTCTGGCCTGGTGATATATGAACTCTCATCTCTTTGCTACTATGTGATAAGAAGGCAGAAGACATGGAGTTTTGTCTGATAAAGATGCTACTGTATGCTCTTCGCTCCCACCAGCACGGCAGACAAAGCATAGTTAAGTTCTAGTGAGATCTACAAATTCATATCTAATATAGAAGCATCATCCTAACCTTTAGGAAGACACACTGAAGAAAGAATTGATGCTGCGGTTTTAATGAAAGGTCTGATCTAGATTCCATGCTGAAGGTCAGGCTGCAGGTCAAGGGTAGACTTAAAGACTGCGAACACACACAAGAAGTCAGTGCAGGGCTCACCCTCCCTTCGGAATGTCCGCCACCTCGCTGAGACTATGCTTTAATGAAAAGCAATCTGAATGTGCCCATTCATGTGTGACTGAGGGCCTGCTGTCTGAATCTTCAGGACTCCTGCATTTGAAATTTGAAAGCAATTCCTGCAACTGTCATGCAAGTGATCTCAGCCCTGGAAGCCTATTTAAAGTCCCTGACCCTCACCGCTGACGACTCTGATTAAATAGGTCTGTGATGGTACCTTACCATCACATGTTTACTAAAGGTGTCTTTGGTGGATTCTAACACATTGCCACACTATACAAATGTACTCCTGCCAATTATCTGAAAGACAAGAGACTATCACACAACTATATAAATGGGTAGACACAGAGGAACAAGTAAGTGACTGGGGCTTAACTTATCCTGATAACAGTGACACCGCCACATTCAATCATAGTCGGATGTCATTCAACACTGGTTTTCAAGTCAGTTTCTTTCTTATTTGGTTAAAAACATCTACTTAAAGAAAAGGTGTATATTTCTACCCCAAAGGGAATAAAGACAATTTATATAGTAAAAATACTTGAAAATGCCCTTGGTTGTCCCAATTCCTGGTACACATGCCCCTGAGAATCCTCTGCCTCACTAGTGTGGATAACAGCAGGGACTTAAATGCTCTCTCAGCCTGCCAGCAATAGTTGGGCCATCCGTGTAGTAGCCCACACCCTTGTTTTGGAAGAACATGTTCATGAGAAGTAACTATCCCTCTGGTGTCAGCTACCTAATGCATTCTCCCGTGTGTCCCTATCTATATTCTCTTACCATTGCTCTGGTAGGGATGGCAGGGAGACAGGCACAGCCCCCAGGTAATGTGTCATCCTTAGTCTTGATTCAGGTGGCCACCTTGGTTGAGAGCCCCAACTCACTCTCCCCCTTGGTTAGCCACTGTGGGTGAGCATGTTTCTGGAAGACTCAGAAAAAAAATCCTCTGAGTTAGGCAATCTGTTTCTCTGATTCTAGAAGAAGAAAATATACCCTGCTATGTCCAATTCGGCTGGCTTAATCCAGGGTAACAGCTAACCAAGGCCTTCTTGGAGAGTCGTTTCCTCTCTCTCATATGAGATGCATTGGAAAAACTCTACCATGACCTCCATCACCCACAGAAAGACATCTTTTTGATAAGAGGTGAGAGCTACATCTATCTGTAGGTATAGAGATAAGTATTTTAAATGTGGTTAGGAATTATACTAGATTAGGGAAAAGAAAGCAATAAGCTCTGCTCTAGGGTACTTGGCCTTGCCAGCTATGGGTAGTGGGATAGGCTTATAGATCCAGGAGTGATTGCCCTCCTGTTGGTCAGGCCTTAAATCTACTTAAGCAGTTGTTGGTTACCCTCAGGATAGAAGTGCCAAGACTGCGCATTTTGAGGTATCTTGTTGTTCTGGTCATTGCTGTGGTTCTTAGATGTTATAACTGGATAGGATTATTGATCGCCTTTCTCTCTTGCCAGCTGTATCTTCTACTACAAGATGCTACAGGGCACACATGCAATACCTACACCAAAAGTTCAGTAAACATCACAGAAAAGGAAGCAGAAGGAGCTTAAGAGCCAGAAGACTTGGGCATTTTCTGTATATGGCAGGGAAACTGTTCCCATGGAATCTCAAAAATATGACTGCCTAAACCAGACCAAAAAAAATGATAAATCAATTGACATACCTGTGTGGATGGAATAAATCTCACAAGGCCCCACCCCTAAATAAGAGTATATGCAAGTAATTACTACTGAGAGAAAAAGAAGCAATCTGCCCCAGGAATAAGATCATTAGTAGGTTTTTCCACATTAAACAGTTAGCCCGAAACACACATACACATGAGCAACACTAAGTGAACTTTGAGCTTGGCATGTTGTATTTGTATGAGTGTGTAGGTCTACTTGCATAGATCTTTTATGAAATCTATTATATTATTTGAGGTATATACATGAGGGTATGTTGATACAAATATCATACTTTTTATGTGCCATTCTGAAATTTAGGTTTATGTTAAATAAAAATTCTTGAGTTCTTTCCAAATCAGCGCACAATCATTTTTAAATGAAAGTTGCATTGAAATACTACACAAAGCTCACTACATCTAGCCATTCATTATACAAAGCACACTGCATCTAGCCATTCATTACACAAGCCACACTGCACCTAGCCATTCATTACACAAGCCACACTGCATCTAGCCATTCATTACACAAGCCACACTGCACTAGCCATTCATTACACGAAGCACACTGCATCTAGCCATTCATTACACAGGCCACACTGCATCTAGCCATTCATTGCACAAAGCACACTGCATCTAGCCATTCATTATACAAGCCACACTGCACCTAGCCATTCATTATACAAGCCACACTGCACCTAACCATTCATTATACAAGCCACACTGCATCTAGCCATTCATTACACAAAGCACACTGCATCTAGCCATTCATTACACAAGCCACACTGCATCTAGCCATTCCCTTGCAGAGGGTCCTTTGCTTTTAACAAATTTTCCATTGTGACACATCAAGCAAAAGAAACTATCCTGCAAATGCCTTTCTATTTGCTTTTTAGCATTTCTCTGTGGTAGCCATAGGAAAGTTGAAACACCAGGTCATGGAGACTTCTGTATCAATGGCTTTATGGAGTTTCCAACCTTTTGACATTGGAGCATGAAGCTGTCAGTTTCAAAGTTCATCCCTAAGAACTATACAATTAAGATATACATGTACACATATATGTATATATATGTATGTATGCACACACACACACACACACACACACACACACACACACACACACACACAAAGCCATAAACCAATCTCATAACATCTTGATACCATGGTCAAAATTTAGGTGTCCATGGCTGTGTGGTTTTAAGCTTATGGCTTCTTGTTAGGCCACAGTCACAGCTATGCTATGGCACATGCAGCCCACAGGCTGGACAGTTCTGCAAGTTTAGCAGGTGTTATGACAAATTGTGCTCCCCCTCACATTCATGTCGCTTCACTGACCCGTAATGATGTAATGACTTCGAACCTGTTTGTTTCTGCTAATGTTGGCTGATAGCCACCATTCAGTCCTCATGCCTGTCCTGTTGCCCCGTCTGCAGCATGCTTCTCCATGCTGGCTCCTAAGGCCTTGGTAAACAGGGTATCCCAACTTTGACCCTCCCATTACAAGGTGCATTTACTTTTCCTTGTCTTCTTGCTCAGACTGTAAGTTTCTGTAGAAAAGGGGCCTGAATAGACTCACAGAAAAAGTTGGCAGGTCTGGACCAGATTAACCCCCTGCTTTTTCCAGATGTTGTAACATGCTTTTACCAGGAATGCCTGTGCTCCCAGTAGTGACTGAAACAGGTGGAGAGTCATGTGAGCTTTGGGCATTGAAAAATATTGATGTGAGAATAACTGCATGTGGGAAATAATGCAATTTGGTACAACTGTGCAGGATGAGGAATGGTCTACTGGCAAGATTAAATATCCACCCTTCGGGCCCAGTTCCCCATCAGCATCCATGGGTTCCGATGTTCATACTCTGCATCCAGGCCTGTTGGAACTTCTTGATATTTTACTAGGCACATCGGACTTTGTCAAAGCTTGTAACTTTATTGCTACACTCCAAAGTATTACAATTTCCTTCCATTCCTACCTATTGATTGATCCATTCTTGTTCACAGAATGCCTGATCCAAAGCCTCCTCAGTAATCTTCCCTGAACACACACACAACACACACACACACACACACACACACACTTCATATGAATAAGTGAATATGCATACACACACTGTGTATATGTATAGATAGATAGATAGATATGATAGATAGATAGATAGATAGATAGATAGATAGATAGATAGATAGATAGATAGTCATCCCTCTGTATTCACAGGGGTTCTTTTTAAAAAAAATAAATTTATTTATTTTTTATTTTACATCCTGCTCACAATTTCCCCTCCCTCCTCTCCTCCCAGTCCCTCTCCCTATTCCTCTCTGTTCCCACCCCCCAAACCACTCCCCCTCCATTTCTGTTTAGGAAAGGACAAGTCTTCCATGACTATCAACAAAACATGGCATCAAGTCGCAGTAAGACTGAGCACCTCCCCATGTATTAAGGCTGGGCAAGGTAAAGTCCCAAAAGTCAGTAAAAGAGATGAAGACAACCCCTTTTTCCTGTTAGGAGTCCCACAGGAGGAGCAAGCTACACAATTGTAGCTAGGTCAGTCCCATGCAGGCTTCCTGGTTGTCAGTTCAGTCTCTGTGAGCCCCTATAAGCCCAGGGTAGTTGATTCTGTGGGTTTTCTTGTGGTGCCCTTGACCCTTCTGGCTCCTACAATCCTTTCTCCTCTTCTTCTGCAGGATTCCCTGAACTCTGCCTACCGTTTGACTGCGGGTCTGCATCAGTTGCTGGATGACACCTCTCTGATGACAACCAATCGTGTCACAGGAGATGGCCAGCTGAGACTTTGCATCTGCTATTGCTGGGAGGTTAAGCTGAGGTCATCTTTGTAGAGAGATCCCTGGGAGGTTCTCTTGTGCCAAGTTTTATCTGACCCCAAAATGTCACCTCTCTTCCAGTAATCTCCCCTTCTGTCCCCGCTCAATCTGATCACTCATATTCCCATCCCTACCCACCCTCAGTTTACTCACAAAATCACGTCTATTTCCTCTTCCCAGGGAGATCTGGGCACCCCCCACCATGAACCCTCCTTGTTCCTAGTCTCTGGGTCTGTGGACTGTAGTATAGTTATCCATAAGGGATTCTTTATGGGACCTACATGGGCTTAAGGGCCTTATCTAAAGTGGTGAAATATTTATAAATAACTGCCCTTCTCTGTACTTTAAATCATCTCTAGATTACTTGTAATACATGCAACTGCCATGTAAACAGTTATATTGTATTGTTTCAAATGTTGTGACAGGACATAACAGTGTACATATGTTCATTATAGATGCGGTTTCCCCAACAGAACCTGAATATAGGAGGGCCTACACACGCACACACACACACACACACACACACACACACACACACACACACACACACACACACACCCCCAAGGCCAAACTGAAAACTGAGAATGCCATTCCATCCATCTGGTAGCTTGCAAGATGTAATGTTGTAGGGGAGATAAAAGAGGAGGAGAAGGAGCGGAAGATGGAAGAGTAGGCATTCTGAAGAGCATCACATTGGCCATTAAATGCTCTGCCTGGAGTAATTCCCATGATTCCTCAATGGCCAGACCCAGTCATTGGAGAAATGCACCCACCCATGCACCCACCTGAGACTAAGAAGCCTGGGAGCCGGCACAGCCAGAGAACGGCTCGGGGGAAAAACTGATCTTTTGGATTGTGCTCGTCATATGTTGTTCTTTAAACAACATACTGTTTAGCTTTGCTGTTTGGGAAAATGACACCATACTCTATTTAGTCTTCTGTAAACTTACTTTTTAAGTAAACAAGCTGTAAATCCTATTTTTCCTGTTACATTTGGCTTTACTTAATGCACTCTCCTCGCTGCAAAGCAATCCATTGTTTGGACTTATTTATTTATATATTCTTTCTGGCGAGAGACTCTCAAATAGTCTCTACATCGTTTCTTGCTGACATTGGGGCTTTGCAGGATCCTGTCCATGCATTCTGACACTGAGGTCTGCCGTTTACATAGGACGCTTCCCAGACTCTTAAAATTTTTACCCTGACAAGAAAATTCCAGTTTGTTTTTGAAAACGCTTGTCGCAAGCCATATTCCCCATCTGTGCCCTGAAGTCATGTTGATCTCCCTCAGTGTCGCTTAACTAGCACTATGATCTAAATCTGAGTTCCCCCAAATGAAGATCTTTAATGTCTTTAAATCTGTGTTTTTTATTGGTCATCTGTGTCCCATGTCTCCTCTATAATCACAATGAAAATGCCATGTACACTGCCTTGTTTAGTCTTTTCTCCATCTTTCTACTTGCTTGTTCTTTGGTTTAGTAGAAATTCTTTCCCTATTCTGGATGCTACTCCTTTCTCTGTCATGTAGATTACAAGTCCCTTGTCTCAGTCTGGAACTTCGTGTATCACTTTAGCTACCTGTCTTTGGTGGTTAACAAGTTCTAATGTTGCAATAGTTTAATTTATTGATCTTTATCTTTCAGCTATGCTTTTAGAATCCTAGAAGAACACACAGCACTTGAGAAAACTAAAGGAGCAAAGTGTTTCATGGAGAAGCCTGTGTTAAGTGGAGGAAATAAAGGTTCTCAAGTGGAAGGAGGTGGGTGTGGCCGGAAAGAACAAGAGAGGGGAAAGAGTGACGGGTGACCCTATGAGAAAGGCATGGTCCCGTGCTGAATGTTCTGAGGAAGATGGGAAATCCCCCGCAGTTTTTAAGCTGAGGGCGAAATTTTAATTACTGAGTTGCCATACCAAAGGGCCACTTCAACGGATGAACTGGAACAGACTGCAGGGAGACATCACAGCAAGAGAAGCAGCGGTGGGAAAAGCTCCAGACGCGGGCTCTAGACAAATTCCAATGCCTTATAGACACCCACGAGCCAGGTGAGGAGAGAATCTATGAGCTGAAACACATGAGCTGTAGAAGTATTTGTCTTTGGCAACACGTGCAGGCAGGATACACGGTGGTATGTAGGAATGTCAAAAGGTTTAAGGACTGAGTGCCGGGGCCCTTCTATGTGGATCTCTCCAATTTCATGACCATACCTGGGGGAAGTGAGGGAAGGAGGCAATTTCATGTGAACAAGACTTTTCTTGCCAGTCTGTGTGTTAATTCTTCATCTCCCCTCAGGTCGCTGGTACACTGTGAGGAGCCAGTGTGTGCCTGCCTGCTCCCACTCTTCTCTCCCTCCACCCTAGATGAATTACTAGCACTAGTAAATGTTTTCTCTGGCTCATAAATGCGTAATGCCTGCCACACAAACCTCAACTGCCTGTAATCGAGGCTCATGCACACGCGGAAAAAGACTGTGTGTGGAAGATATAAACGAAGCTGTCGCCGGAGGTTGCTGCAGGAAGTGGGGCCACTGAAATGGAAATTGCATCCTGCATTTACTGCCTAAACAACCTGCCTCCCTTTGCTACCACCTCCCTGGAAGGTAGAGGGAATTAGCTGTAAATATTTTACAGTAGGTAATTTGCTGGAGTAAATCACAACGCATTTTGCCCAGGTCTGAAGGGAATGCGCACGCATTTCTTTTCCTACTGAGGGATTATTTGTGTGATGTCATCTTCTTAGTTTCTCCCCTCACCCCACATACACTCAGAGACACACTTGTGTCTCTCTATCCTGAGTTATTCTGTGTCTCTACAATGAGAAGGGCAGTAGGGTGGGATGGACATTTTTGTCCATTGCTTGACACATATTTATTCATCCATGCTCGAAGCAATTTCTGATTGATCACTGTATGCTAAATACTCTATGAAGCCCTAGACTATAAAGATCAATATGACTAAGTACAGTTTCTGGCAACAGGGAGTTCATAGCTTGTTTGGGCAGCCCCTGGCAATACCTAAAATTTATCCAGACCAAAAAATGTTGAGTATTAAAATGTATTGAGACCCTATTACACTCCATGTGCTATTCCAAGAGATTTTTAAGTCTGCTTAATCTTTATGATAATCTTGTAGAATGAGAATTGCTTTATCCACATATTCCAGTAGGGAAAGTAAACACCACACAGGCTGAGTGACTTATCAAAGGTCTCGCAATGATTTCAAGCAGGACTACTCCTGCTTCCTCAAGTAGGACCTGCTACCTTTATACAGGTGAGTAATGACGGGAAGGTGGTTTCATTTTGATTAAGCACCTATTTCCTATGCTTTTCAGTACAGACTTGTTACTAGCTGATTCCTATGGGCAACAAGTACTTTTATTCTTAATTCTGTGAATTGAGCTACCAACTCCCAGTTTTCCAAGAAAAGTTGAGCTCAGAAATCAGCTCAAATCATATGTCACCAAATTACCAAATTATATGTCACCAGGCTGGGATTTAAGCCAGAAGTATCAGAGTACAAATACCAAGCTATTCTCACATGGCAAGGTGATGAGAGCTGATGTAGACAAGAGTCTGTTCGAGGCACTGTGAGGCCAAAAGAGATAATAAGAAACTCCTCAGAGAGCAGGAGAAATGTAGGGGAGGAGGCAGCTAGTTTGAGCTGTGCAGACAGGAAAAATCATTTAAAATCAGCAAGGACTGTGATGGAGAAATAGCAGAACCACAGGTGACCAGCAAATCATGATGTGCAATGTGAATGCATCTTTTCTTGATTTGCTCAAATTCTTGCACACAGAAGTGACAATTCATCTTTCTCTCAGCAGATGCAAGGTGTGGGGGGGGAGTTGACCCAGGAAAGGTCAAGGGTAAATGAATTTCGAACTACTCACATCAGATCTTTCTTCCCCCCTCATATGTGCTAAGGGACCAGCCCATGAAAAGAGGTCATTTTGATTTTTCTCTTACTTATATTTTTGCTATGAATTTTGAGGGAGGGCACGGGACTCTCGTGGTCCTTCATTCATTCCATCCAATACTCTCATAGCTGTCTGAAGGTTGCTGGGCATACTGGTCCATGTCCTATCCTGACCAGAGTGTTGGTTCAAACTGCAGGGGGATGAGTGTAGCCTCTGTGAGTTACTGGCACCTTCTCTCCAATATGCTTGAACGCTCAGTTCTTGACCTCTTCAACTTTTGCACATGCACTTTAGGCTCTAACTTGCAGCAGGTTCCCAACAAGCAACAGAAGCTTTTCCTGGCCAATCGTTAGAAACAATTTACTTGGAGGACATACGAGATAGAGCATATGGAATTGTTCCTGAATACTCTGGAAGAAGCAGGAAATGGGACACTTCGGGGGCAGCTCCCAACAATAGATGGGCAGTGTTGTTGGGTTTACACCATAGGAATTAGATTCAGGGGACACCTTTCTCATTCTCTACTTCATCCATTCATAATTTATCTCTTATTATTCTTCATCCTCATTTCCCTTCTCTTTCTGTACTTAGATAAATAGATTAAAACCTAGTAGAAAATATCCACTCAGCTTTCTCAGAATGCAATCCAACAGGAACTCCGGATGACACGTGGTGGGGGGAGGGAGCAGAGGCAACACCACATGGCACGTGAGGAAAGACAAAGGCAATATTCTGGAAGTGGAAATCTGTCTGGCACAGGAAGGATCAGAGGAGAATAAAACTAGAACAAAACAGAACTGGGAGGAAAGGAGACAGAAGGCTCATGGGCCCCACACAGTCAATATTTCCCACAGCAGCCTGAGAATGAACTCTTATCCTTTTATTGTGAATGAGAAGGAGCCTCCGATGATTCCCTAGAAGGCAAGGGCATCATCAAATTCACACATTCGGGTATGAGCTAGCCAGGCACTGGGAGCCGGGCAGCGGGACGAGGCCCACGCGCCTCCTTACTACAAATTGGCACCTCAATGTGATGGACTAAATCCACTTATAAACCTGAGAGGGCTTAAGAAAGAGAGAGAGAGAGAGAGAGAGAGAGAGAGAGAGAGAGAGAGAGAGAGAGAGAGAGAGAGAGAGTTTAACACAGCTTTTTGCTGTTTGCTGGGGCTTGCTGCAGAGAGATTTCCTGACTCGGCAATAGCAGCAGGAAAAAAAGCCATGACATGTTAAAACGAGGCTTCCTGGGCCCTGCCACCGCTGCAAACTCTGGCTATGGAGCATTTGTGGGTGCGGATGTTTGTGTGCCCACTCGGGGTTGGGAACAAAGTAACTGAGACCATGCCTGTAGTTTGGCGCCTGCCTGGGCAGGCAGCATGATCAGGTCTACTAGGCGTGCACAGATGGGAAAGCATGGTGGATTTCTGCCACCATACACAGAGATGTTTCCAGGCTGCGCACTGCTCTGCGTGGCAGATTTGGCTGTAAATCAGATAAAAAGCATTTATATGTTGCATGCTCATTCTCCGGGTTGGACTGCTGAGCGCAGCTCCTGCCTGGCAGCCCCAGAGCTAGCAGAAATGGTATGTCCACCATTTTGAAATTGGAGAGAGGTGGAGCCAACATCCAGAGCAGCTGCAACCAGGCTGCTTAGCATTTTAAAAGCTCCTCAAGACAGTAGGGAATTACAGACAATGCAATAGGACAGATTCAGACATAAAAGACCTCTAAATGGGTCACAGTGTTGGATGGCTGTACATAGGCTTGGGAGAGAAAAGAAAAAGAGTATAGAGAGTCATGAAATAAAGTTAATGCTTAAAAAAAGGGTAAAGTCTTTAAAGTGACAGAGTACAGATAGTTATAGATTAAAAGAAATAAAAATAAGCCACGTAAAAATGGAAAATTCAGAGAATGTCTGGATTATGTATTTTATTGTATTTTCTTTGAACTTTTTGATTGTAAAGGAGCTAAGTACAGAGAGACATTTCATTGTGTGGTCTGCCAAACTAAACCAACATATATGTTCTAAAGTTATCATGACTTCCAAATTTGGGTCTAAAGATATGGTGCTTTGGAAAAGAGGTTCTTCTTTTGTTTTCACAGAGGATGAGACCCTATAGATTCCTTCTAGACCAATATGGTATGACAGACCATGGCCTCCTGAAAGGTCACCATGAACATTTTCAGAAAATTACTTCACTCAACTGCCAACTAAGATGAACCTGGCACACAGGATACAGCATGAAAGACCTGATTAACAGTGCCCCAATACAGCAGGAAGAAGTTTGGAGAGAAAAAAAGTACATCCATATTCCCAAATATTGTTTATAAATGTTCTTTTAGATTTAAAGGGGGATACGAGGTATGAATAATTTGCATTGGTATGGATTTTGCTTTGCCAATATAAATTTAAGGTCAATTTTGTTATATGTATATGTATTTCTGATCTTGATTAAGGTATTGTGATTGTGTAGTTCATTTAAAAATGTAATGTATAATTAGGAAATATAGGTCATTAATGGATAATCACCAATAATAGTCAAGCTTGTAGTCATGTTAGTCAGATTTTCTAGATATATAGATGTATATTTCAGCTAGATAGACATTCTTCATATCTCTCAAAGACTACAGAATATGGCATTTTAAATGTTTTAATGACTTAGGGCTTTTCATAACAATGAGACACATCTGCTCCTGGTAGCCCCAATCTACTTCAAGAGGAAGATGGGCATTAAAGAGGCTCCTTATGGAGTTTGTTAGTCATTTAGGCAAGAAACTGCTCTTGCCTGGATTGTTGCATAAATTGGACACAAAGAACCTGCAGAGAGAGGACTGCTGAACTTGCCTAAAGGTGAGATGATCCTTTGGGGTTTCTGTTTCATGAAAGAGTCTGAAAGACATTCTGCAGGATACAGAAGAAAGTGGCTGAACTGTCTTTGAAATTTCCTATTTCATGGAAAAGTCTGCTGGATACTATGGGCCTGTAGGCTGAAGATAGATGCCCCAACGGTACAAAATAACTTTGGGTGGCTGTCCAGGCAGTGAGATGTCTCTGTCATTTCTAGAATTTTGGAAGTTGCTTACTTCTCGTTTACTTAGGTAATATTATATCCTTCTGGAGACTTTGATGGAGTTGAAGAATGGATAGTTATAATTATAGTTTTCCTTAGTTATGATAAAAGATAAAGTAGATATAAACCGTAATTCTTGCTTGATTACTGTTTTGTTATATGTAATTTTACTATATTAAAGTGAAAGCCCTTTTTGTTTAAACAGAAAAGGGGAAATAGTGTAGGAGGTCCTTTTTTATTTCTGTTGCTTTCATTGGTTAAATAAAGAGACTGCCTTGGCCTTTTGATAGGGCAGCTCTTAGGTGGGCATAGTAGACAGAACAGAATGCTGGGAAGAAGGAAGTGTGGCAGACGCAATGAATCTCCGGCCTGAGACTGACGCTGGTTAGGAATCTTTTCCGGTAAGCCATGACCTTGTGGTGACACACAGATTAAGAGAAATGGGTTAGATCAAGAGTGAGAGTTGGCCAAGAAGAGGCTAGATATAATGTGCCAGGCAGTGTTTAAATGAATACAGTTTCTGTGTAATTATTTTGCGAGTTAAGCTAGCCTGGTGCCAGGAATGTGGCCCATACCTTATACTACAACGCAGAATAGAGGATTTAAGTAACAAAGGCTGAAGAGGGGTGGTCAATTAGGTGGCTGCTGACATAAACAATGTGAGAGGAGGGGAGACTGACCCAAGCACAATCTGAACAGAAGAGGATGGATTCCAACCATGAGGATGGAAGAACAAGAATGGTCCTGGTTTCCCCCAGTGGATGAAAGGCCTGAGCTGTCATCCCAGAGAAGAGGAAGACAACCAGGTGGAGCTGAGACATCAAGGTATAACTTGGGAGGTTCATTCTTGGGGGGCTAACCAGGCTCACAAGTGGAAATGTCGATGAGACTGTTTTACAAAGGAGAGTTATAGGTCTATACTTAGATGTGAATGGAAATTCGTTGTCTAAAAACTGGTCAGGAGACGAAATGGCTAAGGGCTGGATCCAGTCCCTGTCTGTCAGAACTTTACTGGTGAAGCTGATATTCTCACTAGGAGCACAGTGTGGAGTCTCCCTCCAGATGCTGACCCCCTGGCCCAAAGTCAACCATTTACCCCCAAATCAGCAGATGGTGAGCTACAAAGACCACCATGGCAACTTCCAACATCTCTCTCCTGATTGGCTGGGTGTGGAGATTCAGTCAATTAGAGCCCAGTTGGTTCTCAAAGAATATGACTGTCTTGTGGGCTTTCATACACACTTTGGCAGAGGGTACTTGTCAAAAGAAGCCATGGTGAGTTCAGGGCCTGGTTCTCTTGCTAAAGACAGCCCCAGAAATGCCCGCCACTATACTCACTGGAGTCAGGAGGCAGACTGTTACTTCCCCACAGGCTTCTGGCCCAGCCAGAGGTTCTCAGGAGATGGACTTAATGGCTTCCCCGAACTGAGGCTTCTGCGCAAGTGCTAGCCTGCATGACTGGACTAGTGAGTACAGGCTAAGGGGACTTGTTTCTTCCTCTGAGTCTGCCTCATTGGCCCCATGTTTCTGCTCTGGACAGAAACCATTCCCAAGCAAGTTCCCTGCTTCTCTGGAAGTCTGAGTGGTAGTATTCCTCAGACCTGTAGACTTGCCCTGTAAGGGCCGACTCTTTACTAGCTAGCAATTGTAACACTTTTCAGTCGCTGGGGCTCTTGGCGAACATCTTGCTGTGACAGAAAATTCCCTCAGTGGACCTAAATCTCACTTGGCAATCTCATTTTAAGTTGTTTTTTACTTGTCTACAATCAAGGATCTCCTGTTTATTCTTTTCCCTGTTTGTCCACCCCATCCTTGGTGTAAAGGCAAGAATCGGCTCAAAGATAGGAGTCAGGAGGGTGTCTCTGCCCACCTATCTTTTTAGATGACTGTGCCCATGGGTCATTTAGCAAGTGGATCCAACACAGGACAGTTATTCTAAAACCTAAAAAAAAAAAAAAAAAAAAAGAGAGAGAGAGAGAGAGAATCTCATCCTCTTATCTTTCAGTCAATTGTGTCAATCAGGTTCAGAAGACAGGGCCACCAGAGGCTTCCAGTGGGTACAAGATGGGATTTAGGATGGGCTAGTGACAGAAGGAGCTGGACTCCCAAGCTTCCTGTAAGAAGCTGGCCCCTGATAGACTTAGATAGGTGTGCAGTTGTTACCTAAGAATTGACACATTTAAGGAGAGAGGCTCATAGATTCAGGAAGTAAAAAAATACAACTTTCAGGAAACTAATGAAACCTAGGAAGCTCAGAATGTTCCAATATTCACAAGGTGCCTCGCAAAGGGCATAAAAGCAGTAAATAACTGCTAGGGAGTGAGGCTCTCAGACCGGGGGAACTGCCTGCATGCTAAGCAGGAGTTCTGGGGACATGGCTTTTGTGATCATCACTCTCCAGGGCAGGCTTTGCAGTGAGGTAGCAGCCTTTCTGTCACCCATGCTCCCGGAAGTGGCTGCTGCAACTTCACTGGTTCACAAAGCCAGACTAAGGTGCGGACCTTTCTTTAGTCATCATAGCTGAACTAGCAAATGGATGTTTCTTAACATCTCCTCCGGAGAAGTCACACAGGAGGGAAGGCTGAGTTCTCCCTAAGACTTAACAAAGCTAATTGACCAGAGGGGCAAGGCACCCATTGGTAAAGCCATTGACACTAATTCTTTCATTGTAAAAATGAATATAAATCCGTGTGTCTCACTTGAAGAAAACTATTTGATAGCACTTTAGAATATAAACATCTTTGAAAGCCTCCTAATCTAATATTTTCTTTCTAGCATATTGTCAGTTTTGCACATTTTATGGAAATTATGCTTTTTCCACAGTGGTATGGATGTCATATGTTACTCACTTTTAAGCATTAGGGAGGTTTTATTGATACTGGTAAACATCTAGCGTCACTAACAGCCTTGATTTTATATGAAGAATGAAAATGCCCCTTCCTTCTGGTTTCAGTGATATGAACCAAGCCCAGGGCTACATACTTGTATGGCAGCTACTTACCCATGAGCTCTCCTCCCACCTTAACAAAATAAGCTCCTCTTGTTTTACTTCATTCCAAGCAATGTAGATAGAACCTGTACTCTGGAATGATACCTAAATGTCCATTTTCTTTGACCCCCCTGTGCTCCTTTTTCAGAGCTGAAAGCCACGGGATACTCGAGGGAGTGTGAGACACGGAAGAATGCCAGACGGTAATTGCCTTAAGTAGTCACTGGGCAAGGCGGTGCTGGATTCATTAAGCTGAGAAGGGGACAGAGATCATGACTGACTGTTCAACAGTAGTCTTTTATTGTTATCAAATACAATATAGCCAATGTGACTCCTGCCGCCTTGTGAGGCCTTTTACGAGCATAGTCAACACACATTTCCTATGTATCAAGTTTTATGGGCTATGCTGTGAACTCCAGGAGGGAACATTTTTATTCCATAGGGAAGAATTATAATTCCCAGAAGAGAACCTGGAGTTGCTATTCTGTGGACTTGTATTTGAGCCAGACTCCTCAACCTACAAATAATTACAAAGAAACAATAAAACAAATAAAATAATTGGTTATTTCAGGGTCATAGCTGTCCCAGGAACCCGTTTTTCCCCTGCTGAACTTTAACTGGACTACATTCCCCAAAATCCCTTGTGATTGAATATAGTATGTGACTAAGTGCTAACCACTCAAATATGAACCAAAATAAAGGATTGCACCCAAGCTTGCCCTATTAAATATGCCCATTCATAATTATTTATGTTCTTTTCACCTCCCCACAGTGGCTGTCTGGGCTCAGAGTAATCTCGGAAACTTAAACCGTCAGAGCCTTGATTATCTCCAACTCCCCACCTCCTTGTGGTACAAACCTTTCTTCCCCTCACCCAGTAACTGAAAACTGCCCGACTATTTACATGAGTTAAAAACTAAACTCCCACCTTTTTTGTAAACACTGGAGATTAAATCAAGGGCATTGTGCATGCCAGGCAGGTGCTCTATCCCTGAACTATCTGCTAGGCAGGTGCTCTATGCCTGAACTATCTACCCTGCAGCCTAAAGCAACACAAAACCTGATACCCAGTAGGAACTGAATAAATGTTTGTTTTCTTTCGCCCTTCTAGTCAATAAAGAAAATGAGTAAATGAGCTGAATTCTGGAGAAAATAAGTCACTTTTAAACTGTGTCCAGGTAGCCATAATGCATGGTGATTGCCAGGTAGAGGAAGAATGATTTCCAATCTTGCAGGTCCTGAATAACACACAGTCTCAGGTATAGTATTTTGGTTTGCTTGCTTTATTGCCAAGTGAGGTAGAGGATGGGCAGAAAAAGGCAACCACCACTTGGGAGACAGACGGGGAAAGAAGAGAGCTAATGGAGGGAGGACAGAAATCATGTGGTTCCAACAGGAACCCAGGGGTATTTTCTTTCCCTCCCTGATAAGAATCCCAAGGATCACAGGACTAAAACCCTGTGTCCCAGCAGGGTGGAAGCATCAGAAACAGGCATTCTGGGTGATGGTGGCCTGACTAACATGTAGGATTCCTCCATAAGAAAGATCCCCTGCTGTGCTAGGGGATTTGCAAAGGCTGGACTTCTGCATGACGTCTGAGTTGTAAATGCCCAGTCTGAGATTTAGGACAAATGTTTGTTGAATTGATACTTCCACCCTGGACTAACCGCCTTCCCTGTCTGCAGGTCCAAAGTGCGTTCAGGAAGGACGCAGCTTTGAAACATACCCCATCTTCTTCTCCTTGAAGACAGGAACTATGCCAAAGAGGAGTGCACTTGGAAAGCAACCCATGTTACTGCAGTGAGGATTACTATAAGGTTTCAGAAGAACATTTTTGTCTATAAGAAGTCTAATCCTTAGACTTCAAAGTGAAATAGAGAGGACATTTAGAAAAGAAATTGGAGGTGGAGTATAGAGGATTATAAGTTTGGTTTCTTAGTTATGAAAAAGAAATGAAAAGAAAAAGTTGTAAAATCTAAAAATAAAACATACATGTTGCCTCCATTCTGTGCACTCATTGATGTAATAAGCACTTGTTGAGGGCCCGTTACACTGAGACCCTATGCAGGTAAGTGCACAGGGAAATGTATCTAGGCCCTCCAGAAAAGGACCCGGATCATCTGCTATCATGATATAACCAACTTTGCACTTCCTTTTGCCCAGTTGTTGAAGTGCTCAACCACCAGTTTCAGACCCAACACAGTGGGGCGACAGACCGATTGTCTCCTTGGAAGCCACACTTCAGCTGGCCCCTGGGGTGTTACAGAACAAACCATTTAAACATCTGCAAACACACTACAAGAAGATGACTAGGAAGTTACAGCCTTGAACAAAAGAGCAAGAGGAGGTAACAGGGGCTATCATGGTCAGCAACATCCTGGTCTAGGTGACTGACATCTAAACCGGGACCTAGACAAGAAAAATAAATACATAGAAACAGAGGCAACGTGTTTCTGGAAACCAAGGAATGAATGTTTGGTCTTTAATTCAAGGGGACAAAGAAGAGCCAAATGAGTAAAGCCTAAGTAGCTGGGGGTGGATTTGAAATGTGGCAGAGCCGACACAGTGCAGAAGGGCCCCAAGAGTTTAAATCTTACTGTAACAAGCTGTCAAGGGGCAATGTAAAACAACCAGTTTCTTCAACCTTCCCCTCAGTTCCTACAAGGGCATGGGTTAGAGCTAGGAGAAGGGGAGGCAATGGGAAACTGGCAGCCATTTAAGTGGGAGATTATTGGAGTAGGGATTTTGCAGAGGAGATGTAGAGAAGCGGGTTAGAGACACAGACGGCAATCAACAGATTCTGCTGACAGCCTTTCTATGAGCATCGAGGGATGTATCAGAGTATTAGCACAGTCGTGAGGCTCTCATGAGGGAATGTGATAGTGAGGGGGGCACTACTGAAGGGATCCTGGAAGAGCAAAGTGCTTTATGATGCCAGGTGGCCGTTCAAACAAATTTCTCTTAGGGCCGTACTAATAATTCCATTTCAGCTGAGGGAGATTTATAAGTCATGAAAATAATGCATTGGGGTTACTCTTCATAAATCTGAGCCAAACATTTGCTCATTATTATCCGTTTGCTCTATGAGTTCAGAGCAGAAGGAAGGGAAGGCACACAGGTGTGACTCACACAGTAGTACCAAGAGTGCTGAGTCCTAATAACTAAGGCAAATAGAAAAAAAAAATCTTCAAATGTTCCAGAAGGCTGAGACAAAAATAATCTAGAATCAGATTTGAGGGGTAGAGGGGATCCTAGAGGAAGGACCTTGTATAATGTTTGTACCAGAATGTTTTCATATACACCCCTGCTCTGTGATTTAGACCTTGAAGTCAATATTAGTGTTTAGCAATCATCTTTTTACATAACAGTGGAAATAATAATGACTTGCCTATATCATTTTGCAAGAACTGGATAATACAGAGGATAGGAGTACCTTCCTCATGATAGCCATCTACTTTCTCAGGAAGCTGCTTCTTCCTCCTGGAATAGGCTAAATCTTTAATCCTCCAGTCTCTAGAAATGTATCACCCTTGACTTGTGTGTATATTTATGTATCTGCTGTATGCCCCTCATGTAATAAGATATACTCCTTGAGAGAGAAATATGTATTGGTCCTGTTCAAGACTCCATTCCCAAGAGCCAGAGATACTGTCCTTTAACAAATATTGTTGGATGAATGGATGGATGAACAGATGGATAAATTATGGATGGACAAAGGGAAGTTTATTTTTCTTTGGAATTTTCCTGTATTAACTGCAGGAGCAGTGTTGACCTAAAATCTTGGTCTCATTTTCTGCCTTCAAATTTAAGTTCAGCCACTTACCCAACATTTAACCTGAGAAATTATTCAGCAGTTCTGAGCCTCTTTTATAAAAGAAGGGTTAACGATAGGACCTACGTAACTGGGTATCTGTGAGCTTAAGGATTCTATTTGCCACTGACAATAGTCCCAGGTGTTGTTGGAATAGTGCTCAAATTATACCTCTCATTTAGTGTCCTGTGCCTTTTGGTCTTGGATCTCTACATTGCCCATTAGTCTGAACCACAACTTCAGGTTGCTTTAGAATCATTCAGTCTGGAGTTTGTTCTCAATAGTAAAGTGTTTTGACTGTTTGCTTCCTTCCTCTGATGTCAGTCAGTTCCATAACCTGTCCATGTGCACATCTGTCTATCTATCAAAACTTCCATGTGTCTGTCCTGCCCATTAACTCATTTGTTCATTCTTTCACTGAGTATTACTGAGTCTCTGGCGGATATCATGCCATATTATAGAGAGACAAAGGTTTCTGAGGCAATGCCCACCCCCGCAGGCTCTACAGCCAGGCTCGGTGGATGGTCACGACTGACACCTGGGGATAATGATGGCTGTGCACATGACAGGGAAAACTCACTGCTTGTCTAGAAGCAGCTCTCTTACTGACATTCGCAAAATTCTCATCTGGTCAAACTCACATCATATTTATCCATATAAATAGTGTCTCCTACATTACAGGTTGTGGTAGCTGATGCGTTGCCTAGGAACACAGGGCTATTAGCAGGGTCAAGGATGGGCCAAAGACAGACACAAGAACGATACTTCTGGAGGTGAGTTCTAGAGGTTTCACATGTTCATGTTCTGAGCTCAGCCCATTACGGCGCCATTGAGAAGGCATAGCTTGCCCTATTCAAAGGTATAGGGAACATGTGGAGAGTCAGCAGGGCCCTCAGATCAGCACTGCCAGCTTTTATTCTATACCTCTACCACAAGCTGCACTATCACTTCTAAGTATAATAGAGCATAGTCCTCCAGTTGAATTTGGATCCAATAGAAAGAACTTGAGCTACAGCAACCTCATAGCTATAGGGATATTCCATACATTGTAGATATATAGGAAATATTTCCTGACATAATCAATCTTAGAAAAGTGTACTTCCCTGATCCTACTTATTCTTAGTATACTCTTGGTAAGAACTGCATATTGGCGAAGTTCTTGGTAGAGTAAGTGCTTAGTAAATGCCAGCTTTCCATCCACCCTAACTATTCTTCTGTTGGGGGATCCCAAGCTCTTTGAAAGGTCAGTCTGAGTGCTCTCTTACTAGCTTCATGCTACTGACTGTCCAACATATGCTATCTTTCCCTGCATCTCTACCTGAAGCTCAGAAGAATCTTGCCTCAGTTTATACTTTTCCCAGAAATCCCTGGAACTAGAGGTAGAGGAGAAACTAAGCATCATTGTGGACCCAATGTTCTATAAAGTCAAATCACAAGGACATGGAAGATAAAGGCTAATAACGAATACTTCCTTGGGATGGAAGGGAACAAGTGGTCAAGTCATCTGCTATTTTAGAAAGGATGTGTGGATCTGATCGGTTAAGATTTATACTCAGTTGCCTATTAATTATGTTCCAGACTATCTGCTAGATGTTTTTAATGAAGCTATTGATTATTTCATCTACAAGCACATCTGGTCATGTGTATTAAAGTTACTGGCTTTTAATACCAATAAGGAGGCCAACACCATAAGCAAGGAGAAGCATCTGACAATCCCCCAGCATCCCTCCCCTTGCTAAGGATTGGTTAACTTGAAGGCAGTATGAGTAAAATATCCAGTCGTTGGCATGAAAGCATGCCGTCTCTTTCTCTAGTCTACATTAGCAGTTCTCAAACTTGAGCGCACCTAAGAGGAACAACAGGTTGTATTAATAAAACCCCATAGACAGTAATTTCTCAAGGAATTCTTGAGAGTAATGTTGACTGTGCTGAGTTAGCATCTGGGGTGACTTCTTAACCTACTCTAGTAAATTGAATATTTGCTCTGTGAGTGAAAGGGCCAGTGTAGTCTCATCCCCCTTCTGGGGGCTCTTCACCAGTCTCTCAATGCTCTTTCTGGGCCAGCGAGGCAGTTTCCCAGCCTTTTCTGGGGCTGTGCCATCCCTTCCCATAACTCAGTTTTAGCGAGTCTTTGTTGTTGCTTGGAGGCTCAGCATCTCCAAATTAAAATCTCTTTAGATTATTTATGATCAGATGCCCTTTAGATGGTAGCACAAATCTTCTCCACAGCCCCCTGGGGTCTCCACAGGGAGACACGCTGTGTGACAGTGTAGGATTTGCAGGTCACCTTTATGAGTCTGGTTACTTTCATGTGCTCGGCTCTTTGGGTCTTATCCGTTATTGAGAGGGATCTTATTCCTGTGAGAAATCTGGTATACCCTTTCCACATTTCTCTGCAGAGTAAAAAGAATGAATGGTCCTCTAGAAAGCCCTGGATGCTTTATATACAAGCATTTTTGATGTCTTTTAGGCCCTACATCTTGTGGAGTGTGGGCCAACATGGACACAGCTCAATGAATGACTGATGACGCCGAAGTCACAAAACAAGTGCATTCTGGGAGATGGCAGGCAATTTACTCGATTCTTAATCTCCAGGAAAATATTACATTATTGACTGGATATATGGGTCCAATTCTAATCCTGCTATTCCAGTTGGGTGATCTTAGGAATATTTCTCAACTAACCTACACCATTTTCATTTTTTCCTCAAAATAATTAACAATGTAACTGTGAAAGTCATAGAGAGGTGGAGAAACTATCATTTCTTAAGACTTTTAAAGGATCGGATACTCTATATTACTTCATAGCAGGTCTAGCAACTAGATTATAAAGTAAGAATTAGTTAAAATGATGAAGAGGAAATATTTGTCTATTGTGAGTCTTGATGGAGGAACACTGCTCCCTCTGCATTTTCTCACAACACTCGTAGCGCTCTTCCAGAGAGGAGCCATGTTTGTCTAAGGACACCTGAAGAACAGAGAGGAGCGGCTGCAGAGTCTAGGGCTGTTGGGCATGTCAGTTGGCCTTTACCACCTTGCAATAGATATTTACGAATAAATATTTCAAGGAAGGAAGGAAGATTAATTTTAGCTCATGGTTTCATGCCCAGCTGGATCTGGGCTTCTGGGTCTGAGGTGAGACAGAGCCCCAGGTCTGAGGGAGCACAGCCATCGACATCATGGAGGTCAGGAAGTGGAGAGGCAGCAGAGGGCAGTCCTCTGGTGTGAGCATCTTCCTCCCAGCTTTGCTCCATCTTGGCCCTCTGTCTATGGTGCCGCTCACAGTCATGGTAGCTCTTCCCTGCTCAGTTGCTAGTCTGTGTTCCAGCCACCTCTGAAGATGCTCTCACAGACACGTCCTCACGTGTGCTTCAAGGAGTTTTCTTAAGCAAGAGTAGACATTGCATGAAGACTGAGGATTCTCAACTCATTGAGTCAAACACCCATCTATGTTCTCTCACATCAGAAGATGCAGAATTTAAAGACAAAAGACAAAATCACTGGCTTCAGATAACACAGTGTGCAAGTAGTAAATAGTGCCTGGTATAAAAATAAGACCACGCATATGAATGCCCACAGTACTCACACATGCAAGGCTTCTATCTGCTTTCCTCCAAGCACCCTTGTGTTCCATGTGCTCTTCAGGCTCTCTGCAGTGGTAGTTTTCCTGTGGTCACTTTTCAGACAGTCAACTTTGAACATTCCCACTGCTGTACCAAACCCTCCATCTACACTAAACCTACAAAAGAATCATGCTACATATAATCACTATCAGTACTGCCAGGGTGATAAGCCCCCTGCTCTCATCCGGCACAGACTGAAAACTATACATTCACACTCAGATTGAAGCCACCATTCACAGTCTGTAGATGCAATGGCTCCATTTTCATTCCTAAGGCTCTTAAGTTGTTCCTTCATATATACAGGCCTTCTGGGAAGCACCCCTGGAGGTGAGAGTTAAGAATTCCTACTGTTAGTCATGTGTCTGCATATGCCCAGGGCTCCCTTCAACACAGCCATTGAAAGAACCATAACACAAGCAATATGTTCTCTGGGAAGACTTTCACACCAACAGTTATGCTTCTGATATGTGTCTGCTCTATATTAAAAGAAGATGCCTACCCAAATTTTTCAGAATTTGCTATATAGGTTTTGAATGCTCTGAGTTAAAATACAGTCTGCATGACCCCTAGAATTGGAGTCAGTGATCTTGCTGGAGACTAAGATGGGAAAAAGAAACTTTATCCAGTGCATCTTAAATAAAAAAAAAATAAGAAGAACTGGTGGTTGCAAATTGGAGGAGGCTGGCATACTTGTCAAGAGGCCAAGGGCAAATAAAAACAAACCAGAAGTTAGCATAAGGCTGAAGCTCCAGGTCATGGGCATAAGTTCACACCAAGTAGCTTCTCATATGTACAATATGACATTGTAAGCATCTCTTTGTCGGTCACGAAGGTTAGCTGAAATGAGCACACTGGAGAACTTAAACCTTACATTTAAACTGTGTGAGCTCATAAGCCTGCCATGTATTACAACCAGTCAGCCAGTATCACCCCCAAACCAACACAACTAGTCATCATAAACAACTGACTAAAAAAGCCACTACAATCAACAGGCCATTGCCACAGAGAAACATCAGATACCACCAATCATCACAACAAATGCATTAAGTCAGCCACCCTCACAGAACCATACATCTTTACAGCCACCGCCATAAACAAGCAGACACTGCCACATACGCTGTCTGTCACCACAACCACCTGCCTCTTCACCGACCAGCCCTTATAACCAATGAGACACCACCACAAACAGAACCAGCACAAAGGCAACCACAGATAGTCCACAAAAGTTATAGCTACCAAAATTATTATAAGCGACTATTAATATCCACAACTACTATCACCGCAAAGCAACCACCAAATCAAAACAATACCACAGGCAACCAATAGCTAGAACATCCAATAGACACCACTACTAGACAACTTTCATCTGAATTTACTAAGTTCCAGTAACTGTGCCAGGTTCCTCCTGTGCATTAATCCACATTACCTGAATCCAACCCCTTGAGATAAGCATCAGTACTAAAGAATCGAATGATAATCTGAAGGGAAAGAGGAGGTCATTGCAGAGCTGTAAACTATGTGATAAGTGTAATCAAAACCATTGTGTTCTTAAGTCATGATCTGAACAGCTTTTGGTAGGATGAGTTGAGCAGAGGCGGGGCTGGGAGGAAGTGCTTGAAGCAGAGTGTCACAAAACAAAGCCATATATAAACAACCTAGGCAGGAGTTTTCAACTTAGTACGCATTGGCAGTGACAATGGGAAATACACCATTCTGGAAGTATTTTAAGTGTAAAGTCAAAAGACCCACTCATGACTTGGGAGACATAGGTGGTTGGAAACACAGAGTTCCGGAGGTAAGTCCTGACATAGCCAACGACATGCCAGGTGTCCCTTTTCTTCGTAAGTAAGCTTTGGTTCTTCTGAACCCAAATCCCAGTGCCAGCTTGTCCCTTCATGGAAAGATAAAGGCTCCTGGTGAGCAGGTGGCTCATTATTTACTTACCTGCACAGCTTGGGGCTTGCTCTAACCAAGTCAAGAAGATTGAATTCCTATTCAATGCAAGTAAATGCATCTGAGCTACTCAGAGGTGCCCACTCTGTATAGCCAGCAACATGCCTGCTGCTTTCTTTAATGGATAAATTGCATAAATGAGAGTCCCTCCGGGTCTTTGCAAGCAATGCCACCAGATTCTTAATCACACCACATTTTCAGGTGTCACAACAGCAAACAGGTGGAAACTAGAACCCCAAAAGTGTTTAAAGAACAATTAATCAGCACATTCCACATTAAAGGACTGAGAAAAATAATTCTCAGCATAACCAAGGTTGCTTGCAAGAAATTTATCACCTAGCGGTGACAGCGAGTGAGCAGCTAATGGGGCACAGGCAACAGCCTGTTCAGTGCTAACTTTGCATCTAGGCTCATAAATGTAGATGCTGGTCATCTAACACAATTCGATAGTAGATAATAGAAAGATTTAAGAGTACAATTATGAAAGATGTTGTCAGAGATTAATTGGTGAAGAGACAAAAATGTAAGGAGTAATCAATGTGTATTAAGGTGAAAGGGCTCTCTGTACTTTATTCATCCATAGATTATTTCTTGCACATCTGCTGAGGGTCAAATCTTGTTCCAGATTCTTGGAAAGCATACACAATCTCTACCTGCTACTCTGTGATGCTGACAGTCTGAAGGGTGTATAAAAACATATTGTATAAAAACATAAGCCTATGATGCATGCTCAAATGATCTGAGGGACTATAAAGAAAACAATACAAGAGCAAGCTCCAAGAACAAGACAACCAGGGGTGTCCCCATCAATAAAGCCATGACCAAGTGATGATTAAGGAGAGAGTGAAGAGCAGCGAGAATGCATTCCAGGCCTGCCAAAGCCAAGTTTTATCTGACACTCTGCAGTGTCTTCCATTAGCCCATTTCTCAGATGTCAACCTTGAGGGTCAGAGACATAAGCTGTTAGTTATGCTATAGTTTTACAGCTTAGAATCGGCAGAGCTGGGTTTAAACAGATACTAGCTTGACTTCAAATCAGATAGGCTTTATTTTAAAATGAGTAAATATTCAATATAATCATGGCATTTTCAAACAAACTGTGTTTTAGTAGAGTTCCCCCATCTCCCCTGCCCTATAACCTCCCTTGTAACTTCCACCTCCCGAGTATGAGTGTCCTCTTTTATGTCCCACAGTCATTTTGTCTCTGTCGCCTCCTTCCTCACTGCCGCTTCCTTCCTCTCCACTTCTTCTTTTCCTTTCTTGATCTCCTTCTAGATGTTTAGATTTTACCCACATTTACACCTATGAGATTGACCATGTACACATTACAGGCTAGGAATCCACATACGAGGGAGAGCATGGTGGGGTTTGTCTTTCTGAACCTCTTTGCTTAATAAACTATGGGTTTTTTTTCCAGTTGTACCCAACTGCCAGCCTGCTGTTCATCTCCATTAGGTTCATGTCAGTCAGCACCAGAGTTCAGTTCGTGTCACATTAGCTACAGACAGTAGATCTTCATTAAGGAACTGGGTTTCCAGAATGGGAGGTTAGCTCAGTTGGCAAAATTCTGCTTTGGCAGCACTGGGGCCTGAGTTTGATTTCCAACAACACACATAAAAAGATGCCAGGCAGGGCGGGACAAGCTTGAGATCTTAGGTCAGGCAAATTCTTGTGGTTCTCTGATCTACTAGCCTAACTGAGAAGTTCCAAACCCTTGGAGGAAAGATAGAAGGAGGGAGGGAGAAAAGGAAAGAGGGAGAAGTTCCAAATCCTTGGAGGAAAGAAAGAAGGAGAAAGGGTGAACAGTTCCTGAGGAAGAACAACCGGGGTGATTCCAAAGCTCCCATGAATACATATGCATAGCCATGTGCATGTGCTACCACACACATCACACACACACACACACACACACACACACACACACACACACACACACACCTGTGTCTCCACATAGGAGACAGTACAGGAGAACAGAGTTGGATAAGACAGACTACAAAAGGAGAAGGACATGCTCCTATTCCTTATTTTACTCACATGTCTATCTTTGGGAAATCCATTCTCTCCTCTGTAAGGCATGCTTACTTATTACTTATTAATACAGTAAGAATAACAAGAAAGTAATAACTATAAAAATAAACACCCGATGCTGGAAAGATAAAAAATGACACAACAAACAAGCAAAACAAAAACAAACAAACACAACCACCGACCTCCTACTTGTTGTCTGGCAGTCAAGCCAAATATCAACCCCTTTCTGAGATTTTCTGGATCACTCTTTTCTGAATGAGTCTCTCCCTGTTTCAAATTCCCAAGTCACTACTAAAACGATTGATTTGTCTTTAAATAAACCCATAAATTATGCTTTTCAGAACATGAGACCAAGGGTTTTATATGGCTTCAGGGACCTCTTTGATACTCCATAGAATTTTAATACGACGTGTCTTTATAGTTAATACATGCTATATAATCTAAGGAGCCTTAAGGACTCCTCAATACATAGCACACACATTTCTGAAGAACAAAAAAAGAACTGGGACATATGCTAAGAGCTCTAAACAACCATTATCATTGTTACTCAAAAACATTCTGCCCTCCCCTAGGAAGGTAAGATGGACTCAAATATGAACATCTCTCTAGGGACTTGAGGCATGTTTCTCGTGGGTTTAATTGGAGGACACTACACTCCTGGCCTGTATGGGCAGCCAAGCACTTTGGTATCCTACACCACTTCCTCTCTAAATAAGCATCATGTCTCCCAGGTTAAAAACAGTGGTTTTGAGACAGATCAATATAGACTCAGCTCCCATGACCTCTTTCATCCTCGATTTTCTAATATATGACTTAGAGTTGATAACCACTTTTTTTTCCACAGGAGTGATTGAGGTAATATGTGAATTAGCACAATGGCCTGTTCAAATAGCACTCAAGTAATAGCAGGATACCATTGTCTTTCTTTCTGCTAAGAGTGTAATCCAGGTAAACTCAGAGCTGCTCCTATGCGTTCTTGTCCTCTCTACTAATCCTGGATCCCTACACAGGGCCTAGGATATAGTAGACAATAAGTATTTGTTGAATGACTAAGGAAACCAGCTTCACTTTTACATGTGCTCTGTTAATTGGTTCCCCACACAGACCACAGCAAGTACCCTAGTCCACAGTCTGGTTAAGATGCTATTGCTGAAGGGTTCAGGAAGGAGTAAACTGACTAAACTGAAGGGTTACTTGGGAGAAGAGTCAGGATTTATCTAGATCCATATGTTAAGCCTTTTTTTATTCAGCTAGGTTCTTTTTAGAAGTCTCCAGAATGTTTGTATAAATTGCTTTTCTCACAGCTATGACCAAAGACCTGACAAAAATGACTTAAGGCAAGGATTACCTGTCTGCACTCACAGTTTCTGAGGGTTTCATCCAGAGGTTCTCGGCCTCACTCATTAGAGCAGGACCACATAGTGCTAGGAGTGTGGTAGATAGTCAAGAAGTGTCCAGGGATGATAGACACATGAAAACCTGCCCACAATGCCCTAATTTTATAGTTGGGCCTCACTTTCTAAAATTCCCAGACCTTTGAAAACAGCACTCCCAACAAACATTCAAAAACAAGCTTTTGTGGGGACATTTCAGATTCAAAACATAGTAAAATCAGAAGAGCAAGAAGCCCACAGATGCACAGCTTTCTATCAAATGTGTTTCTCCTGGAATCCCTGTCTTGTTCCCAACTGCAAGCCATTGGATGGATGTGGGTAATATTCAGAGGCAGGGCCTGCAGGAGCATGAGAAAGTCATTAGCAACCATGAGCTCCAGGGATTCATAAAGAACAAAGAAAACTATCAGAAACTCAACTTCTCTGGTTGGCAGAGTAAAGAGCACTGAGACAAAGATGAGAATAGAAGCCCTGTTCCCTGTCTGACTAGGAAGCATTCAGGATGTCAGTTCCCGTAAACCTGCAGGCAAAACAAATAACAGATTAGCTGAGGTGTTGACTTTGAGTGTTGACTCCAAAAAGAAAAGCCAGAGGAAGAAGGACTGAAGAGACCCTGTCCCAGCAGAGGGATGACTTTCGAAGGCCTGGGGTGGTGTTGATAGTGAGACGTCTCCATAGAAAACTCGTGGCTGGAGGCCCTGAGATCTCAGAAAGGCATTTGACAAGATAAGTCTGTTTGACTTGGATAAGTAAAACCCACCATAGGCATAATAACCACTTACAGGTGCCTGAATTAGGTAACGTTCAGCAGGGACAAGGACTATGGAAGCCAGCCCGTGGGAACCTGCCCAGGAGAAAAGAATAAAGCTAAGTCAAGTGGAATTAGAGCATGAAGGCCAAGGCCAAACTTGGCAGGAAGGAGCTTCTTCGGGCCTCTGTCCCTCGGCACACCATGCTTGATCACATCTCAGCACACTGGTTCTTATGACTTCTCTGTAATTTTCTTCACACTGGATCCTTCAAGGATTCTTGGCCTTATTTCATATACATATCATGGAAAGAGGTCATAATGACTTCAATAGGATGTTAACTTTTATCCAAAGCACTTGTTATATGTGAAATTCTTACCTTTATTTAGCTCGCTGTTGATTAAATTTAACTTATTTGTACTAGAACTCAAGAATGTTAGTTTCCTTATCTACGTGACAGATCAGCCAAGTGTTATACATGACATTTTATTAAAGTCAGCAATAGACACCTGCTCCTATATCATCTGTGGCCAGTTTTACTTTGTACAAACAGAGCACTTATGACAGAGACCTTAGGAAACCAAAGTCTGTTTGTTTCTTAGTTCTTTGGTAATATGTTTAATGACCCTTGGTTCAGATTAGCACTGAATTGTCTGTGCTTACTGTATGGAATTAGTGAATGGATAAAATGAAGGTTGGGAGGGAAAAGAAAGCAGCAGAAAGCATTCCAAGTAGAATAGCTCTTCTCAGAAGTGTCTGGGACCAGAAATACATCAAATGTTAAGTTATCTGCAGAGATGGGGCTAATTAGACATACCTAATTTGAAAGCTCAAAATTGGTGGTGATATTTATTTATCATTTGAAAATTTCATCATGCAAATATACAGTGTCTTCCTATCAAATCCACTCCCTCCCTTTCTCTTCTCTTTCCTCCCTTCCTCTCCCCTCCCTTACCCTCCCCTCCTACTTACCCTTCCCAACCAAGAATACTCTTCTAACCCACTAAGTAGAATCAGTACATGGACTTCAGTCATTCACTGCTACATGGGCAACCTAACAAAGCTACAACCCTGAAGAAAACTGACTTTCCCACCAAGTAGTCATCAAGTGCCAAGAGTTGTTCAGCTGTGGGTGAGACTTTGGAAGAAGGGGGGACAGAAAGACTATAAAATCCAAAACTTTTCAGCATTATGTTGGAGTTTATACAGTTTGGGGTTTTGGAACCTTTCAGATTTTTTTGAATAGCCACACTCAGAGTGAACACAGACAATACTCAGGACAGCTATAACATTTACAGATATATTTAAATTAATGCTGCCTGGTCTGACTTGATCAACAGCTCCTAAATTGCTTGCAGCTCTCCACTTGACTTTCAGGTCTTAAAAAGCACCGCTTCTTCCATCCAGACATTCCTCCGATTTCTTCACCTGAGTTAGACTTCCTTGTCCTCAGGGACTCAGTTGACACATCACCCCTGCTATGAGCCTCCACAGAGGTGTGTCCTCAGTGGGCCTCTTTGAACACTGTACTCATCAGTGGTCACATTGCATATTATCTGAGACGTCTCTGTTAATGTAGAGACCTTGATATTATCACCCATTCCTCAGCATCTCACAGTGTCACCTCTGGGATTTTCAACAGACATCTATTGAATGACTTTGTTGGAAGAAAGACCTGGAGTCTAGATTCTATAATGATTTATATCACCTAGTAATATTTTCACATCAGAATTTGATTCGGTAGAGAAGGGATAGAGTCCAAGCTTGTCCATTTTCAACAAGTGTGTGGTGGGTCTGCGGACACCTTTTTATTAGCAAGGCTGGAGGAGATGCTGCTGATCTACCCACATCTTCCTCTTTCACTGTTCCCACAGAAGCCAGGGGAGCAGAGCAAAACTGTCAGCACCTGTGACTCCTTGTTTGAGGTCTTTCTCTGGCTGCTGGAGTCCATTTAGCCCAAGCAGAGGCCAGAGCAGAAGAGCTAACATCCTAGGGAAAGCCACCAACTAATGATTGATGGATGCTGCACAGTTGGCTAGGGCATCCCTGGGAGGCTCACTTCGGAAAATCCAATGGCTCATGCTTACACTATCCACAGAGGCTTGTTTGATGGTGTATTTGCTATTCTGTTCCTCTTATTCCCATCTTCCACACCTCACTGCTGTTTCCTGGGATCGATATCTAAAGACAACTAAACAAACCACCTTAGGGGAACCCAATTTAAGTCAGGTCCGTCATAACTCTGGCTCTGCCTGTCCTAGGGCTTTTATCACGTGATGCATCCTTGTATTCATTCCGCAAGTGGCCATGTAGTAACAGACAGATCACTCATGGGAGGCAGAGTCTGATTTTGTTCTATTCTGTACTCCAAGTTCCTTGTCGCTAAAAAACAAACAAATAAAAATAAAACACAGGTCTTTAGAAAATGTTGGTTGGTTGGAGAAAGTAAAGGGGGCTTTTCTTTCATGACTTCTTTTCAGTGTTCCCCTCCCCCTCCAACTAGTTTGTTTTTGACAAGACCTTGATATGTAACTCAGGCTGGTCTTGAATTTACAGTCCCCTCTGTCTCTACCTTGCCTCTGGATGCCGAAATTACAGCCATGCCCAGCTTGCCTGGCTTCTTGAATCTAGCCTCCACGCACGGGTAGAGCCCGGGCAGAGCCCTCTGCAGAGTGGTGATGAAGCTTTAAATTCCCTCCCTACCAGTTTCTCAAAAGGTATTTGAATGTCCTCCTCTTTAAAGCCAGGCTAGCTAGCGACAGCACTTGGTCTGATGGTATTTGTTATGATAATTAAGTGAAAACAGAGAATATACCCTCCAAACATGCCTGAGACACTGCACTCAGAAAGTGGATCCCAGACCATGGCTGCGCTTGGCTTCTTCCACTAAACCAGCACAGTGCTATACCTTCACGATCTTATGAAATATGGTCTAGAAGAGACATGCAGCAGAGCTAAGTTACATCCCCATGACGAGGTTCTTTAGTCCTCCTCCTCAACAGAAATTGCTTTGTCTATGACAGTAGAGGTTCTGGAATCAGACCAAGGGACAAATCTCAGCTCTGATACTGATGACTTGGGGCCGTTGCTTAACCTCAGGTTGTTCATCTGTATAGCCCTCCCCACTAAGTTTTGTGATGTGTAATAACACGGTGCATATCAAATGACTGGCAGAGAGTAAGAGTCCAATAAGTGTTCGCTGCCATCCTTGCTATCATCACTGTGCCTCTGACGAGACCCAAGGAAGCAGCAGGGCTTTCTGTTCTGGCAGCCTTGGCTCCTGAGCTTCGGTCCTGTCAGCTTCCCTGCTTCCCCTTGACTGCCAGTTTCAAAAGAGCTCTTTATTTTCAGAGGATCCATTTGATAAGTTTGTGAATTTGCATGCTGCCAAAAGCCCCCTGCGGCTCGTCTACGTCCAGATTATTCTGTTTATTCTTTCAGTCACAGCTGTCGTTTATCGCGCGGAGGCAGCTCGTTTATTATGTCTCCGACTACCCAGGCACCAGCTCAGGGCAGCCTTTGTAAACTATATCTGCCTGCCTCTGCCGCCGAGTGACATGTTGATGGTGGCACCTGCAGCCCTGGACCAGCAAAGGGGGGGTGAGACATTCCTGGGAGGAGGTCCTTCCTTTCCATCCAACAACGGGGGCTGCTCATATCCCCATCATTTTTCTGAATTGGTATCAACAGCTGCTTTCATCTTCACACAAGACGAACATCATCGTTTTCCTGTTTTATTATTAACACACTCTGGCATAATTGCTTGGTCTCTCAACTGTGACCTGTTAGACAGTCACTCAGCTGTGGAATTTTTCCAGGGGAATACAGCGCCATGGTTGAAGACAGTGTTATGCACTTCCCCCCTAAGCGTATCTATTTGTCTGTAAGCCCTGAAGTCAAATCTCTTGTTGAATTTGCTCGAACATCAACGAACAGTTGAATTTACATAGATTTAATGTCTTATAATCTTTCTGGTCTGGGGAATCTATATTCAAGATATATCTGCACATCAGCTCAGATATATGCTGTTTAATACTGAAATTAATTTTAATCTCTCTAAAGCCCAATACTTATGCACATTACTAAACCACAGCAGCCAAGACTTTCATTAGACAGACACAGTAACCTGCTGCTGCCAGCTAACAATTATACAGTGCGAGAATCTGGGCCATATGCACAGTTTGGTTTTTTGGTTTTGTTTTGTTTTGTTTTTTTTTTTTTTGGTTTTGGTTTTATTAAAGCACAATTATTTTGTGAAACACATTATTTGTGGAGGTTTCACTCCACCTTCCAAAGACACATACATACATGTTCATTTCTGAGAGTTATCAGGAGGCTTGGGATAACTATTCATTCAGTCATAGCTATACGAATATTGTATCTCGAAAGACACAATTGGTGCATGCCATTGGTATTTGATGAGTCCTGGGGATATGCCAGGCACCAGCGTGGGACCTGGATGCTCAGCAGTAAACAAAGCAAATGAAGTCCATGTTGTTCTGGACTTGGCATGTCTTCTGTGGGGTAGACTAACAAACACAAAGGTACCACATGTCAGGAAGCAAGGTCTACCCAGAATGAAACACTGCAGAACATGAAGCTAAGGTGCTGGGGCAGGTGTGAGGCAGTAGCAAACATGAGATGGTCTGGGGACAAAGGAGGTGGGCAGAAGACTAGCTGGTCTCCAGTTACTTCTGGCTGATGTCATAATGGCCCGTCAGCTGTTGCACTTCCTGTGACCAGGTTAATTTACAACATCCTGTGGCTGGTTCTTCCCAAAGATTGAGTCTATTTCCTTCCTGCTTTAAATATGAGCTTGTTATTGGTCACAGTAATGTCAAAGCAAACAGTTGTGAAAAATAAGGGGCAAAAAGTTCGCACCTTTCCCTAAGTCACCTGGCAACTTCCGCTTTTAGTCACCATCCGAGAGGCCTGGGACGGCTATGATGCATAGAAGAATCCTGTCTCCAGAAGGCTGAGGCACTCCTGCAGACACCCAGCACAGTGCTATACCAGCTAGAGGGGTGTAGCCACAGGGATGTTCTCAGGTGAGAAGGGTGAGGGGAGTCACACCAAAGAAGCATGGTGCAAGTGAGCTTGTACTGTTATGGAACAGAAACTGGCTGCTTTCTTTGCTCCCTACTCTTTATTTCGTCCATGCTCAAATGCTGGAGTCGTTTCTCCCAGCTCCACTCTCTTTCTTGCGAATGGGTCCTTCACAGCACCGATGAGTCCGCGGCACTCCTCACCAACATACCTCTCGAGTTCATGCCTATCTGAATGTGGTATTTTAGATACAGCTCTGAAGATGCGTATGTTAACTAGGTTTAGTTGGTTCATATCACGGTATATCTTATATACACAATTAATATAATAATATAAGATATTGTTATTACAATTATTATTAATTAATGTATATAGTTATTTTTTAGTTAACTTTAAAGTAATAATGAATTCCTTTTAGTAACGAAAAAAAAAACACGGAAGGAAGAATAAGTAATTAGAATATGCTTGCATCAGGAGGCCTTTCGGGAAAATATTATATAATATAATTAGATTGAATTCTCATATTCATACCCCAGATGGCTAAAGGAAGGCCCTAAGGCTCATGACATATGATTTTCCAAGAATTTCAATTCTGTTTGTGATGGCATCCACTAAGGTCTACAGGATATTCATAGAACACTTGCAGGAGCCCACATCTTGGAATGAAGCTTGCAAGTCTCCAGTAAAATTCCTAAGTGGCCTTAACATATTCCCCTGGCTAATATCCTGATACTCACCCATCCTTTAGGCAAACCTTTGTTGAGCATAATTATGGGTCAAATGCAGGCTGAATACCAGAAATATAACCATGCCACACCCTCTGGTGACTACCATGTAATGAGAGGGAGGGCATATTAAGGGTCATCACAGAATGTTCTGTGAAGATTATTATCATCTGATGATTATTGGCAACAGGTGCTATGCAGCCAAAAGGAGGGCTGCCAGCCTATGGGTAGAGAACAGGAGGACAGAGAGGGACAAGTACACTCTGGAACTCAGCAGCATTTTGTTTGGGTCTTTCATAGTTAGACAAAGAAAACAGAGAAACAGAATTGGGCATTCCCCTGCCTCAAGTGAATCAGTGTGAGTTGGGGAGCCAACATTAACCCAAATGAGAAACACTTTATTTGAGGGACAGCAGACAAATAATGAAACTAGAAACTTTGAATAGCCACTTTATTGCTCTGTATGCCATTTGCTCAGAAAAAAAAAGCTTTATTCTGAGTCCAAAGACTAAGAATGATATAATGAATATTTCTTTGATTTCTCTGTCCAATTTAAAGTTTTGTAACAAAATACCAGAAGCTAGAAGAGTTACACAGAAAAGAGGTTTATTGAACACAGTTTCAAAACTCCAAAAGCATTGTGCCCTGGCATCTTACAACCCTGGCAAAGGTCCATGGCATCTCAAATGACATCATGGGGATGGATGCAGGGAAGGGAAAGGAGAGAGGGAGGGTAAGAAGCAGGATGGAAGGATAGAGAAGCTGAAGGAGGGAGTGCAGGGTCTCTCTCTCTCTCTCTCTTTCTCTCTCTCTCTCTTTCTCTCTCTCTCTCTCTCTTGCTCTGTGTGTGTGTGAGTGAGTGTGTGTGTGTGTGCGCGCGAAGATTTCAAGTCAGAAACCAGAGCAACAGCAAGCCAGAGGTTGTGCAAAACCTGTTTGCAACAAGGGGACTCACGATCTGTCCCAAGACTGGCAGTAACCCTGGACAGGGCTGCTAACTCCATGATCACCTCTTAAAAGTCCCAGACTCTCAATAACACCCTGAAGACCAAACCTCTATGACAGAGACTTAGGGGAACAGACACAAATTGTATCCAAACCCCACCTTAGTCGTTAAGAGCGGTATACAAGAACTACTGTCCCTTTCTCTTTCTTCTCCCACCAGTCTTAGTATGCTGGGTTTTATCTTTGTCCCTTCTCATTGTCAGATGGCTGTAGCTCCAGGCATCACACTATTACAAAGAGGAAATGGAGGAACTATCCCCTTTATGAAGAAACCCAAAGCATCCTCAAATCCCAGCAAACATTTGTCACCTCAAACTGTCCTGAACATGACAGGGCATCTTTACCTATTTGGAATGAAAGCTAGACACATATTAAGATCTTCTAGGCACAAAACTAGGGGAGAGGTTCAGTCAAACAACTTTGCTGAACACAAGATTTTAAGCAGAATTTTCGTGGGTGGGGGTTGGGGAGAACCCTTATAGAAGCCATGGGGAAACTAAGGCTTCCTGTCTTTAGAAAGCAGGGAATAACACAGGAGTGCTATCTACCTCACAAACCTGAATAGCACTTTGTTGGGAAACTTGAAGGTAGAGAATCTTCAAATTAAGCCATCAGGATTGGAATAAGTAATGTGGGGCAGTAACGATGTGCATTTCTGTGACATCATCACACTGACCAAGCAGAACACTGGCATTTAAACACAGACCTTGTCTAGTTAAGTCGTGTAGCCCCAGATGTAGCAAAGAGACCAAGAATTAATGCAGTAAAATAATGGCCTGTAGGCAACAGGGGTGAAGACGAGCAGAAATCAAATACAAATGCATATGTTTAGTACCTGGGATGGTTAGTCTTCACGATCGACTAGATGAGATCTACAATCACCTGAGAGACAGGACTCTAAACATGCATGAGGGGGTTCTCTCGGTCAGAGTTAATGAGGTGGTAAGCCCTGTTCACGCTGAGCATAGGATTCAATACTTTTGGGGATGGCAAGATGGTGCTGCTGTGAAGGACTCTACTGCTCTTGCAGAAGATCCAAGTTTGGTTCCCAGCACCCAGTCAGGTGAGTCACAAATGCCTGTAACTCCCGCCCCAGGAGATCCAATGCCTCTGGGCTCTGTTGGGACCTGCATTCATGTGCATATACCCTCACAAACACACATAGTTAAAAATAATAAGTATAAAGGTTATGACATTTGCTCTCCTGTTTCTTAATGACAGACGCATGTTGACCAGTTGCCTCAGGCTCTTGCTGCTGTGATGGGTTATAACTTGAACTGTGAGCCAAAACAAACATTTCCTTCCTTAATTTGCCATTGGGAGGGCACTGTATCACAGCAACAGAAGTGTAAGACAGTACCACAACCCTAAACCTAGCTACCCAGTGGCGGGATATGAGAAAAAGGTCCCGAAGCCCACAGTGTGTGTCATACTTTAATGGATGTTTAGATATTAGCATTACAACCTAGAGAGTCAAAGCACTGAAAGCCTGCAAATTATAATAATATATAAGAGGTGGAAGGGTAATTTAACTCTATGCAAAGACCATGCTTGCTTGGCCTCGCCATTAGCATTGGGGTGATGTCCCTGTACTGTGCTGGGGCTGTACTGTGCGTCTCGGTACCTGAGATGCTGACATTAATTCTGTATCCAATGTGCATGGCACAGAGCCAGACACACACTGAGGAAGCTCATGTCTGTCAGGTAAACAAATGGATAAAACAGCAATAAGAGTCATGATATGATTTGCTATTTGCTAGATTCTGTTCTACAACCTTGCAGGTAGTAAGTCATTTAAGCTTCTGAGATAAATTGTGGTGCTTCTGAAATAAGTTGTAGTGCTTTTTCTCCATCTCACAATCATGGTATTAACCAGTTAGCAAACTGCCTCTCAGGCACAAAACCAGAAGTTACCATATTGTGGGCACCATATTAAATTTCCGAGTTTGCTTGTGCAGTGTTGAGAACTCAGGGGTTTTCACATGCTTTACCAGTATGGTATAGCCTCTCTCTGCCATAGGGATATCTTTTACCACTTCACAGCTCAAGCGGTCACTAGCTTGATGCTTGACGTCAATGCTGGTACCCCATGGCTCACACCACAGTTAGGACCAACACATAAGCTTTCTAGAAGGATAGGGCCCCTTCTAAATTGGCTAAATTGCCTTTCTCTTTAAATATCCAACAACTCTTTGTATAGATTCCTGGCTCATCTGACTGGACATGGTCTTATAAGAGATCATCTGTATAGTGTATGAGAAGCTAGGACACTGCCTCAGAGAGGAAAGGCACTATATTACTCAAGGTCAAACACCAGGACAGTGGCTCTTCTGGGGCCAAGGGTTCTACCCTGCTCACATCAAACAGCTCTGGCTTTTATTTGATGTTCTTCCTTTGGCTTCCACAAAAACCTATAGATACCAAGATAGTCTCTTTGGTTCAGAAGATAGAGGGCCATTTAATAAAGTCATATATTTCCAGCTGCCCTCATTTGTGTTTTAACCAATGTTCCAAGTAAGACTGAATATTCGAAAATATAAACTTATAATTCAAAGATAGACAGGTGTGGTTTAGAACGGAGGCAAGGATGAGGCAAATGAAAGCCTCCGATAATGTTTGTCCCTGAGAAGAACAGGCTTCTTCCTGCACACTTCTCCTCCTCCTCCTCCTGGTGCATTCTACAGCTTTACACCTGAACCATGCTATTGGTTTTGGGCTATGACTAATGAATGTATTTTTAAAATAATCCTCTAATTATCCCGGAGCAGATGTGACTTTATCCCTTCCTGCTTTCATTAGGAAAAGTATCAGATATAAATGGTTTATAGACGTCTTGTTATGGTTTCAATGTGAAATTCCCCCTCAGGTTTGTGTGTTTGAATACTTGGTCCCCAGCTGGGGGCGCTGTTTTGAGAGGCTGTGGAACATTAAGGAAGTGGTCATTAGGAGATCGGCCTTATGGGTAGCAGCCCAGTCCTGGTTCAGGACTCATGCTATTCCAATACAATGAGGAGCAACAAGCAGTCACTGCCCATTCCTGCTCTGTCTTCCATACCATGATGGATTGTATCCTTACAAACCATGGGCCAAATAAATCTTTCCTCCCTTAAGTCACTTCATATCAGGTATTTGGTGACAGCAATGAGAAAAGTAACAAATATATGCCTCTATTTCATAGCCCTTAAGTATTTCATGATTCTTTGAATATAACTAAAGCTTCAAATGTGCAAGTGCCCTGGGCCTCTTGCAAACTGTTAGATCCCTAAGAATACAATACTTTCTTTTCCCTCAGGAACATGCTTTGAACATAAATGCCTCAACTCCTGGCTCCCTGACTGTTTCCTTGTTTTGAGACTCTTGTGGAATTCTCCCTCCTAGGGATGCTCCCTGTGGCTCTCCAGGCTGTCCCCCTTTCTTCCTCCTCTGCCATCTCCTCCCATGGATAAACCTATAGTGCGTTGTTGCGTGCAGCTCCCCTACACACCATGAAGAATCTTATCTCCAGGCTTTGTGGAGTGCTATGCAAAGTTGCCTATGGGGCTTCATACATAATTAATGACAATTCGGTTACACATGTTTTCTATTAGCAATTCAGACTCTTTTAGGACTTTTAAAACATGCTCTGCAATTCACCAAAATTCTAGGAGGCATTTAAATAAGAAAAATCCATAAAAGCACAGAATGTCTGCAGTTTCTGGAAGGAGGCTTTAATGAAGAATTTCTCCCCAGAGGAATGGTAACTGAGATGCTTTTCACTCAGTACCACAAGTTTTTCCAGATGAGTACAAGACTAAACCGCAGGTCTCCTCAAAAACAATGTCAATGGAATAGACTTAAAAAAAATGGTCCCAGGTTACCATAACAACCAAGGTTCCAACATCATGTTGACTAACTGCAAAGTGATATGATCAAGAGGACCAGAGCAGAGAACAAAAGTATCAGGTTGCTATAGAAACTGGATATAGGGGAAAATGGAGTTATTTCAGAAGGAATGCTTTCTGTGAAAAAGTGAATGCAAAGCATTCTTCCAAGGTAAATGTTCACCCTGGAATTTGATACATTTGCCAACAGCTATCCCATCATTCTGTTCATTTTGACAACGCTCCAAGACAGATGCTTATCAGTTAGCTATGTCTGCACAACGATCATTCTGAAAACTTTGAGAGTTTAAACAGTTGCCACTTGCTTCACTCCTGAGAGTACGGTTGACTGAGTTCAGGGTTTATTATCAGGGTTATGGTCTTCTGATTTGGGTTGGACTTACTCAGGCATCTGTAGTGAGCTAGCAGGTTTCCTGGGGGCTGGAGGCCCAGGAAGCCTTCAGATGAGACTACTAGTCTTCGGCTATCATGGCCTTGCATTCCCAGTAGGCTCCCTTGGATTTACTCTCAAGGAGGAGCATAGTTCTAGAAGGTCCATTCTCAGAAGACTCCCTGGATCCTAGACACTGAAGCGCTTATTTGTGCTACACTCTGTGTGTGAAAGCATGGCTTGCTTCTGAAGACATGGAAATAGGTGTCATTTCTTCATGGAAGAGGCTGCAACACTGAATTGCAAACGAGTGTGGATCCAAGCAAGAGTGGAACTGAAGAAGTCATTTCTGAAAACGATTCATCGAGATGCTAACTTTTACCTGCAATGTCCTCTTGAAATCACACGCAAAGTTGAATGTGCAAAAGTCAAATGAATCCATCTAAGTAATAAAATACATTTGGTGTTGAGAGCAAAACAATATCCTAAAATGCCAATTATAGCTCATGCATTAGATATGGCTTTTGATGGTATATTTTTTAGGGTTTTGAACTTATTCCATAATTTCTTTCCATTACCTCAGAAATGAACAGTGTCAAGTACCCACTTGAGCCCTGAAGACCATATAATTGAGGTTATAGATGAAATATTGTTCATCCGTTGATGGAGAGAGGTTTAATGAGATGATTAGGAACATGGGCTCTGAAATCATGTGATCTGGGCTCGAATTTTTCTCTCAAGTTTGGGTAGGTCTGCAAATTACATTAAATCCCTGACCTCTATTCCTAGGAACTGAATGTTCAAATGAAGGTGGACTATCCATGCAATGTATGAATCTTAAGCTCACACTTCTCAGTCTCCCATGTCAGGATGCACTACACAATTGATGTTATAGTTAGACTTGACAGCTGTATGCCTTTCAGCTGAAGGCACTTCCAGTTCAGTGAATATGATGGCTCCTTCCCACAGAAGGCTAAGATAATCTTTGTAGAAAAATTAGAGCAATGACTGTCCCCAGCAAAGTGCTCACTCAATGTGAACTACGTGAAGGAGAAAATTAGCCTTTGGCACATATGACAGAGGCCTAGAGAAGGACATATGCCCACTGTGCCCATTCCAATAGTATATTCTTTGCATAAGAGAACATGAAAGGCATTCTGCATTCTCTTGGATAATGTTTTGAGCAAGGAGAACTGACCTTGCTTGGTTACTGACTAGTGCCAGCAGCCTTTTAAAATTGTATTTGATGGTCACTTCAGTCAGAAAATTGAGCTTAGTTTAAAAGTCAAGATGTCTATCATATCTTCAAAGAGTGGATGACCTGGGTAGAAGAGACACACAGGGTGCCGGTGGAAGAGGAGCAGTGGCTGGTTGCTTTGGAAGAGGTTTGTGTTACCTACCTGCTCGCTGTAGGGCACAAGCTAACATGTCTGGACACCTCCCCACTTGCCTGCTTGTATTAGTCACTCAGCTTTTTACAGTTTCAGTAAGAAACCTAGGAATGCCGAAGATTCGTTTAACCCTGCTATATCTTGAAAGTATACCATGATAGTGCTTTAATTTAGTTTCACTGCCGGTGTAGAGGACACTAATTGTCTAATTGGCAATAAATAGGCTCTGATTTACAGTAGTTGCCTGTTTCTCATGGTTTTGTGGAATTCTGAACGTTGATCACCGATTTCTAAACAATCCTCTCTATCCCAGATCATTCAAATGGAAGGTTTCTGCAGAAGAGAAGCTATGGCAGGTGACGCCCAACACCATTTCGAGCCCAGGCTAACAAGGTGCTGTGGGTATTCAACCTCTGTGGTTTTTATTTGCTTTGTCTCATGATAAGGCTGATCCTGGTCTCAGCTGATGATGGATGGGATAGGAGGTGACGATGAGAGGCTGACAGAATTCTTCAGATCTAGCACTACAAGAAGCAGTCAGACCAACCAGGGACTCTGGAATGATGGGAACAGGAGTATCCTAATAACATATGGTGGATAGTAAGAAGGATGATTTGGAGGCCGAGGCAACTTCTCATCAATGGTGTCAGTGGAAGGGTCCCTATTCAAAGCTCAGCACAACCATACCATCCCTGAGGACAAAATAAAATGGTTAGGATAAAGCAACACTTCATCTGACTGACAGCTACCAAGGAGTTATCAAGGCAGATATGTAAATGGGAAGATACCAGCCAATGCTCAACGAGAGACAATCATTATACCAAGCATTATCAAAAGGCTAGGACTCATTTCAAAGATAAGAAGTAAAAGATACCAAGAATGTTAAACAATACGTTTTTGTAGCTACTTGATGTTCTTTAAGCTTTCTCTTGCTTTTTTCCCTTCATACATTGCAGGTAGAAACTCCATAGTCAAGTCCAGAAGGCAAAACACATACACAAGTCCAAATTCTCCAAACATTTACCCTGCTGGGATGAAAATAATCTATTTTTTGATGAGCATGTGACCTGAGGCAGATCAATCAGGGAATTTGAAGAATTTTGTAGAGAAGAACAAGGAGGGAAAAAGAAAAGACAAGATGGAGGCACAGTTTCTTTACCCAATTAGACTAATAGGTGAGAAAAATCTGAGACCAAAGCTGTTGGCTGCCTTCAGCCATCACAGACTGGAGCAGACCAGAGGATGAGGCTAACATGGATCTTTAAGTTCTGCATTGTAATAAAAACTGAGAAACGGGACCTAATGACAATATTTAACTCCCTAAGTCAACTTGTTCTTTTCATGTTCCTAAGCCTATAAATTCTTATCCTGGTCACAAACTAAACCAGGTTTTCTGTACAAGCCCTACCTGAATTTTGGACAAGCAACAAAGTTAAGAATATAGCAAGTCCTACATACAGCATCTGATCAGGACTCTCTATTTAGATTTAATTTTTTATTTTTATTTATGTGCACTGGTGTTTTTGCCTGCATGTATGTATGTGTGAAGGTGCCAGATTCCCTGAAGCTGGTGTTACAGACTCTTGTGAACCACCATATGGGTGCTAGGAAATGAACTCAGGTCCTCTGGAAGAGTACAAATAATAAACACCCAGAGACAGATATTGGGGTTTATCCTGAAGGTCAGAAAAGCAAAGCAGCAAGTCACTGGAAATTACCTCTACCTCAGACTGAAAATGGGTGAGATCCTGTCTCCACTAATCCTGAAGACTCCACACCCCACATTCAAACACTCCACTGAGTTCCTGTCTCTTCCCCCCTTGTACTCTTCTCTCCTCCCAATCATATTGCTCCTGTCTTCACCTCCACCTCCCTAGTTCTGGGATCACCGTTGTGTGAACTCTGTTTCTCTTTTAGACAGAATCAATCTTGTGTAGCCCAGGGCGGCTTTGAACTCACAAAGATCCATCTACCTCTGTCCTGGGATTAAAGGTCACCACTCCATGGCCTGTATGGGTGACTATTATGGCTGCTTTGCCCTCTAATCTTCAGGCAATCTTCATTTATTAAAACACAAATAATATACCACAATAGCCATCTCTCTAGACCCCTGGTCAGGACTCTTCCAGCCACCTGCCTTTTGGTCCTGATTGTGCCCTGATGCTGGCAGGTCACCAAGATGGTGGGTGGAGGTCAGAGAAAACTAGAAAAAGAAAAATGTGAAGACATGGAAGTAGGTGAGACTCAGTGAAGGATGCCAGCAGGCCTGAGCATAGCAAATGTGGCACCATTAGGTTTTGCCTTTTACCCTTCTCGCCCATTCCCTCTACCTTGCTGAACCGTTAGAGTACATTCCTAAAACTAGCCACCAAGATCCATTCCCTTATTTGGTCATTTCCTCCTCCTGCCACTGGCTATCAAGGGTCAGATATCAAAGTACTGAAATCCAGCAATCAAAATCCCCCTTGTGGCTACCTGAATTAACACGCCCCATCAAAATTAACTAACTCATCTTAACAAAGGGTTTCCCCCTTTCCCTTTAAAACCTGCCATTTGCCTATGGGCCATCTGTCCCCTCTCTACCCAGGGCAAATATCCCTTCCCCTTGCCCTTGTCACTTTCCCCTTCTCTCTCATCCTATCTCCTGTCTTTGTCTCTCTTTTTTTTTTATTCCATGCCCTTTGTTCCTCTGGGGCAAATACATCTCCTTTGTGCTGAGAACTTGCTCTTGGGATATCCTGTGCTGATTCTGGTCTTTCCACTTGCTGTCATTTACAGTGACCTAATGCTGCACTTTTGGGCAGTGTCACGCAAGCAGCAAGTATGTGCTAGGTAACGAAGGATCTCCTAGTCTAGAAAGACCATGCGGTTTCAGTCACACACACAGTTAATTCATTTCTTCTTTTAATGGCGGCACACAGTCATCTGGCTGTAGTCATCTGTGGAAATAATTTAATCAGACTTGAAAGAAAGAAAGAAAGAAAGAAAGAAAGAAAGAAAGAAAGAAAGAAAGAAAGAAAATCTTTGACAAGTTTCCATATCAAAAGCTGCTCAGAAATACCGCATCTCCATGGGATTGCTGGATGTGTGTGCATTTTTCCATGACCCCAGAATCTTCCTGGAAGCCAGGAACGGAGGAGAAACAAACAGGCTCTTCAGAGGGTGGGGACACGTAATGAGCTGTGTTCCTCAAGGATCAGAGACAGCATTTGTCCTACTGAACATCTTCATCAAAGACTGAGGACTGCTGTAGAGTGGAAAGCCCAGAAGTGTGTGCTCACAACATGAATTCCTCCAGTTAATGAGAAGTTAGCAGTGAGACTCCGACGGGAGTCCCCAGACAATTGGTAACTAATGACTGATCAGAAAATTAATTAAAGCCAACCTGATCAATTGCAAAGTGGAGTTGGAGGCTGCCCTGTTCTCTTGAGCATTTTAAGAACAAACAGAACTAAAAACTGCTGATTTCTTCCTCAATGTGGTATTTAGTAGAAAATAAAACACACTGCCAGACGCGGTCAGTGTGTGAGCGGTGAGCTGGAGAGCCACACTGAGGCATAGTCCCAACCTCTGGTATGATTAAGTATTTAGACGGCCTTTCAGATCCTTTTACTTCTTTTCCAAGTCCAGAACTCAGTAAAATGGTGTATTTCTCTGAACCAACCACCAGGCTGGGCCAAACTGGGGCTTTAGACATTCCCAAACACTGACGAAGAGTTTAGGGTGTGGTGTCAAAAGCCAGAAGAACACTGTACCTGACTCTGGGTTGAAATCATTTAACTCTCCCACCTAAACTCCATTTCCTGATCCCCTGGTGGGGACAAACCTAAAGCACACTCCTTTCTCTTTCCTATGCATTGGGAGGCCAGCCTGCTGTACCCTGTAACTTTTGATAAATGTCTGACCCGGTTGCCCTAGTATCACATGCTTCTTTCTTTGAGATCCCAATTTATCCTAACTTAGAATCATTGTGGGGACTCCTCAGCCATTGCATTCAGGGTGACCTTAGCCAGCGGTCAGAAGAGATGAACAGTATCAATGCTCAGATTGATTAATAAGGGAAGATATAGAAATGCAAACAGAGAGCAGCGCAGACACACTAGTGATCTGAGAACTGCCAACAATGAGTTATCTGAGAGCAGAGGTCAAGGAGCTATCAAGACATCTGTCCAAAAAGCTGGGAAGACCAGGTCCAGTACAGAACTAAAATGGGCTTCAGTCTGGTGGGAAAGTATCCTGTTTAAATACCACTGGTACTTTTCACAGGTTACTAGGCCCAGACATCCCTAAGGTTCCCAAATAGCTAGGTCTGAGTGTCAATGAATTAAGGAAAGAATAGGCTAACAAACCCAGTTTTTCTGACCCATATTCCCTATCCTCTGCCTATTTTTCCATCATTGGTATCTCTAAACCCCTCTCCTATCTGCCTAAGCCCATTGCTAAGAGTGAAAAGTGCTTGGGCGATGGTGGTGCACATGTTTAGTCCCAATACTTTGGAACAGGCAGACAAATCTCTGTGAGGTGAAGGACAGCCTGGTCAATATAGTAAGTTCCAGGCTGGCCAGGGATATGTAGTGAGATACTGTCTCAAAATATATAAAAATACATTCTTTTTTCCAAATAGACTGGAAAGAATTCAGCTTCTTTGGGTGTCCAAGCAAAGCATATCTCACAGCCTGTGGTGAGTATTTGAGAAAAATGAGAGCAGGAGGGAGAATGGGAGAAAGAAAAGAGAGGGTCTGGAAGACACAGGAAGGGAAACAAGAGTGTAAGCCGCCCAATGCCAGCCATCTTGGGTCCCTGACCCTGTCATTTCGGGCCAAGTCTTAGATTGTCTTCCCATCTGCAGCTGCCTTAGCATGCAGCTCAGCTTTCTGGCTTCCCCTTCTGCTTTGAATCTGAGCCTCAACATTTCTTCTTTGAGTGTTCCTGCTTGTCTCAGCCCTAGACTCATTCTTCACATCACACTCTTTCACACTCCATAAAGAAGAGGCAACCCACAGGGCTTCTCATCTGCCTGGGATTTCAGGGGCAGAACATCCCACCCCAATACACCAAGTCTGAACTGGTATAACACATGGGGGCCCAGCAGGCCAAGCTCCCTGAACACCTGCTCACTTGTATGACTATTAGGACACTGAGGTCCAGCAAGTGCTTAACTGCTAATAACTTCAGCCATTTCTCTCACCTCTCTAAGCCTCAGTTTCCCTATCTGTACCAAGAAGGAATTGAGAGGGGTGTTTTCTGAATTTGTTCCCAAACCCCATATTCCAGACTTACTTGCTTTTGTGTTGACTAAAGCAGAGACAAAAACAAACAAACAAACAAAAAACCAAAAAAACTACCAGGGAGGTAGTTTTCGGGTTTCTTAGACAGACTCGCCTCTACACTGGCAGAGGCATGGATAAATTCTTCAGCATCCAGACATGATAGACAGGAAAGCATCCCATAATTACGTAGCAGGAGAAAGGACCATCCATTAAGACCTTTTAGCCACCGCCACCGCCACATAGCTGCCACCCCCGCTGTGCCTGTGAGCTCTGTCACCCCTGCTTTCAAGGGTCAAGGAGCTCTCTCACACTGGCTTCCTTAGCTCATTCATGTCACGGCCCTGTCCCAAAGCCCACATTTAAGCTAACCAAAAAGCCCGCAGGAAGCAACACAATCTAAAAATATTACCATCACTTGGGGCCTGATTTCTTTTTCTCCCTTTTGACAAATATGGAGAATCCCCAGGGATTGTTTCTGAGTCAGTGCCCAGATAACACTGAAATCACAGGCCCTTGTACTGCCTCTACCTTAGTCCCTGGCTCTAGTGGATGAGGAAATTGGACTCTACAAAGGATTGGTGCCTCGCTGAAAACTACACAACCACAATTACAGAGGCAGAGAATATCTATAATGAAGAGCTCATAATAGAGCCATTTTCTTAGGAACAACCTGTGTCACCGCTCACTGTGTGGCTAAATTATGAAGGCTCCATCAGGGCCTGCTTCATGTCCACTTCTTAAAGAGGATATTTTAAATGGTCATAAGACTATGTCTTAATTATCTCCTCTAACTTCTGGGCAGATCTGTCTGTAACCTTCTAACAGGCTTCCCCTTCTAGAATTCCCATTATCCCCTTTGGTGAGACAAAGGTCTCTGCATTTCTCCTCTTTACACAGAGAGAAACAATTGTAAACAAGTTTCTAAGACACAGAGTGAATTATACCAACTCTCTGAGCCTTAATCTACCCACTACCAATGGGGAATATACCACTGATGCAAGGTCACAATGAATATGACAATATATGTGACCCAACATGGTATGTCTAGTGCTAATTACAAATACGTTTTATAATACTAATGATGATACTGATGTTGACCTTGTCCCCTCTGGTATATCTGAGCAACAGAAAATGGTGAGTATGTGCTTGTGATGGCTAGTATCAACTGTCGATTCAATGAGATCTAGAATGATCTGGGAGATGGATCCTCTGAGCATCAGGAGCTGGGAGGATGTGCCCACTGTGGGCAACACCATTCCCTGTTTATATACTGGTCTGCATAGCAAGAGGAAGTGAACTGTGCACTGGGACTCATTGTCCCCACCACCACCTCACCATGGATGCTATGTGACTGTCTCAAGTTCCCGATGCTGTGGCTTCCTGCCATGAGGGACGGTATCTGGAACTGTGAGGAGAAATAAACACTCCCTACCCCTTACGTTGTTTTGTCAGTGTATTCTACCCCAGCACCCGCAAAGGGACTAGGACAGCATTATTCTGTCCCAAAGGAAATCAAGGCAGCACAACACAGTGAAGCAGGTGTCTTCGTGTTTATTTCCACATTATTCACTATAACCAAGATATGAAACCAGCCAATATCCTCAACAACAAATGATAAAGAAAATGTGTTTATGGACACAATGGGGTTCTATTCAGCCTTAAAGAATGGTAAAATTGAGCAATTTGCTGGAAAGTGGACAGAACCAGAGATTATCACGTTAGAAAAAAAAAAAGCCAAACTTCAAAGGACAGATGTAATATGTTTTCCCTCATATATAGAATTGAAACGTTTTTTAGGTTTCTTTGATAATTAATATTTTATTTTCATCTTTAATAAAATCTATGACAAAAACACATGAAAGAAAGGAATAATACTTGCTTATATAAGAACAGATGCCAATTACATGGCTCCCCAGCCCATTAAATCTCAGTTTTCTACAACTTCTAGGATCAAGAGAAATGCTTCACACATTTTCTTAATGTCACCAAAGGTTAAAGAGCTACTCAACTGAACATAATTTAAAAAGGCTGCAAAATTAGAAGGGGGCCTATAAGGGAAGAAGAAGAGGTCCAGCAGAAATGGGGAGAAGGAAAAGAGAGAATAGTAGGGTGTGGATACAAAGTACGGTGCATACGTGAAATTCTTGTAATGGGTTAATTTAAGGGCAAGAGTTAGCTAGTAACAAGCCTGAGCTATCAGCCAAGCATTTGCAATTCATACCCAGCCTCTGAATCAGTTATTTGGGAATGGGTGCTTGGGACAAGAAACATCCTTTTACAGAGGAGAGGAGGAGGAAGAAGGGAGAGAGAGAAAACAGAGAGCTGGGTGGTAAAAGAACATAAAGAGGAACAATGAGAGTGAAAGATGTCAGAAGACTTAGAAGGAAAGACTGAGCTGCACTGAAACCTGGAATGGACATAGTTTTCTGGCCAGAAACACCCGTGTTTTCCTCCCAGTTGCCCCACCCTAATCTGTGGTCTTAGACACATCATTTTATGCCTATGAGCGTCCATTTCTTCACACTGAGATCCTAGGGTATGATTTGCAGTTTAAAAGATTCACCTTTTGAGAGTAGTGCTGGCTTTACTGGCCCTGGCAAGCTGTGCTCTTCCTAATCAGGAAAGCTGGGGTAGACAGCTGTGTCACCCTGTGCGGAGAGCCAACGGGATGTGCATCTGGCTGCTGCACTTGCCACTCCGCTAGACACTGGCAGGGTGATTAAAGGCACAGCAGGCAGGTGCCATTAACTTGTTAACCTGAAGGTTTCCCCCCACCCTCGCCAGCAGAAGGGAGACTACAAATGTGTTGAATGAACTACATCTGACTTAGGTAGTTTTCTTTCAATTAATCTGCCCGGAGCCCTGCACATTTGTTCGGCTCCCTATTAAAATTCAGGACTGAATCTTTTTAATCTACAATGGGACTTCCTGCCAGAGTACAAGGGATGGTGGTGTCCTTATAAAACGCACTGCATCCCAGTAAAAATCTCTGAATTTCTGATCACATGGTCCCGTCCGCTTCATCCCAGCTCCCCGATGGACAGAGATGTTAGCATCTCCAGTTGAAGTACTCGAGCTATGCAATCAGGATTTCTGAGCAGATGCTGTATCTTGTGCATGCTGCCGAGGGCCATCAAGGCAAGGGCTCTCTGAGTGGCAGCTGAGGAAAACTGAAGGGAAGGCTCAGAGTAACAGCACTGGACACACACCTAACATGATCGGCAGAGCCCATTCACACGCCTCATTTGTCACCAGGGCAATCAGTGTGAGAAACATTTCTGTCGACTCAACACATGAGGACTAGGTTGAGAGGACCTGGTTGGCAAATGTCACTGTTGGGAGTCCTGTGCAAGTCTTTGACCTCTTAACTGGGACTATGTTGATGTTGGCCTGTTTCTAGTTACAGCTTGCTGCACAGCACCTGCTACAGGGAATATGATTTCTATCCATTGGCACCTACTTCTCAAGAAACTAGCAGAATTTGATATCATTGTATACATCTTGCATAATACTATGCATGATTCTGTAAATAATAGAATTCATATCATTATCTACTTCACAAGTAAGTGTAGGTGTGTTCAATTCTTCTTAGAGTGAGGATAACGACAGATCTGAACTCGCTATTCCATCTCACTAATGGATGATTTCGGGATATGAGAACATGTGCGTGAAGATACACACAGAAATAAAATGCAAGTATAGAACACAGATTGTATGAAGTGAAAAGAACAGGTTATGAGGACAAATGCTTAAGTGCGGAGATGGATAATCAAGCAGGAGAGAGGAGAGTGTGGGAGAAGAGATAACTAATGCTAAGGATGTCGGAAAAGAACTTATGGAAACATATTATTTTATATAATTCATATATTGCACATAGAAGAGTTTAATTGATGATACATTAACACAGGAGACAATGCTCCTCACAGAAGCTTAAGTTGCCAAATAAAAAAATGCCAGGTGTGGGATGACTCATGAGAATTCTAGAAACCTCTAAAACAATAGAGGCTATTATTACCAATTTTGGTACCCACTAGAACTTCATGACAGGACACTGTTGCTGAAGACACCACCACATACTTTGGTCACCAGACATGAAGAAATCAAGCTGGCACTGAGAAGGAAAAATCCCTCTCTGGTGGCTAGCTTTCACAGTAGCAGAGGGTGCTATGCAGGCTGGTGCAATGGAAAAGTCCTCAATCGACTATCCAGCTGTGAGTGCTGAGCACTATAGTAACAGATAGTCTAGCAAGATAACCCCCTGGGTGTAATAGTGGCGTGAAAGTTATGGGAGTGACCAATTGCTTTTTGATTGGATTTAAGGCCCGTTCTACAAAAGGAAATGAATGCCTGACACTTAAGTCTAACCAAGAATTTATGACTGTGGAGCACATAGGCCTTGAGGGTGAACCTATTACAATTATTTTGCCGAATGGCCATAGTATCAAACTGCCATCTAAATTCACATCTAAATACCCATAGATTAGTGTGGCTCTCAAACCTGCTTAGAGAAGTTCCTTTATACAGTAGTCTGTAGTTAATTCAGAAACATACAAGCAATCAGTGTAAAAATAAGTGTGTGTTAGGAGATCAGGAATAAATGGGATATCTATATCACACCTTCTTCCTACAAGGTTCAAAGACCATTAAGGAAAAGGGGACAGAAAGATTGTATGAGCAGAGGTCACGGAGGACCAGGGAAAAATAGTGTATTCTGGACATGAAAATATCACTCTACTCATGAACTTATAGAAATTGTGGCTCCCTGCTCAAAATGAAGCCAGTCAACATTGTATCATGGATGGAAGAAGGGATCACAAACCTCTATCCCTGTTGAGGAGCTATTGACAATTGATGGATTCTGGGGAGGAAGAGTCAGTTTTGTTTAAGAGTGTGATTTCTGGTAGGTTAACCATGTTCCAGTGGATGGTCTAATACCCATGAGTGTATGGACATCACAAACAGTGAGTAATAAAACAAACAAACAAACAAAAAGAAGGGATGCAGGGGATGGAGGTATGGAGTGAAACCGGGAAGAGCAAGGGGTCGCAGTGAGAGACAAATATGATCAAAATACATTGTACATATTAGAAAATCCTCAAAAGTAATAAATTAGTGTATTAAGGAAACAATAAAAACTTAAGTATGTTTAAAGCTAGATGCCACTGTTTTCTAAGGCTTCTCTCTACACTTTTTCTTTCACAGGGAGAAATAGAGAATGGCAGAGAGACATGAGAGGCATCTTTTGATGAACTAACATTCTAAGTGAAAAGTATTCTACACAGGGAATAGTGGCCCAGTGGAAGGATTGAGTGCCACTTCCACCAAGTGACATTGATAGCCACATGCTACAAGCTCTAGTCTCTGTCCCCAGCCTTTCTCGTGTTGCTTCCAGGAACATGGAATTGATTCCGACCTGTTGTAAACTAAAATATGTCTACCGAGAATTCCTATTTTTAAATCCTGATTCCCTCCCCACTGTAATATCTCAGAATGTCACTGTATCTGAAGATAAGACACTCGTAGAGCTAATTAAGTTAAGATAATGTCATTGGAGTGAATCTTGGTGTCATCTGATTTGTGTCCTTATAAGATACTAGGACACAGATAGACTCAGAGGGAAGATGAGGTGATGGGCAAGAAAAGGAAAGCTAACAAGAGCAGGACCTCACGGACCTAGTCTATACCTAGACTCAGAATTTCCAATACCAAAATTGGGAAAATAAAAGTGTAATGTTGAGTCATCCGCACTGTGGCTTAATGTGGCATCTTTAGGAAGTCGTCGCCCAGTACTTTACAAACTTCTTGCATGTCTACAACTCTCACTCTGCCCAGGTGACTCCTTTACACGCAGCTGAGTCAGAAACAAAGCCCCTTTGCAAGTATCATACACTCTCTAGGAGGCATGATGCAACCATCCACATGAGTGGAATCCTGCCAATAAATGTAGTCTTTGTCTCTGCTGCAGGCTGTTCACCATGGGGCCACTACTTTCTACCTTTTAGTCTCCCCCATGTGCTTTGAGTAACAAAACCTGCAATAGTAAGCATTTTGTAGTATAATGAGACACTTCAGGCAAGTTAACTAATAAAGAAAAGAGGTTTACTCAGCTCATAGTTGTGGAGACTCAAGGTATCAGAATGAAGCTAGCTCTGATAAGGATCTCAATGCATTGTGATAAAGACACAGGAAACAGCAAGCCAGTGACGTCTGAGTGGGACTGCACTCAAGCTTTAGTAACAGTCTTCTTGTTGCCAAGTGGTCACACTTCCCAAGGACAGCACCCGCAGTTGAAGTAAGAATCTTCTGCTAGGTCTCACCGCTTCCCAGGACTGCCATACTTAGGGCCAGCCTGCAACACACGCAGGCACGAAGAACAGCCAACATACAGCAAGATTCAACACTTGCTTATATTAGAGCTCAACAAAGAAAGAGCTGGTGAGGTTAGAGTTAGTAAAATGACCTAAAGTGAACCGAATTGAGGTCTGAGACAGTACACGGTGGCTCAGAGTGAGGGCGGGGCTGGGGGTTGAGTGTTGGGGGTTGTGGCTTAAGAAATGAGATCCAGGCTCATATTCTGTTCTGTTCGCTAGCTGTAAGACCCAGAGTGACTTCCAAAGCCATCTGAGACTCTGTCCTCTCAACTATAAAACAGGGTTAATGACAACAAATTGCAAGACCTTCTTAAGGATCAAAATAAAGAACAGGGACTTCTCGGACAGAACACCAGCTGGCAAAGACATGGTTCGCTTGATACTGATGCCGCCACAGAAGCCGTGGTCCTGTACAAAGCAGAGGTAGAAAGGATCCTTCCAACGTGTGAGAGTTCTGTAAGAATACCATGGCCACTGCTCTCCTCCATTTCTCTGCACAGTGAGTCAGTAATGTCTAGCCTCATGCAAGCCTGCAGTGCCCGGTTGTGAAGGACAGATGTCATGAGCATCCTCTAGGTTGGAAAGAACAGAACGAGGAAAATCAGAACAGCTCCAGTTTCCCACATTATTTTTGAGTAAAAAGGAATGAACAGGTATCAGTCAAGAGCAGACTGCAGAGTTTGGTTAGATTTGACTTAGACGCCCAGCATCGATGTGACGTAGGATAAATTATAGTGACTCAGTTTTCTAATCTGTCAAATGGGGACACTCAGACTATACCCTTCATAGAAGGATTATGGTGATTATGAATATGATGGGCCTTAGAATCGTGGCTAGTACCTAACCACACACACCATGCTTAATAAGTTAATTCTTTTACACAAATGCAAAAACAGACACATGAACTGTAGACAGGATTTCTCTTGGAGTCTTAAAAGACCCATACTGACTAAAATCATCTAAGAGGCCAACAATACTGATCAGTGGTGGGTCCCTCTAATCTAAGATATGGATTTAACACCTTCCAGAAATACCACGTGAGAAGTAATGAATCCACACAGTCTAATGCAGATGAATGAGCTTGGACAAGAATGCTTTTTATATTCCTGTAAGTAGAGCTAAGTCTTGAACAAAAGAAAAACCCTACAGTAACCCTAAAGCCATGGGAACACACTGTAAGAAGGACATCGTCCTACAAGAAACAAGCACAGCTGTGAAGGAGGATATTTCATGGCCTCGCTCAAGTTCCAAAATTGTAATCTCGTGAAATAAAAAAATAAAACTGAATTGATCAAATAAGTAACTAAACTGAGAACAGAAATATTTGAAATAAGCACAATTATAAAGTAAACAGAAATAAAGGAATGTAAATATCCACTAGACACGACCAAGGGTAATGCAATCTCAATGCACAAAATGTAATAATTGAGAGAAAATATTAAGAGAAATGGCAGACTCTCGAAGATGGGTGTCCTAAACAGGCGTCAGAACACAAGAATACCAGCAAGATCAGCGGTAAATAGTGTAGCTGTGACAACGCCAGCTGCACAGCTCATTCTCTGGCATGGAAAACCATCCTGTTTCCACCAGCTCTCATCCCAGGGCCAGGACACCAAAGGAGGAGGGGCGTTGACTTTTCTCAGGCTTCCTCAGGTGTCAGTCTGTGTAGAGGTGGCTCCATTGTTCTGAGCCCGTGGAGATGGAGATCATTAAGGCAGGCAGACTCCTGCAGCTGTGAGGCAGAGAGAGCGATAACAGGACAAGGAAGGTCTCCTTAGGTTCAGCCTCCAATGACAACTTCCTCTAAGAAGGTCTCAGCTTACACAGGCTTCCTCCAGCTCCTCACTGCCGAGTCACCCAGGCACCATGCCTTTCACGTGACCGCAGACTTGTAAGATGCAAACCACAACAGTTAACACACCTGGGCAGACAGCCTACAGCTGCAAGCCTGCTCATTATCCTTTCTTGCCATGTTCTATAAAATCCAGAACTATGTAGAACTGAGTCAATTTTTTCTAAACCTTGTATTCCCCGTCCCCAAGGATGATGCTTATGATTTGGTAATTGTTCTGCTGGATAAACAAACAAACCAGCCATAAAACCAGTTTTCTGGTCAAACAAGTTTGGGCCGGATTATTTTAATATTTTTGCTCAAAGCAGAAGTGCTTCAGGACGTCATGGCTGAGGCGCAGCCTGCCTTTGGAAGAAGCTGCATGCTGCATGGTCAGGAGCAGAGGAGGAGGGCAGTGTCTCCTGATACCTTCAACCCGGTGCTGATCCCACTTCTCCCACGACAGCAGCTGACATCTCTCAGACACACCTGAGAAATGCCAAGGCAGGCCCGAGCAAGCAAATACCAGCACTGCAGTATGTCAGGCTCCTTCGATGTGGTCTGGGCATATTATCCACAGCCTTTAAGATGGGTTCGTCTACAAATTACACACTCGTGTGGGCTCTCAGAGCATCGTGCAACACTGAGCTTAGGTGAACTATCTCCAGCCTCACGGAAGTGTACTGAGACTCACTGACTGGTTGGTAACAAACCTGCCCCAGGCTTACATACCTCAGTTAACATTTACAGCCACTCTTGCAGCAGTGGGCACGGGATGAGTAAAGTCCTCTCGGTCCTCTTTCCCTCTGGATGTAGTCTTCATTATGAAGTGGCGATTTGTGCTTGTTATATTGCAACATCCCATCACCTGCACCCTCTGCTACCTATCGGATTTCAGTATCATCCCAACGTGGAATCCACAACACCCAGCCCCACCCCCTAAGCTAGACCCTCCCAGTGCTGGAATGCAGGTGGAACTCTAGATTTCCCATTCCCAGTTCAGCTTCCTCCCTTTTGCCCGTGGTCCATGTCTGCGACAGGCACTCTACATATAGTACATGGACAGTCTCCACTGCAGCCCTTTTGTGGACTCTGGACCTTCGCTCTCCCCCTCTTTCCCTCTCTCCACCGGCAGAATGGTTGCTTGGCTGCTCCTTGCAAGGCCTGGTGAAAGGCAGCGTAAGAGGAGCTGCTCGATGTGACGCGTAAGGTGCTGCATGTGTTGGGTCCCACCCGAGGCACAGCCCCATCATTCTAAGAAGGAAATAGCAGACATGCTGGGTCCAGACTGCCCAGGTTGGAACCTCAGTGCCATTTCTTACCAGCTGTGGATTGGGACTGCACATCAACTCACCCTGTGCCTCGGTTTTCTAACTTAAACAGTAGGGTCAGTCACGGACTGTGAAAAATCTGAGCTGCAAGAGGAAAACAGCCTAGCAGGATGGCGCTCTAAAAGGTTCTACTATGGAGGAAGATAAGATAGATTGGAGACATGAGTGCGAATTATTACACACATGTATGAAACTGTCAAAGAAGACGTTAATTTTAAACATTCTACTGGGTGAATGACTCGCCTCCCATGGGAGCATGAAGACCTGGATTTGGAGTCTCAAAACTGTGTACGGCAGGACACTGTAGCAGGTGTTTCTAATCCCAGTGCTCCTGTGGTAAGATGAGATGTAGAGATGGGGGATTTCCTGGAGATTTGAAGGCCAGATAGCCTGGCCTAGACAGCCATGAAAAAGAGTAGCTGTCTCGGATGAAATGGGAGGCAAAGACCAACACCCAGGTTTTCCTCTGACTCCCACACATGTGCCATACATGCATGTGCCGTGCTCACCTGCACACATGTGCACAGACACACAGAGATATTTTTCAAAGCATTCTACTGGGTTAAGTATGACCCCCTCTGTTCTCACCACTGTGCTGTGATTATAACAGGGAGAGAGGTGGAGGAAGGAGAAACTATGGTCTTGACATACTGTATGAGAAAATAAACAATTACTGATTTCATCATCCATGCAAACTGCCTGCAAATCAGAAGCAGTCCCGATTCTTCCACATCAGCTCATCTTGAACACTACTTCGTGTGATCTAGCCCTAGTGAGTGGGGGATGTTTCAGCCAACCACACCAATTCTCACGGGAGCTCTGAAAAATCAATGCATGCACATTTTGTTTGCATAGTGTGGTTTCGGTGTCTAATTACAATGTTTGAAGTCCCTCCAGGCGCCGACAGATATGTATACAGATATTAGAAACATGCAGAACACCACTTTAACACGAAAGTGCTGTGCTTCAGAAACGATGGCAGCATTTTAACACTTGGGGATGACTTGTCTTGCTGGTAGCTAAGTGAAATTGGGGAGGGACATTAGAAAACTGTGAATGATGTCCAATATTAATATTATAGGCAACCTGGGAAAGGGGGTACAGTGTGAAATGACACTGCTAAAACCCAGGAGAAAGCTGAAGGTTCAAGTCACTCTAAATATTGATTTGACTCAATTGTAAAATTTACAGTGTTCTTACTACTCCAGAGGAGCATCATTTTACCAAGGAAAATCATGACAGGAGAATGTAAAAAGGAGGGAGAAGGATCATTTCGCTGATGTACACTGAACAAAGTTCACTTTCATCTTTGGAGAAATTATTTCTACTGTCCCCTCCCCCAATAAAGAAATCTATAAATAATGGTTCTCCTGATGAAGCCATCTCAGCTGGATAATGCTAAAAAATGCTTTTAGGATGGAAGCAGGAAGTAAATTCAACTGTTGCCATGCATTTGGATGGGATCCCAAGGCAGTGGCCTGGCAATAGCTGTGCCATCCCAATGGGAAGGACTGAGACTATTAGGTGCGGACAACAGAGAAATAATGGAGGTTAAAAAGGACTAGAAACAGCAATGATTGCATTCACCCACCACAGAGCTTTCAAGCTGCAGACAGGAGTGCAGAGGTTCCACTTAGTAGCTACTGAAAAGCACGTGCACGCGCGCACGCACACACATACACCTGATAAATGCCCGCATTGGTTTTATTATGTAGGTGGTTAAACAGTCCCTTTCTCAACAATGCTGTGAAACCTATGAAGACTCTAGCCTTTTACTAATTACAAAGTTGAAGAGGAGGAGCGACTTCATTCTCTGACTAATGGGCATTGGGTTTGCTGCCTGGGCCTCAGAGGTTCCAGAACCTCAGAAGCCAGATGTTGGAACAGAAGGCAAGCCAGGACACACAACATGTTTTTCTGTGATCTTAGGGGTTTTGAGTGGTGCCAGTTTTGCTTCACTAGCCAAGTCTTCTTTACTTGCCAAGAACACCACACTTCTGTGCTTGAATGATTCTCCAAGTGTGGTCCATGAAGTCCCCAGCAACAGAAGCATCTGCTGAGAATGCAGGCTTCCAGATGGAGTTCACTGTCTGGGGCTAAGGAAGGGCTCTTCACCCACTGCATTTGGACAACTACTTGACCAGAGACTATGGCTTGATGAGAATAAACTTTAAATGCACACTTGTTTTGAGGCAGGCTATCAATATGTAGGCTCAGCTGGCCTTGAACTCACCATTCTCCTGTCTCAAAATACCCAAGTGCTGGGACACATGACTCTACACCTGTCAAAAGCACCTTCTGAAATACTTCACTACAGGTTTTCAAGACCAGCAAACTAAAGCCCATGGCTTAAATTCAGCTGCCACTTGTTTCTGTAAATAGGTGTTTACCGGGACATGACCTCTGTCACTCCTTTTGCCTGTATTCCAAAAGTCAACCTGGGTAGTTGCCAAGGAGACCATGAATGAGTCCATTTTCTGTTGGTAAGAACAGCAGATGCCACCGTACTGGGGGAAGAGCATCCACAGTTCTAGTGTAAGGTCAAGAACTTCCTCTGCTAATGGCCTTCTTGCTGCCAGAGTTCCAAGATAGCTCTGGGCATCACATGACAACATAAGAAATGTAATAACCCTACCAATGTCCCACCTTTCAACACCATAGTCAGATAAAATGTTCATCCTGTTATTAATTTAATGCATTGATTTTTCGGAAGGGGCAAACTGAGTTCAACAAGACAAGCTTGCATGGGCTGCAACATATAAAATGCTACCATCTCACTTTCAACAGAACTAGTTTGCTCACCTCTGATATGCGGCAATGGTTTTCAATCATGTCTATGCATACAAATCAACCAGGGGTCTTGACTTGCTTTGCAAATGCTATTCTCCCAACCCCATCCCCAGAGAACCTGAATCATTTGGCCCGTGGGAGGTCTGGGACAGAGGCATCTTGGAAAGGCCACCCAACTGAGTGCAATATGCATCCTGGATATGGACCACTGCTGTGAGAAGATTGTCCTGGCCTAGTACAAAAGTGAAATGCCCTTCCTGAAAATCTCACCCCTCCACACTGAGCTTCTTGAGAAGCCCTTATCATTTATACAGCAGTTGCTTATCTGTATGACAGACAGATCAATACATAGCATTGGGGGTAGTATGAAGAAATGAAATAATGCATGCCTGCTTCCCTCAATAGGTCTTAGTATACAGAAAGCATTGACAACTGATGCAAGTACAATGGGAAACAGTGTGCTTGGCTTCAATAATACAATTGAGTAGACATTTATTAAGTGCCAGCTGTGTGCTCTGGAAGGGCACACAAGATAAATAGGATGTGATTGCCCCCACCAAGGAACTCAAAGCCCAGTGAGATAAATAACACAAAAAATATATTGACAGCAATAAGAGAAAAATGTTTCCCTAAAATATGATCAGACGTGTTGAAGAAGAGGAGAATGTAACATACACAAGCCTGTATAATGTCAGTAATAATCAGAGAAATAGAAAATAATATTCTAATTACACATTTTCTTCCAGTAAGTATGCAAACATTAAAACTGCTGAGAATACTCTGCAATTTCACTGGCCTTTTAGATGGTGAATTGTGACTCTCAGATCTATACAATTTTCGAATCCTCTGCTTCTTGTTTAGGTGTCCAGTCTACAGAGGCAAGCATACGATAAGACTCTACAGCAACAAGCAGTGTGGCATGGCTGCAGCACTGACAACATTGTAGAGGGGGAACTGAATCACCTTGCAACTCAATGCTCAAGAGGTTTTTTTTTTTTAAATGAAGACAGTATGCAGGTATAAAATAAACATGTGCCCACAGTATCTAATGAAGAAGTTAAAAAATATTAAGATATACAGCAAAACATATATATTAAAACACATGGACACTCATGACAAAGCTTAACGTTTGTATTTCCTATGTGTGCATGTAAATTCTCTCTGAGACAGAACTACCTCTGGGAAGAAAAGAGCAGGATAAAGATCTTTCACTTTGCCTGAATTTTTTGATATTTAAGAGTATGAATGTATTCACAAACTTCTCATGCACATTTTTCAAAGAAAAACATGTCCAGGTGACATGTTTACAAAAATATGGTGACATCCTTACAGAAGGGTCTGCAAATTATCATGGCAGAAACAAAGAGAGTACAGAATTCTGGAGTGGGATGAAGAAGAAAGGGATGCCACAGAGCTAATGAAGCATTGAGCTAGACTTTGAAGGAGGAGCCATCGGAGAAGATAACTTCATCATCATACATCACCATCACACATAGACAGTGCCTTAAGCAGAGGCTCATTGACATGAACATGTTTTAAGTATCCATCGATTTCCACAAGCATTTTATGGAGTGCCTACCCTGAACTCAGGACTGCTATTGATGTTTGCAGGTTAGAAACAGGTCCAGTGTAGGTTCAAATGCTGGAGCTATAGGTTCATGTGCTACAGATAGAGGTTCATATTCTGGAGCTATACATCCATGCAAAGAGTCTAAATATTCCAGTGATGAGGTTACAAGGGGGAACATTTCAACAAGGTCTCTGACTTCATGGTGACTCTTACCCAGTATAATTAGGTGGACAATCTATGAATGAAGTGAAGTGGCCATTGTGATAACAAGGGCTCCTGGGGAGATTAGTACAGGAAAAGGGAGCATAAAGTCAATGGAGATGGGTTTCCCCTGCCATACTGAGGTCATCTGGGTACCAGAGAAGGCTTCACTGATGGAAAGACAAAGAAACTTCAAGAACTAACCACAGGGACCACCAGGGAAAGGGCAGTTCATGCATGAAACTGTATGAATTACAAATGAAACTTCAAAAAATAGTGAGAAATCAAACCAAACCAACCAACCAAACAAACAAACAAGCAGAAATGAATGAAAAAGCCCCCAGGAAACTAGATATGGGCAAATGAGCTTGTGTTCAAAGATGACTCAAAACCAAGTCTGAATCCCAGGTCAAATCCCATTTCAACTGGAGAAGAAATTATAGACCAGATGGGTTTTGAGCAGAGAGAAGTCAGTGGAGGTTCAAGATGGCAAAACCTTGCCAAACTCCTGTTAAACACAGCCTTCTCCATACTTGGTTAGCTTTACAAGCTGGGATACTATAGCAGCAGGGGCTGTATTAGGGATTTGCCTCGCCAGTTAGCATGACCTTAATGAGTCTGTAATATACTTATTAAAAATCTCCTGTGACCAGATTGATGCCTAGCCCAGTTGTCATCAGGGAGGTGTCATCCAGCAACTGATGGAAACAGATGCAGACCCATAGCCATGCATTAGGTGGAACTCAGGGAACCCTGTTGAAGAGGGGCAGAAAGGAGTCAATGAGTCAGGTGGGTTGAGGACACAAGAAAACTCACAGAATCAACTAACCTCGGCTCATGGGAGCTCACAGAAACTGAACCAACAACCAGGGAGCATGCTTGGGATTGACATCGGCTCTCTGTATATATGCTACAGTTGTGTAGCTTAGCCCTCTTGTTGGACTCCTAATAGTGGGAACAGGGACCATCTCTATCTCTTTTACTGGCTTTTGGGACCCTACTCTTCACACTAGGTTGCCTAGCCAAGCCATAATACACGGGGAGGTGCTTAGTCTTACTGAAACTTGATATGCCAGATTTTGTTGATCTTCATGGGAAATTTGCCTTTTTCTAAACAAAAATGAAGGAGTGGATTGGGGAATAAAAACAGGGGGCTGGGGGAACTGGGAGGGGAGAAGGGAGGGAAAACTGTAGGTAGGATGTAAAATAAATAACTAAATAAATTTATTAAGACATATTCTGACTCCACTTAGTTGTAGTTTATCTGTAGACTGAACTACTTGTTCATTCCCAGCCACCCAGAGCCGAAATAATCACACAGAAACTGTATTCATTGCAAAACTGTTTGGCCAATAGGTTAAGCATATTACTAGCTAGTTCTTATATCTTAAATTAACCCATTTCTATTATTCTATATGTTACCACGAGGCTCGTGGTTTATCAGTAGGGTTCCTGGGTGACTGTCTCCTTCGGTGGCTACATGGCATCTCTCTGACTCTGCCTACTTTCTCTCTCTCTCTCTCTCTCTCTCTCTCTCTCTCTCTCTATATATATATATATATATATATATATATATATATATATCTTTCAGCCTGCCTATATTGTGCCCTGCTATAGGCCGAAGCAGATTCTTTTATTAACCAATAGTAGTAAAACCTATTCGCAGAATACAAAGGGGAATCCCACATCACCTATACAGCCTCCCAGGATCTCAGACCATCCCTGTTTATCCCTTCTGAGGTTTTCCTCACAAGGTTTTCTTTCTCTGTCTCTGTCTCTCTCTGTCTCTCTCTCTCATTTGAGCAGGAGCCCTTATGTAGAGCATATGAACTTTCCTTGTGTTCACAACAGTTCTGTGTTAGGTTTTCCTCCAGTACAGTCCACATGCTGTTACTGGGATCTAACTGTTTCCAGATCCATGGTTTTTTCTTTTTCATAGGAGCAAGCATATAACAATGGACTGTTTTAAACATGTACTTATAAAGACAGAATTATAGCAGGAAAACGGGTTCATATTTGGGAGGAGGTCCCTTTGCTACAGTATAAGGAAAAGATTTCACGAGAAGAGATCAGCTAGGGACTATGTGATAAAATAAATTGAACGTCCCACTAAGGACATCGGCAGGAGAGAGAGAAGCAGGTAGATTCAAATGACTTAAAGTGACAATCACCTGTTGTTAATGAATTTGACAAAGGAGACTAAAGGAAAAGGAAGTCTAGAAATGATGTTAAAGCTTACATTTTGTGCAACTGAGAGGATAATGCTAACTTCACCAGAGAAGCAACTCCAATAGATAACTATCTTTATAGAAAGGAGTTTTTAAAAACATAGTTTCAATCTGAAAGGCAGTATGAGAATATGGTTGTCTGTATAACTATGGAGCACCAGAATGTGTCTGGCTGGTGATGCTGATTGATTAGTCTACTTACTTACAGTAGTATGTAAATCAAAAAATGTTCATAATATCAGTGGGAGAAGAATAAAAAGCCAGAGAAAAAGTCGGTAATTACCACTTCTCTGCTTGACAGCTGTCTCCTGTTTGCAGTTGTGCTGCTGAGTTTCTTCCATTTCAAAATGTCCCCACCCATATTTTGTTACGATTTAATCCTAATTTCACCCCTGCTAGTTTCTGGAGACTGTATTCTCAGTTTGTCAGATATTTTTTCATAGAGAAAATATATCAATATCTTACACAGGTAGTCAAAGAAATACAAGTAAATATTGGGGCTAATTTCATTTGATGTCTAATGCCTTTCAATATGGAAACAGCAGGAATCTGGAATCACAAACCTTACTCTATGCTAGTGACACTCTCCATTCACTACCACCTAACGGAAGAGCACCCCTAAGGAGGATTTCCCACCAGGACAGAAATGGATGGACATGACTATTTTGTACATATGGGTACGGGACAGAGAACAACCTGGAAGCCATGCAGGGTGGCGACAAGGCGAAGTTCATCCAGATGTTGGGCAAGAAGAGAAAGCCAGCGTATCTGCTGTGGCCTCAAAACAGGAGTAGCATCTGATTTCTGCCTTGTGTGTTCTCAGCCCAGCACAGGCTGAGGACACAGCTGAACCAAGGAACTGTGCTGTCAGGCTCTGTACAGGATGGTGAGTGTGTGGAAACTGGTCAGCTTTGCTTTGTGGATGCAGGTGAAGCCATTCAGGAACCTGTGTGTAACACTTCCATCAAACGCCATCTTGTTACTGGGCTTTTGCCTTTAGTCTTAACTCTGATGTCGTGAATATCTGCCTTTTGTAGCTCTCCCTTTTTACCATGAATGAAAAGAAGCCAGAGCCAAACAATGGGAACTTGAAAAAAAAAATTGCTTTGTCATACTTGGGTATAGCGTAGTAGAAGTCAAAGTCAACATGAAATAAAGATAGCTGCATACCAATTTTTATAGCAGAAAACTCATAACAGCCCAGTTATGGAATCAGACTAGGAGCCCATGAGTGGGAGGAAGAATTAAGAAGATGTAGTATGTATACACAGTGCAATACTTTACAACATACATTAGAACAAAACCATGTACGGGACTGGAGATCATGTTAAGCCAATAAAGCCAAACACAGAGCAACAAGTACTGCATGCTTTCTCTCTTATGTGGACTCTAGATATTGTTTTAAGATGAAATAAAGAGAAGCAGAAAAGAGGAGAGATGAGAGGAAGCAGTGAGAGGTGAACATGAATGAACTACATAGTACCTGTACATGTATGAAAATACCATAATGCAACCCATTATTTTGTACAAATGATATGTGCTATTTTAAAGCTTCATTTTCTCTTTTTTTATTTATGTGTGTGTTTATGCCACATGTGTGCCAGTGTCCTCAGCGTCCTGAAGAGGGCATCAAATCCCCTAGAGCTAAAGTTAACAAGTGGTGGTAAGTCACCTAATATGACTGATAGGAAACTTGATCCTTTGCCAGAACAACAAATGCTCTTAACTACTGAGCCATTTCTCCAACCCCAACACGTACTCATTTAAAGAGGTTACTGAAAACGTGAAGGGAAGGCAGGGGTGAGTGAGTCTCTCATCTATTGTTTTACTAGTTGATTTTCTGAAGATGAAACATGAAACAGAACCCAGAACTCTAGACTCTGAGAGATGGAGATTAGGAGATTGTTTGCTATGCAGTGTGGTCTGGCCAGCCTTTTTCTTCTTACAAATAACATTTATTTGTGTGTGTGTGTGTGTGTGTGTGTGTGTGTGTGTGTGTGTGTGTGCATCACACATAATCCAGAAAAGGTATCATAGAATAGAAGAGGTATCCTCTATTATTCTCTGCCTATTCCTTTGTGGCAGGGTCTCTTCCTGAACCTGGAGGTCAAGAGACTCAGGCAGGCTGGAAGCCAGTAAGTCCAGCGATACTCCTGTCTTGTTCCATCTCACAGCTAAAGTTACAAGTGTTTGTGGGCACCCCAGCTTGTTATATTGGAGTTGGGATCTGAAATCAGGAACTCATGATTACAAAGAAGGGACTCAGACAAGCCATCTCTCCTGCCTCAACCCACCTCCTGCATATAGTTCTCACTGCAAAGTGTCTTTACAACATAGTAAGAATCTCTGGCTAGAGGTGAGGGAGTGGAGGCTTAAAGAGCCTAGGATTTCCCAGAGTATAAATAACAGAGCATGGATTAAATCCCAGGCCTTTCCCCTTCCATCGGTAGGAACTTTCTATTCAGCATTCAATGTTGCAGCTACTTTGTAAGGACTTAATGAGTGAGTCCCACCTCACCTTCAGCCTTGGGTGGGTGTAAAGAGAGTGGCAGAACTAGAGTCACTTTTCCCTAATTCATGATAAGGACACTGGTGCCAGCATAGAAACTGTAGTTAATACCACATCCTTACCTTCCTATCACAGCCAGGCTGAGCCGCTGTGAGTCAGGATGGAGGCTTCTATCGATAAACTGGCTAAGTGATCATTCTTCCTTTTGTTTTGTTTGTTCGTTTTAATTTGGGACCAATTTGTTCCTTTCTGTTTGATTAAGGTTCAACATTTGCCCTGTCAGAAAAAATGAAGTGATAATCAAGCTTGTCTTTGCAGCTTGGAATATGTTTCAGTGTGCACAAGCCTCTCTAACCCCCACCCCTCCTGTTATGATACAAATGTGCTCTTGGGAAAAGTTGGGATCTACCATGATTCTAATCCCATTCTGATACCAGTGAGAGTCAGGAGCCTCATCCCTGCTGGAAGAAGTGTGGTATGATTGTTCCCAGTGAGTGGGCAGTTTTGCCTTAATGGTCTTTTGCTTGCATATTATGGTTTCCAACTTGGTGTTTTTATGGATTGTGTGTGTATGTCTCTGCCTGTGTATGTGTTTCTTGTGCTTTTTTCTTCTTTTTTTTTATTATGCTGGTTTGTTTGCTTCATTCGCCTCTTTGTTTTCTAAAGCAAGAAAAGGAAGGCATGTAGTTGAGTAGATAGGGAGGTGAAAAAGAGAGGAGAGGAGAACTAGGATCAGAATACATTGCATAAAAATTACATTTTCAATTAAAAGAAATACCATTCCTAGTGCTGTACAACCAGAGCTGTTGAGTGATGTGTAAACTTTTCCTTCCTCTGGTTCCCCTAGGGTGGTCCCTGGCTTGTCTTCCCACTTCAGCTCCCTGCTCATCTTTGTTGCATAAGTGCCCTCTTCTTAATCCCATTGCTGTACCTGAGAAGGTGTTCTGGCTATATCAGAGCCCTTGGCTGGATCCACGGATAGCACAGTAATATCCATACCCATCACTTGAACCAGCATTTGCTACACGTGTGCCTGTGTCCATACCGCACACTCACTTAAGTTAGTGCTGAATGCTCAAACCTGTCCTGGCCCTCACAAATGTTTCTGCATTTCCTACAGGCTTGCATTCTGGAGAATGCAGCAATGAACAAAGGAGAACACATCTGTGCTCTTTCAGAACTTACAGTTTTTAATAGAGGACGTGACTTTTTAAATGGGCTCGATTGTCCCTATTATTAAAAGGGAGAAAAAGGTTTAGAGAATGCTCATAACTTAGGATCTCACACAGCTCTGAGGTAAACAATAAATGTAAAATTCAAGCTCTGGGTTTAGGACCAAAGTCCAAGTTCTACTGAATCTTATCTCTTCCAACTTATAGCAAGTCTCACTCTCAGAATTCTTACTATTTAAGAAGTGAAACCCTAGTTATTACACAGCGGGTAGCTAGATTTGTACAGCCAGTGAGTTCCAACGGGGTGGATGCATACGGCCTCTCACTAGCTCTATAGAACTTACCCTCAATCTACTTATGTGGATTTTTAAAAAAAGAAGAAAAAAAAGACAAGATTCTAGTGTACACATTAAAATGCATACTATGTGCCAGGCATGTCTTCAGGAGTACTGAACTTTCTCCAAGTGCCAGAGTTCAGAAAGGCAGAACTGGCATGTGTCTGGCTGATGCTCCACCCACCCTTAGACCCACTGATTGCATAAAGATGGGACAAAACTTAACTCACATTAGACCCAGAAGCCTGGACAGCAATGTCACTAGGGCCATGCTGTTCTGCCACCTTCTCACAGGTCTCAGTGCAAAAAAATGCAGAGGTCATAGAATTTGATCTTCTTGAATGGACAGAGAACAGGTACACTTGGCAAAGAGGACGATGCGTGCAGAGGCATGGGTGTGAAAGAAAGAGCACACCCTGGCTTCCCATGAAGCAAACTAGAGGGTGTCTTACTTAGTTTGACACTGGTTGTGGAAATGACATTTGCTTGACCAGGCAACAGCTCCTCTCTGGTTAATTTCTTTGAGCAGCACCCCGTTTTTTCTCCAGGTTCACCCAGCAGTTCTGCCACGGGATATTTCCATATTTTGTAGAATGCAGTACAAAAATAAAATGTTGGGGTTCTGTTTAAAAGTATGAAGAGGGACTAGAGAAATGGGACAATCAGTAAAGTATGTGTTGTGACAGCTTAAGGACCCACAGTTTGACCCCAGCACACACACAAAAGCCAGGTGCAGTGGTTACCCTTGCAATATCAGTGCTGGATGGGTGAAGGCAGGAGTATCTCTGAGGCTCATAGGTTCAGTGTCTCAAAAAGTAAGGAGGAAGTCACCCACGATGACCTCTGACCTCCACACACATGTACTTGCATACACATAGATCTCTGAACATATATAGACGATAAAAATGTCAAGAATTTCAATAGATCAGATATAGATCATCATACTAGCCAGGGTCCTTCAGATCTTGGCTTCCTAGAGAATTATACAGCCACATGCCTCTGAGATGAGTCCCATCCCTTGCATCGTGACAATGTCATGTCCCTGAGCTTATTTCCTCTTCATGACAATTCTGGGAAATGAATAATTATGACAAATTTCAAGCTGCAAAAACCTTAGAGATAAGGTGGAAGGATGTCTCAGTCTGGTTCTCAGAATTAGTGAGTAACTATCAGGATGAGAATAATCATAAAATAATCACAAAATAATAGCAGTTAAGTGGAATAATAGAACTCAAACCTATCTGAGCTGAAGCTGAAACCCAGGTTCTTTCAATGCTGTTGTGCTGCCTCCTGCCTATAGCTCAGTACCCTGCAATGCACTCAGTGTTTGGAGAAGTTTGTGCCTGATTATCAAATATGGCTCAGACCACATTTAGGTTTAGGTTAAGTTTCTGCCCAGAGATGGAAACAAAGTCTTAGGACTATCCCCTAAAACCTAAAGAATATGCCAAAAGGAGACAGTGAGCATCTCATACTTCTTAACCAAGTCAGTGACATCCCCAGATTGAGGGAGGTGCCAAGCATCATGCTTCACTCAAAGAACAGACAGAGAAGTCTGTGGCATTGAGGGTAGACTCATCCACTCAAGGGAAGGGGGATATGTATGCGATTACTATGGTTGTTTAACCAACCCCTACCTCAAGCTGACTCCTCATGGTTTTGTCTTTAGGAAAATGATAAAAGGCCCTCTGTTATCAAGAGTGTTTCTTTCCTTGGTGGTCAGAGACAACACAACCACACTCTCAGTTCTGAAAAGTGCTCAAGTGAATTCACCCCTGCCGGAGTTAGAGGTGAGTGCTGCAAGGGTCTTGATTTCAGCATGTGTTTCAAATCTTGGGGCCCTTGTATTCTTTACTTGTCAAATTAGGACAAACAGTAGAAAATCTATTTTTATTTCTGGCCAAAAAGAGCCACAGGAATTTCTTACAAATGAGACTTTCTTTAGATTCCTGCCAGAAGGTAAAATCCAAAGTAATGCCTAACTCTGAGAGGCTTTGTTTTTACTTGTAAAGAATGAAATACATTGCACTCCTAAGTTTTAGTTCCAAATGTCTTATATAGGATAGTTGCTTTTGTTTGTTTCTTATCACTTTGTCACAAGCTAAGGTCATCTGAGAAGAGGGAATCATAACAGGGACAATGCCTTTGTCAGATTGGCCTGTGTGCATGACTAGAAGGCATTTTTATGATTAATGACTGATGAATGAGGGCCAGTTCAATGTGGTGATTCTGGGGTGTATACGAAAGCAAACTAAGCGAATTACAGAAAGCAAGCCAACAAGCAACATTGCTCCATGACCTCTGATCCAGTTCCTGCCTTGAGTTTTTGCCCTGACTTTGCTCGATGGTTGGCTGTGAAAATATAAAATAAAATAAACCCTTTCTTCTTTGAGTTGCTTTTGGTTATGACCTTTGTCACAGCAACAGAAACAGATGAACACACACACATACACACACGACCTGGGGGAAGATTGAAAGCACCAACTTATGACCAAGGACCACAGATTCTTAGGTCTGCCACATGCCACATGGTATTCTCCATGTGTTCAGTCCGTAGATGCAAGCACATGAAAGATGTCCTTATTTATCATTCAAATGTCCTTAGGGTCCTAGTTAGCATCAGCTGTCAATTTGATACAGCTTAATCATTCGAAATAAATGCTAATTAGGAAAAAATTAGAATGAACCCATTTCTCCTGCCAGGGATTTGCAGAGGGAAGGGTATGGAAGTCAATTCTGGAGAACATACAAGAAAGAGATTGGCTTGGTGACTCCTGAGAATGACTCCCTGGCATTGCTGAACAAAAACCACTAGAAAATTATCTCATATTTTGTTTCTCACATTTTTATGGGACTGATTGGACAGAGTTGGGTCTGGATAGCTCTAGCTAATATCGATGCATCTATTTCCTGAGCATGAGGCAAAAGAAGCCTGGGTGGAAAACTATCATATCGACATGGAAGAAGAGAGACAGGCACAATCAGACTAGTAGTGAGACTTCTGAGCCCATGAAAGCACCAGCCTTGGAGGTCCCCACTTCTAAACACTTGTCGAGAGTATAATAACAGCGTGCTCTCAAGGTCTATGTGAATGGAATTAATGCTTTCTTTGACTCATGGACCCTAACACAGTGTGACTAAGCCCTAGTACATTGGCTTTTAGAGAAATGGTCCAAATTATCATTGTAAAGAGAAACTAAGAATATTCTTAGGCCTCTGTTCCTTGGAAAACAAAATTCCAGGTAGTTTCCAAGTCATGACAACAATCAGTGCTGCAATGGAAGTAGCCTTTGGCTCATCCCAAATAGTTGAATTTATCAATGCCCACTCCCCATGCCTCATTGCTAGCCAGTAAGGGACCAATGGTACATCATAAGCTAATCAAAGGCTTCGCACAGCTGAAACCTTCCAGCTTAGCTGGGAACATAGCTCCTATTTAAGCAGTCAATGTGACTGGAGATTCTGGGGTCACTGGTTTTGTGGCTTATAGATGTGAAAGATGCTGTAATGTTTATGTTCAGAGAGGAGTATATTGTTCTAGGAATCACTCTTGATGTCCAATGTGGGATCCTCTGTGAAAATGAAATGATAGTGGCCCTAGATTGGATAAACCTGACAGTCAACCCTGCCAACCAACAGGATGGACTTCACCTTTATACATTGTGTGAGAATGCTTACTGTTGGAAAATTTTGACCCTTTGCTTTAAAAGTAACACATCTCTTCTTGCATTAAAGGGATCTTAGGAATAATTTTTCTTTACACAACGGAGTACTACACAGCAGAACAAAAAATAATGAAATCTTGAAATTTGCAGGCAAATGGATGGAGCTAGAAGACATCATATTGAGTGAGGTAACCTAGACCCAGAAAGACAAATATCATATGTACTCACTCATAAGTGCTTTTTAAACATAAAGCAAAGAAAACCAGCCTACAATTCATAATCCCAGAGAGCCTAGACAGCAATTAGAACCCTAAGGGAGACATACATGGACCTAATCTACATGGGAAGTAGAAAAAGACAAGATCTCCTGAGTAAATTGGGATCATGGGAACCATGGGAGAGGGCTGAAGGGGAGGGGAGAGACAGGGAGGTGAGCAGAGAAAAATGTATAGCTCAATAAATTCAATAAAAAAAACAGACTTGTTTTCAAAACCGAAGCAAAACCATTCTTCATTAGCCTTCCTACCTGTGACTCTTATTTCATAGTTTTAAAAGAAGGATGGGTTATGCAATGAGGACATGATATGACATCGACCAATGGCTAGTTATAACACAGATTCGGGCAGATCCTGATGCATCTTGCCGTGTCCTGAGCTTCCGGCTTTACAAACATCACCCATGGTACCAAGGACCAACGAGAAGAGAACCATTCTTTTTTTCTTTCTTTCTTTTTTTCATGGAATAGCTAAATTCAGTTCCTGGAGGTCTAACAGAGCTGTAAGTAGCAAAGCCAGGTGCACATTTATCAGAATCTTGTTGTAAACTTCAAGTTCATTTCATTCCATGATTCCACAATACCAGAAAATCAGAGATAAGAATTAGGTGGTGTGTCTCCTTTATATGCATTGCATTGGCAAGGCAGGTAACAAAATTTCATTTGTCTTTCTATCCATTTTAATATCATTCCTCTAGTCAGATATAACATCTAATGCTTGAGTGCATGTATGTGTGACCATGTGCATTTATGTGTGCCCATGCATAAAGTAGAATCATTGTATGTTATTTTTATGAAGAAGCAACAAAATGGTATATCAATGTGACATAATTTGTATCAATTTATGAGGAAAGCCATAGTGGTTTGTTTTACATTTAAAATTTTGTGGATGTACCACAAGCATGCCTGGCACCTGCAGAGATCAGAAGAAAGCATTGTATACCCAGAAACTGGAGATACTGATGGTTGTGGGCTGCTGCAAGGGTGCTGGGAGCTGTCATCTTAATCACTAAGCCATCTTTCCACCACAGAAAAGCAATAGGAAATTACACTCTAAATACATAGGGAAATACATGAAAGGGCTGAAGGTACAGAAAAAGGATGAAGACATCAGATGGACTGCACACCAATGTGACTGATTCTTTAAAAAGTGTTTTCTTGGAGTAGAAAGTAGTAATCAAAAATGGGCATTCTTAAAGCCAATCAACAAACGTGTCACAGAACAGACCTGAGTTACCACCTGCCTCTGTACATCCGGCAGAACTGCCACCCTCCTCCTTTCCCATGGCTAGGGATTACCTTCATGCTTTAGCAGGAAAGTCAGTGTCCCTTGACATGCACATCCTACATCCTTCATTGACCTCCGGAGTTTTCTGGCTCTTGACTGAGATGAGCGGGATTATAAGGCTATCCATGCCAATGTTGAGTGATGCTGCTCTAGTCAAAGGACGAGGAGTAAGCCAACAGAAGCTGAATCCGTCAGATACATGTTGCCTGATTAACCCACGAAACGAACACACAGAGTTCCATTTAGAAGATGCCGGCCGGATGTATTTTAACATTATCTTTTTAGGGAAGGCATCCCATGTCTGATGTGTAAATTTCCAAGAACACTCAAAGCTCTGTGACTCTGTGGGTCTCTGTGGTACACAAAGATTCTCACTAACATCCACTTTTGAGCATTTCCCAGTGCATTTGGCACTGTATGGTAGAAGATTCACCTTTGTGAATGTCATGCAGTGGTTAGACAAGGGAAGCATGTCAGTAAAATGGGCTGTGTGGAGAATGACAATGAGTGTTTTACTTTGAGACGTCTTGCTAAGTTTCCCAGGCTGGTCTTGAATGTGTGATCCTCCTACTGCGCCCTCAGGAGTGTCTATGGTTACAGAACAATTGCAGGCCTTGTAACACCAGGCCCAGCTGAGACACATTTCTAGCAGCTCACGGCTGCCCCTGTCACTGATGTGACTCTAAGCAACAGTTTGAGCAGGAACACTCTTAAATGTTGCATCTGGGGTTCCCAAATATGATGGCCCCGGACAGCAGCACCGGCAGCATGCAGCACCTTGAACTTCATAGAAATGCAATTTCAACAAATGTGCTTATAGCCCTGTAGAAGATCCTTTCTAGGTCTTAGCTACAGAAAAACACCATGGCTCTCAGTGTTCATTATTCTTGAGCATCAAGAGTTTGGCTCAGTGAGGTTATAGGGAGCTGCTCTGAGTGCATCCAATGGGCACTGGGAACACAGTATGGCATGCCAGTTGCTCTTAGCACATCCATCATTGACGATACACCACAGAGAGTAGACTTCTTTAAATAGATACAGGGGCTTCAGTTTCGTTTGCTTCATTTTTTAAAAAGTAAGTTACACTGGCCACAATCAAGCCAAATAAACCTTACCTCAATTTAGCTCAAGCCATCTCTTTGATTCTCCTGGCAACCATCAAGAGTGACTGCCAAGCTGTCCTCTGGATTAGACACTCCTTCCCAGGAGTTTACCAGATTTGGGCTTTAGACATTTGGAGCCTTTTAAAGGCAAGATCAAGCAAGCCAGATATATTTGGGGATGCTGAGGGGGGAGCCCAGAAACTTCTCAGCTGTTATCTGGAGCATTAGAAGGATTCTGACAGTTTCAAGATGGACATTAAATCACTCACGAGAAGAATGTAGGTGGTGTCATCAGTGGGGAAGTGGATAGGCAGCCGGCAAGTAGCAATGGCAGTGACCGTGGGATGGGAATCAGAATTAGAATCATAAATCATTATTCTCTCCATGATTACTCTACATCTCAGTTGATGTGAACCAAATGCCTTGGATGGAGATAGACTTTGCATATTACTAAAAATTGGAAAAAGAACTTGATTAAAAGTATAAACTGATATAAATAGCCCTTGAACCTTGCTAATTTCCAAACTATCATCATGGAAGGACAAAAACTACATTATATAAATCTGTGATGTTTTATGTTTTTGATAAGAAGTGACATCCTGGATCTCCAGAAAGCAGAGAGACTCACTTCATCTCCATGTTTTTATTCTAGTTCCAGTAAATGTCGATCATTCTGTTGCCAGAATGCTAGCTGCTCTTATAATGAAGGCAATTAGAACAGCCAGCCCTCCTGATTCTGATTGCCCTCCTGTTAAAATTAGGCACCCTATAGAAAAATGGAAATGCAGAGTCGTTACCATAAAGCAATAATAAAGTAAACCATTCAATTACAACTGAAAAAAAGTGCTTGGATTAATAAGAATATTGTATGCTTAAGAGCATTAAAATACAAGCATATTACCATTTTGCATACATAATGAATGAACTTAGAGGCCAGAGTGATTGGGACATAAAAGTACTAAACGGTGGTACCATTTCTCATAAGCTAATGTTGTTGTGCTTGGAGCCTGGGAAGGGAGAAATGCCTGTACATCACAGATTACGGAATATCCATGTCACTGTGGACAAAGAGATTGAGTGACAGGAGAGAGAATGAGCTGCTGCTGGCAGAATCTGCTTGCAGAACGGGAATATGATGATCCCCTCCCTTCCTTAGGAGTTTTGTAGAAGCATGAGCAAGGGAGAAGGAAAGGAGAGCTAATGCAGGTAAAACGGAATGAGGATTGCGACACGATGTGATGACAGGAGCAGGAAGGCAACACAAACCAAGAGGACTTGGACAAGGGACAGGTGGCCAAGGGCAGGGGGACTGTTTTAAAGACACCGGGATACACAGCTCTAGACAGACGGAGTTTCGTTTCTTTCTGTTTTTGTTTGTCTGTTAGAAAAGTTGATGTCTATGTACAGTCTCCCAATTTTTTGAGCCCAGTGAGACTCAACCACAACAGGAGGATCAGATATGCCTTCTGGTCATTATTGTGGTCCTTGGTGTTGAGTCAAATACTCCAGGATGGGCTCAGACCACTGTCTTTCTTTGCCTTCATCACTATTGGCTGTATTATTACACTAGAAAAGTTGCATCGCCCCTAGAACTCAGTTTCACGGTGTCAACCGAAGTCTTCTGTGCTGTGGGTACTTGAGAGCAGCCACAATGTCTTGGACTCCACATGGTTATCCCTACAGCACAACATGATGGAAGAGGTTGAGGAAATGTGTAGGGAGTGAGTTTAGACCTGAGTGAATGAGTATTGTTGGCATAAGCATAGCATTGTGTGGTGGTTTGAATGAAAATGTCCCCCTTAGGCTCATATATTTATATGTTTGGTTCCCAGTTTGTGTTCCTAGGAAGTATGGCCTCATTAGAGAACGTATATTACTTGGAGAGGGCAATGAGGTTTCCAAAGCCAATGCCAGTCAGCTCCCACCCCGAACCCTGCCTCACCTTGTGGGTCGGACGTGAGCCCTCAGCTACTCTTCCACCACTATGCCTGTCCGCTGCTGCCATGCTTCCCACCAGGATGGCCATGGACTAACTCTCTGAAACTGTAACCCCTCAATTAAATTCTTTGCTATAAGTAACCCTGACCATGGGGCCTCTTCATAGTAGAACAGTAAATAAAACACCACGTGAAGAAGCCCAATGCCTCAGGCCATGGGAGTGGCAAAGCTTTCCCTTAGTGAGGCCCAGAAGAATGGTAAATCTGGGTCTGAGTGGAAATGTCAACAGTGTGAACAGAAAATGTCCATCATAGATTCCTCTCCCCTGGATATTGGATATTTATGGACTAAACACTGCTCCCCTACAGAAATTGTTTCTACTGAGATCAGCTAACTCTGCCTCCATGTTCAGCTGTATATAGTAAGTCTGCTTCCTTGTTTATCTGTATGTAATAATCCTGCTGCCTTGTTAAACTGTATATAATAAACACACTGAGTTGTTGGAGTTCTGCAGCATCTCCATCCAACAGTCCAAACCACCTTATCCTAGATTCTTTTGTACATGTGTCTGTCTTCTCTTCATTACCTCGCTGCCCCAGTTAGGTCAACTCCTGCAGCCATGTGAGAACACAACAAAAATTCCTGTTGAATGACAGAATGAACAGAACAGTGAATGGGGGTGCTCTGAGTTCTCACAAACAATCTCTTGGTTTCTTAGAGTTCTGACCTGCTTCTTTCCTTTTCATCTTCTTCTCATAGACCAAGACATAAACACTCCACATAAATGCTCCACAGTCTTTTCCCTTGCTTAATTTATCCTGTTTTCACCAATTTGCACTCAGTCATTCTTCTGTATAGTCTGGTGATACAGGGCTAGGGCTAGGTCTGGAAACTGGTAACAGGGACTAAAAAGGCATGGCCACTCTCACAAGTAGCATCCATACTAGAGGGACTACATATCTGTGAGTGTAAAAAATAAAATGTGTTGTGCAGCAATTTCCTCCATATTGAAACAATCCATCTCCAGACAGGCTTATTAAGACTCAGGAAATAAATAACTCAAAAGTCTCAAGAAGTCCTTGAAATACACAAGGTTCACCAGATCCCTCCCTGAGGAACAGCTGCTGGAAAAAGGAGACTCTGATCTGTAGAGCTGCCTGCAAGTCGTGCAGTGAGCAACAGGGATGTGGCTTTCATGGGTGGTCATACTGGGGTGGACTTTTTAGTGATGTGGCCACCTGCCTTTGAGCCGTCCATCTATGCACCTATCAGTAACCACTCATCTGTACTTCTATGAGTGACTCTAATAATCCCACTGGTTCATTGAACTGGACTTTTGTGAAAACATGTCATTGGAGCCGTATCTGTGCTCAATGGCTATTTGTTACATCTCCCTAGGAGAAGTTACACAGCAGAGTGGAACAGGATAATGCTTCTAATGGAGATGCGTGCAAGTGAAGAGGAGCTGCCTAGGCTCTTTGGAGCCCAGATAATATGTGGGATTTTAGAGATTTCAGAATTTTAAAGGGATTTAGGGCATTCTGGAAATTTTAGAGTGCCTTTGAAATTTAAATAAGACCTTGGATATTTCAAAGAGATTGTACCTTTAAAGTATCTGGATTTTTAAAGACTATGGGACTTTTAAAAGTTGGAATGTGTTTTGTAATGGGCTATAGATATTAATATGGGATCTTGGAGATAAGCAAAAGAGGAAATGTTATGGTTTAATAGCAATGTATTGGTGTATCAAGTTGGCAAATCATCAATTGTCATTAAAAACCAGCTTTATGTCAACTTGACAAGCTAGAATCATTTGAGAAAGACTCTCAATTGAGAAAATGCTTCTGTAAGATTGGTCTCTGGGCAAGTCTGTCAGACATTTTCTTCATTTATGCTTTATGTGTGAGGTGTCTAGCTCACTGTGGGTGGTGCCAACATTGGGCAGGGTTCCTGAGTTATATAAGAAAGCCAGATGAGTAAGCCACGAGGAACAACTCAGTACACAGAACTCCTTCATGTCCTTCAGTTCCTGCCTCCAGTTTCCTGCCTTGAGTTCCTGCCCTGACTTCCCTCAGTGATGGAGTGTGACCTGGGAATTCTAAAATTTTTCTTATCCAAGTTCCTTTTGGTCGTGGCATTCTATCACAGCAAAAGAAACCCTAAGCTGGCTTTGGAATCTAAGATATTAGTACCTTGAATTTTGAGTTTGGCAATTGGGATTAATAAATTTTCTTCCAGAATTTCATGATAACTCCTTTTGGGAAAGGGTTACACAGGATAAGAGCCAGAAGGTGTTTCCAGCACGCACTCACCAGTACACATAGAGAAGAGCTGTGGGAAACTTCATAGTGAGTCAAACTCTGCAACTACCCCTTTTTTTATGTGGTGGTCAAGTCACTTCAATTACTCTGACAACATGTGAAATGGTGATGATAGAACTTTTTTATTCATTCATCATTTATTCATTCACTCATTTACCCATTCAGTATTCATATAGTGTCTACATGAACTCAAGGAAACAGTATAAAACATAAGGACTCTCATGGATTTCACATTCTACTTGGAGGAACAAGCATTCATGATCATTTCTGGAGAATAAATTCACACATGAAAATAAAGCAACACAAGGGAGCTAGCTCGGCTGTGGGATAGATGCTTTCTCACAGAGACACTAAGACCATCTCTTAGAGAGAGTCCTGAGGTGCACACATGCTTGTATTTTAAGTACAGAAAACATGGTCATCAAAAATCAAATGAAAACAAATTGGTGACCCTAATATTTGTCACTTAAATGAAACTTAAATATCTATTATGTGAATTGGTACAAAGCATATTGAATGTTACTGGAAAAGCATTTTTATAACAATAATGGTAGAATTTTATGTATTTTCTATATATTTTGTACTACCTATGCTATTTGATCTTCACAACAAACTCTTGAGGTAGATAATGTCCTCACAATATTTACAGATGTAAATTATGGCAAGCACATCATGTAAATTGCCACAATTCAAACTGCTCTTAAGTAGCAATACCAGAAGAGTAACTGGGGCACTCATCTCCTGAGAACTTGTCCTTAACCCTTCAGTTATACTGAACATCTGAACAGCAATGAGAGAATCTATTTCTCACTGCTGTAACCAAATGCCTGAAATAAATAACTTATGGGGTAAGGTTCATTTTGGCTCATGGCTTCAGATATTTCAACGTGTGGCTGCTGCCTCTGCTTTGGGCCCATGGAGCAGACACTGCTGTGGGACAATGGTCTGTATCCTGTCAATTATATTTTAAATAAATGCTCATTGGCCAGTAGCCAGGCAGGGGAATATAGGTGGGACAACCAGGCAGGAAGTAGAGGCGGGATGACAAGAACAGGAGAATTCTGGGAAGAAGAAAGCTTATTTGGCAGTCCTGTCCCAGCCACAGAAGAAGCAAGATGTGACTGCCTTGCCAAATAAGGTACCAAGTCATGTGGCTAACATAGACAAGAATAATGGGCTAATATGTTATAAGAGTTAATAAGAAGTCTGAGCTACTAGGCCAATTAGTTTATAACTAATGTAGACCTCTGTGTGGTTTCTTTGAAACTTAATGGCTGCAGGACTGGGCGGGACAGAAAACCTCAGTCAACAAGACACATCATGACACATCAGAGCAGAGGCAATTGATGGAGTGATGGAGCAAGAGGGATAACTTATGTTAACTTGGGAGCACAGAAAGGGGAGTTAGGACCAGTGGCTATATACTCTTCAAAAAAAAAAGAAAGAAAGAAAGAAAGAAACACATTTTCTATTGTGTTTCTACAACAAGACCCTGCCTCCTAATAGGTTCATCGGTGAATCTGTCACTGGACAAAGTCATTGGTGAGGTTAGCACCCTTAATTCCATCACTTCTCAATAGCATCACTCACTGGGGACCAAGCCTTCAACACACCAGCCATTTTGAGGGACGCATCTTATCCAGACTGTAACAATCATGGTGCGGTTTTCTTTCTCTGGATTTTTAAAACATACTTTAACTAAACTTGTACTGTGAATTTCTGGTTTAATAAATTCATTTATTCCATGGGTATTTATCAAACACCTGTCACGCTCCTGGCCCTTGGGCAGGCACGGAGAATATAAAAAATGTAGGATGGCTTCTGTGTACATACTGGAGTACAGAGGTAGCGACAGGAGCAAAATTATAATGCACCGCATCGAGCTTTGGAATGCCACTGAACTGTCTCGTGTGTCTTCAGCTTGTCTTCCTGACAGGAATATGTCAGCAGAGTTGTGGTGTATAAAAATTATTGCTAGTGTACCTAGACATTTTCATAAACAATGGAAGAAATATTAGTGGCTTCGGTGAAACAAAAACCCATCACAGCAGAATTATAAATTTCAATAAATCTTCAAATGTACCTACAAGAGTCCACTAACTGGGTCTTCTCAGCTGCTGAAGCCTGATTTGTGTCCCAAGATCTTTCCTCTTGATTGGACTATCGGGCTGATTGGATATGGAGTGTGCTTCCCCTTCCTAGTGTTGGAACAAATGATTTCTTCCTCCCTTGCTCTGGAAGCTCATACTCACTGGCAGGAACCCACTGACTCCTTTTTCCATTTGCCACTGAGAAGGGGGAAAACATGAATCTCTGCCTTCTTGATCTAAGGTAAAATAGGATTATCTGCCAACCACACCCTGCTGGCTTCTCCACTGAGATGCTGAGTTCTGCTGCCCTGGTTGATTAATTCTTGAGATTGATTTGGTATTTGTACACATTGCCTTCACAATCATTAAAGAGGCATTAATTGATTATTCAGGTGTAGAATTCATTCTATTCCCCAATTTTGCAGCCTTCTCAATCTTTTCTCTAAACTGCAAGGGCTGTTTGGCCTTGGCCTGGCTTTCATCAATCTCAGCTTGAGAAATACATGTGGAGGGAAGCCTAGAACCTATACATTAGCATCTTTGTTTCTGTATCAGAGATGTCAACCTCACACAGCCCGTATGCTAGTCCTTGTAGGTTAGTTGAAATAGATTTCTCTTTTTTTCTCCCCGCAAAGTGTCTCCATTCCAACTTCATTTTCTCCATGTACATGTACACAGGTACATCCACACACAGTCTCATATATCTGTGCATGCCCACCGAAAGGATGAAAGGGCAAGGGCCTATTGCTCTCCGCATTTTACATAAGAAATGGAAGCTTAGCAGGATGCTTGTAATGTTTAATGTCAGAGTATTCAGACCATTGGCCCCAAAGGTTCCTTCTTTTCCAACCGTCTAGCTCATGTGGAATCAGCCTATTGCATGCATGCTTATATTCAAATTTATCAGAAGATAAGCATTTCTCTGGCTGGAAAGTTCAGATAACTAAGAACATATGCAGAAACGCCCAGGTTTTCTTGACCCTATTCTTAAAAGTCATGTCTTTGCAAATAAGTTAGATTTTATAGATTACATTTTTTCTTTTATAAATTTTTTGAGTTTGTATTTTCTTTCTCATTGGATTATTGAATTACATTTTTTGAATTAAATTTCAAAATAATTTTCTTTTTAAATTTTTTTCTCATCCACTACATCCCGACTGCAGTTTCCCTTCCCTCCACTTCCAGTCCTTCTCTGTACCCCTCCTTCCCCAGATCCACTCCTCCTCCATTTTTCAGAGAAAGAGAGAGAGAGAGAGAGAGAGAGAGAGAGAGAGAGAGAGAGAGAGACTCCAAAGGATATCTACCAAATATGGCCTAACAAGTTATAATAAGTCTAGGCACAATCCCTTGTATCAAGGCTGAACAAGGCAGTGCAGTAGGAGGAGAAGGGTCCCAAGCTCAGGCAAAAGAGTCAGAGACATCCCCTCTTCTCACTGCTGGATCCCACAAGAACACCAAGCTACACAACCTTATGGCATATGCAGAGGTCTAGTTCAGATTAGATTTTTCGCTCTGTAATGTCAGTCTGCAGAGATCCTCATCTGTAGATGGAAGGTAGAAGCAATGCTCTACTGGTCTTTAGAAAGACAGTGCATAACCCCAGGCCCATCCCAGAATGCACTTTCTGAAGATGTTAATTGAATGCACTGGTTGACCAGGTTTCTTTTTCTTTTCTTTTCTTTTTTTTTTTAAAGACATCCACTTACATTTATAACAACAGCAATGAAACTAAGGTGTCACAGGGTTGGGGTGGGGATAGTGACATAATAAACAGCCTAATGGAATAAAGTGATCACCCATATGAACAAAGTCATCTGGGGAATTTATGACTGAACAAAGAGCTGGAGGAAGAGGAAGCTTAGATAAGTGGGCTGGGGTCAGAGGGAAGAACATGTAAGACACAGGCAAAAGCATGTGCAAAGTCTTAATGACAAGACCTATGGATTCCAGCAACTGAATGAAGGTCTGTGCAACTCCAGCAAGACTTGCTGCAACCCCCAACTCCCTCTGTTTCCAGCAGGATGGAAGTGCTTGCATCTCCCACATGGGCCTCTCTGAGTGGGATGATCCACATGGACTGCATGAAATTCTGAAGGTGACTAGACTCCAGAGGGTGCTTACTAAAAACTGAAACAAACGGCTTGCTTTGATACTATGTTGTAAGCTCCTATTTCCACTTATCACCCATGAAAACAAAGTATAAGGTCACCAACATGACCTAGGAGATGGCCTAGTCTCGGGAGTCTACATACCTCAGGAGCAGGTGTGAAGACAGAAGTTAGGAGTGAGGGTGGATTTCAAAATACAGGCAGTGCAGTGATGCTGACTGAGTCCCAAGGCATCCCATACCTTTTTGATCCTATGACTTCTCTGACACATATTTGTTAACATCCCAATTTTGTAGTGTTTGCTGAAGAGAGCCCACACCCAGAATAAGGACACAGAAGCACAATAAGATACAAAGGTGATGGATGGGAAAGCTAAGACCTGAATCCAACCCCCATGTGATTCTGAATACTCTTTTGCCTTCCTGGTGCTGAGGGCCAAGTTGCCTATTGTTCAAAATCTAAAGTTGGATTTACAGAAGCCAATACCTTCAGGGGCCTGGTCAGGGTGTATGTGGGAGACAGATTGGAAGAAACACAGGAAAGACCTGGGGGTGGTCTATGCCTTTTTGAAAAGGAGAAGCTAGTAATCATCTCCTGTTGGTAAGTGATGTATGTCAGGAGGTCTCAATTTGCCACATTTCCATCCCCCATTCAAGACAATTCCCCAATCAGGATAATCATATGAAACTACCATGATGTTAAAATGCTAGCATCTGAAAACATCAAGCAAGCCAGCCAAAGTCCTTTACACACAACATAGAAGTATTTAAATCTTCTTTGAAAATACAGTGAGTCCTATTCTGTTGTGATGTCTCCCATCGGGAGACCTTTGCTGATATCAAGAAACAGGCTGCTGCTCAATTTCAGACTTCTTACAAAGCACATACCAGTCCACACCACAATTAGCCAGCCCACAGTGTAACAGGGACAACCCACAGATATCTCAGTCTAAGAAGTCATCCCTCAGCCCTTATCCCTGGCTTAAAGGTTTCTTCACCCACCTAAGTCCTCACCAGGGCTTCTTCCTCCCAGGCTCCCTGCAGCCAGGATAGCATGGCATTTATTTCCTTCCATTTAGTTTGGCTTCTTCTCATCCTGGGTTAATTCTTAATAATGCTGAAGGTCTTGAGTTACACTTGCAAATCCAGCTTAATGTTCAAGTGTATGAGCAACAGGAGCAATTCACCTTCAGTCAATAATGCAAACAGAGCTGGGTCTAGATAAACCCCATTACCAGGCCTGAAGTGGCCCAGGGCACCTCTGCTACTGCTGATTAGCCTAAATGCTAAACACAAACCAATTAACACACTCTAAGGCTGCTTATCTCCTGTCACTTAGTGTGGAAATAAAGCCCAACGCTAAATACACCTATTGATTTAGCCATTAAATCCAGCATCACTCAAAATAAAACTCGTTATATTATTGAGTAAAAACAGAGTCACCTGAGTTTTAGGATGGGCTGTATTATTTAGAAATTTTACCTTTCCATTTTTCTATTGAGTTCCCAAAAAGGACAGAACATCTCCCCCTACTGTGGGCATGAGCCAAAGCTCTAGTGTGGAATAAAGGAGTCACCTTCATCCTAACCTCAGCTCTGTCTCTGCCATTCAACAGACACACTAGACGGGAAGCCTTCCCCTTTAACACTACTTAGCATAGGACAGGAAACTTTAAGCTTAGAAGTAAGGTTTTTAAATGAGAAGGTGAACTAGTATATTAAAAAAGAACAACAGATACAGAAGCCACATGCAATATAATAAAAGGGGTAACTTTGAACATTAACCACAGACACCCACCTGTTTCTGCAGGCAGGAGATAGTAATAGGAATGCCTTTTTCATTCTGGTAAAAACAAGTAACTGAGAAGTCAGAAAAAGATCAACCAGAGAGTTGCTTTGAATGAGTGCCTTTATTTAATCAGTCTTAAGGCCCCGTGTGCTGCAATGCTCACAGAGTTTTCTACCATCATGGTGGCCTCTGTACTTTTCCGAAATGATTTAGGTCTCCTTAGCTGGAAAGGCAACTTGCAAGGACTTTATCCCATCGGTCTTCACATCCCCACAAGTTAGTTGAGCATGCTGCCATTACAGACCTTTGTATACTTGCCTTTGTATACTTGCCTTTGTATACTTGCCACCATTGCACAGGTGCCACCCAGAGTCTGGGGCTATAAGCCGTGACACCAAACGGGTGCTTCTAGAGTAGAATTGCAGCTCTTGTTCATGTTTTGTTTTGTTTTGTTTTGTTTTTCTGTAGAGTCTTTGAGAAGGCTTTTTAATAGCCCGTATTTCTGATTGATAGAATTACTCCATGATGGACACATGATCTGTGTGCTAGTAAATCTCTCCACCCAATGCTCTCCCTGCCAGAGTGTCTCTTCAGGTTGAACAATACCCAATTTATTTGTCATCTGCTCTTAAAGCCTGGTTCTGCTGCGTTACAGATCAGTGTTAGAACAAAAACTTTGCTTACTGCTAGGAGGAGTGCACAGACCCGAATGGAGTCCCTGGTTTCCAGATACACCTTTGTGGATGGATCTCTGTTAGACTTGGGGCTGGTTTGCCAGAGTGGCAAGAACTAGAGTTGAGGCTGAAAGGAAAGACTCTGTGGGACACAGGATCATAAGGCGAAGTGAGGGCTTGCGTCTAGCTCCTCGCCTACAAAAATGAAAGCAAATGCTTGCTAAACTCTACAAATGCATGTGGCGTGGTAACAAATGGAGAGAGACAAGAGCGGATTAATGAGCTGCTTTGGCAAGGTGGCAAATGCCAGAACTCAGCACCTACAATGAACGGCAGACGCAACAAGAAGCAGCTGACTTTGCTGGGAAGACATAAGGCACCAGCTCACAACCACCGGGCGTGAGAGTCAGGCCACATACGTGAGGACTTCGAGACACTGACTGATAGCTTTGCTTAGCATGCATTGCCAGCAAACGCCTCTCCTTCTCTGTTACCCACTCCTCAACAGCCACACTGAAAACATTCCCGTGAAAAATAAAGACAAACTAGCACAGGCCATGGCTTTAGAAATCAGTCATAAGCACTCTAGTTCTCACTGCCCTTGAGTGCTGGGCAAGGGTAGCCTTTTAATGAGTTGCTTCTCTGAGAGGTTCTATGCAATCGAATGTGCTCACCTAAGGAACATGTACTGGAGTCTTGGTCCTTGGTATGGTGCAGTTCAAATGGGAGAACACTAGGAAATAGGACCTTGAGGAAAGCAGTTAATTCATGGGTTCGCCTCCTTCAGAAAAGATTACTGTATTTCCCATGAGAATCTGGTCAGTTCTCATAAGAACCTGTCTGGTCTCTGACTGTCTTGGCTTTCTCAATTGTCATATGAGTGTGTTCTCTCTTGCCCCCACAGTCCCTTTCCACCTATAAGGTCAGATGCCATATGGGTATCTAGCCAGAATGTCCACACCAGAGCTGAAAAAGTATGGATGCCTCAACCTCGAAACTCTAGAACTACTGTGAGCTAAAAGAGAAACAAGCAAACAAATGAAAAATAAAAACAAAAGTGTTCTTTTCTTTATAAATAATACATCCTCAAGTGTTTGGTTATAGTAACAAGAATACAGCCACATGTGAGATTCTGCTAGAAATATGAGACAAAAACCAGAGGCATTTTTTCTAGGATAGTTTAACTGTTTGTGTCCAAGTTTGGCATATCTGGAATTCACTTTTCCCCAGAAAACAGAGATTCCTTGAGAATAAAGTGAACAAAAAAGATAATCTGGACAGGGTAGAGACAGACCCAGCACCTGCATTTGGCCTCGTCTAATAGCCCAGCAGAATTTGTTTATAATACTGAATATTTATTTGTGTTAGACCATTAACTCTCATTGCAGCCTGTATAACATGTCTTATAATTATACAATTACTGACAAGAAGATAAATATTAAAACCAGGATTCAAACTTGTAGAATGGCTTAGGTGAAGAGCCTGCAAATTTAAACATTTTTTGTATGTGGTGTGTGTGTGTGTGTGTGTGTGTGTGTGTGTGTGTGTGTGCACATGCATGTATATGTGAGTGTATGTGTAGGCAGATATTAATGCTAAGTATCTTCCTGTGAACCTTATGCTTTAAGACAGGGAGGACCTATTATAGAACCTGTTGCTTACTGGATGACTTGATTGGTTGACCAGTAAGCTCCAACCACTTGTCTCTGCCCTCCCAGAGACATGCTACTTTACCCAGCTTTGTGTATGTGCTATCGGAATCTGATCTCAGGTCTTTACTCCTGTATGATGAACACTTTATTAAATGAGCCATCTACTCCTCCCTTAACATAAAATGGGAAGCCCTTGGCTATTGGTCCCATGAGCCACTATGTCTGTCTAATTTAGCTGAAAGCAGGTTGCTATCCCTCCTACTTTATGAGGAGTTAGCCATCTCCTGTCTTACACACCCAGCAATCTTTACTGAGAGGAACTTGGCATGAACACAAACCAGATCTGTGTAAACAGAAGAAACCATGGCCCCAACAAACCCTTCCATAAAGCCCTCCCAAGTGAGAAGTCTAAGGAGACATCAGGACGTTAAGGTCCTCTTTCTTAAAAGTCTGGGAGAGGATGAAAACAGCTAATACTGGAAAACCAAAATCCTGGGCTCTTCCTAAAGTGTCTGTGCCTACCTTCTGGATCACCAATAACTTTAGCTCAGCACACCCTCTTGTCATTGGGGTTTGTCATCGAAGTCAAAGTTCTGATCAACAGGGAATTTGAGTCCTGACCTCTTCCAGAATTTCCTTCCAGGATTATTTACTCCACATTAAAGAACTCTGTCCAGCTCATTCCCATGAGGCCGCCTCATGGCCCGTTTCACCGTGGTTACTGCCCAGGTATTATGCTAGGATTGTAAATCTCTGTTTCTGTTTCCCTCTGTCTGTCTATCTGTCTACCTCTCTTTTCTCCCCTCTGTCTGTCTCTCTGTCTATTGCCCCTCCCCTTCTCTCCCTCCCTCTTCTCTCCTTTCCCCTTCTCTCTGTGCCAGTACCGGGGACTGAACCAGAGCTTGCATACTCTAGGAAAGGACTCCAACACTGAGCAACATCAGCTGCATCATATTTTACTTATTTTTATTTTGAGGCACAGTCCTACTAAGTTTCCCAGGTTGTCCCTGAGCTTGCACTGTAGCCTGTGCTGGGCTATAACTTAGAATCCTCCTGCCTCAGCTCCAGAGTAGCTGGGATCACAGTTCAGCACAACACACCTATCTCCTTTCTTCTCATACTTTCACATTTCCTGAGTATCCCCAGACATACATAGGGTAATTCAGATTGCTTCTGTACAAAAGAAACCTGAATCTTCTGAGGACACTGGCTCTTCTGCACAATGCACGTAAAAGATCGATTTCCTTGAAAACACTTGTGATTAGAAATTACATAGAAGCAGCACCATCCTGACTGCGCATCCTCTTCCACGCTGCTCCTGAGCCCCATCCCGTCCTCTGCTACGAACCTCATCTCCACCAATAGCGCCATCACTCACTCAAGATGCTAAAGCTGCCAGTTCTGCTTGTTCCTCTTGTTAGCACCGAGCCCTGTGTTCAATTATTAACCAAGTCCTGACAACGATCCCTTAAAATCTCTCTCAAACACACACTTGCTTCTCTTCTCCTCATTATTTCTTGGATGAACTGTGGCAAGAGGCCCTTGAACATCTTTCCCACCTCAGGGTCATTTCCCTCTCAATCTGCCTTCCCCATGGTAACCAGCAGGATCTTCCTTCAAAAGACATCGAAACTTCACAACACCAGAGGAACTGGTACAGCTGTTGTAAGCACTAAGGAAACTCACTCTCAAATTCCCTTTAAAATGCCCCCAGACAGCCAATAAGAGAATCATGTGATCCCTCTTCTACAGTGTAAAATTGATTCCACTTAGAATCAGTGTGCGTTTACATTAATTGCAGTGCTGTTTGAAAGAGACCTAAAACATATCACATATAGGTGTGCTGGAAAAACTTGATTACTCTGTTATTGCCTAAAAAAGAGAGGAAGAAATCAAAATACTTTTTTAACTCAACTCTTTAGATGTAATCCCAAACTGACAAAAATTGCAAGTATAAAAATATTGAAAATCTATTTATTTTATTCAACTATTGATAACATTTTACTAAACCAAAATGCTTTATTTACTTCTATGTACATACACAAAAATATGCATACATGCAAACACACATGTGCTCACACACACACATACATAGACAAACGCACAGATGCATATTTTAGAACCATTTCCACTGGTGGAAAAATCCTACAATGCCCTCCCTCCCTCTCAGTACATCATTCCTGTAAGGCCCAGACCATTTACCCCCAAACACTTGCATGCATGTTTCTAAGAAGAATTGATTTTTATGCAAGTACACTGCACTTATTCTCTTTGCTAAATTTAACACTGATTCAATACTTTTGTCTAATCTACCATCTGAATTCCAATACTGTCAATTGACCTAATAATGTCTTTTATTGCTTATATTTTCCCTTTTGTGCAAGGTGCAATTGAGGATTTGTGATTGCATTTACTCAGTGTGCCTAAGCTTCCTGCAATCTGGAACATTTCCAGAATCTTCTTATAACCTGTTTTTATCTTTTATGATATTGACGTTTTAAAATAGTACAGACGAGTACATATTTTCTTTTAGATAGAACTTTTGTAGTGGTTTATCTGATGTTTCCTTAGGATTAGATTCATATTAACTATCCCTGCCCCCACCCCTTCTCCTAGCTCTACCCCATAGAATAAAAGCTAATACCTAAGAATCTCCTACCTTTGTCAGGGCATCTTGTCTGCGAAGCTTACTCTCAGCACACTACCTGAAGTATCTACACTTGGACTCCTCCTTCAGTCAGTGCATTCATCCCTTTGAGATTTGCCTGCTTCTGTTCCTTTGGGTTACTATCCTTCCCTCTATTTCTCAACAGTGTTTCTCAAGCCTCAAGATTTTTGGGGTGCAGACCCTTCATCTTGTTCTAGGGATATCATTCCCATAGATCTGGACCTAGATGATTAATTAAAGTTATTTTCTTAGTTATAGGTATGCAACCAAAAAGAAACACATATCCCAAAAGAGGCTATCTTGAGCTTTCTCTGGGCTCTGTGATTTTGATGAGCATGCATCTGCATTCCTGAGAGAACTCTACCTCTGTACAGTGCTGAGGGAACCTTCATGAGAATGAAGAAAGCAATAGCTACAAAGTAAACTAAATCCAGCACAAAGCAGCAGGTGCTGCGATGAAGCTGGCAAATCCTGGGGTGCATAAACTAAACAGGGACGTGTTGGTCTTGCTGCAGAGTCTAATTCTTACTCTGCTTACACTGGACTGTGCTGCTAAAGTTGCAGCATGGCAATGCCTACCAACAATCCAGATACATGCATGTGTGCATGGCATACAAGCACTCATTAGACTTCCTCTTCATGCACTGGGATATCATGTGCCCACACTTGTTCCGAATGGTCTAGCAGACAACTTGAAGTTAAATTTTAAACAGAAACTCTAATATGAATTTTTTGAGAAACCCTAGGATATATTTAATGTAGTTTCCTAGAGGAAAATTTGGAGTTCCATGTGTTATGGAATTTTCTTTTCATTTAGTCATTTTGAATGCTTCTTTTGTTTTTATGTTTTTCCCATTTTATTAAACAGGCCCTTTTCTCATACAATATAATCCAAATACAGTCTCTCTTCCCTCCATTCATCCCACTTTCTCCCAATCTCCTCTCCCACCTAGATCTACTCCACTTTTGTCTCTCATTAGAAAAGAATAGGCTTCTAGGAGATAACGACAAAACATGACAAAAGAGAGTATAATAAGATAAAGTGAAAACCATCACATCAAAGTTGGACAAGACAAGCCAACAGAAAAATAAAGGGGCCCCAAGAGAAGGCATAAGAACCAGAGACCCACTCGTTTGCACACTTGGGAGTCTCATAAATCAGCATTAGACTGAAAGCTACAGTATGTACTCAGAGGACCTGCTGCAGACCCCTGCCGGCCCCGTGATTGCTGCCCCAGGCTCTGTGAGTTCATATGAGTTTAGCCTAGCTGCTTATGAGGGCCTTGTTCCCCTGATGTCCTCCATCCCTCTGTCTCCTCTTCTTCAGGGTTCCCTAAGCTCTGAGGGGAAGGATTTGATGCTGACACCTTGTTTAGAGTCTATAACAGGGAAAGGTACTCTGCAGGCTACCAAAAGAGAAAAAAATAAACATCAAACCTTTCATCTACAATCTGTCCTGCCTATAAAATGTGCCAGAGAAATGATGGCATAAACCTTGTAGGAGTAACCAAGCAATGTCTATTTTTACTTAAGGCCTACTCCATGAAACGGAACCCATACCTGACACTGCTTGGGTGACCAGGAATCAAAGTCTAGATAGCCCAGAGAGCAAGGCTAAAAGCAAATACTGCTGGCAAGAGAATGGGGGGAGGGAGGGATGGAGGGAGAGAAAGAGTAATAATAAAATGACTCCTACTGATATTTTGCTATACTCAGATTGGTTCCTTACTCGGCCATCATCAGAGGCTTTCCTCTTGCAGCAGATGGGAACCAATACAGAGACCCACAGCAAAATATTACATCCACACAGAGGCCTTGAAACACACGGATTTTAAATGAAACAACTGGCAATAAATACGTTAATTTAACTAGAAGATCTATTAAAAAGCACAAGATATGTGTGGCTTGCGATGCTAAGTAAGGACTTACTAGATCCCAGCATACGAAAGCCAAGCTGAAACAACCAGGATAGTCTCTAAGGAGGGTTATTTACCCCCACCCCATCTCCAAATATGTTTCCTCCTAACCAAGAGAAAGAAGTATTTAAATCCATAATATTAAAATAATAATATGAAAGTGAGAGAGAGGTTGGTGGGGAGGAGGGAGTGTACAGGGCTGGAAGGAAGACCAGAGATGAGAGAGGTCAGTATGTATTGGGGACATGCACAAAATTGTGTAAAAAACAAACTTCATTAAGAAAGAACAATGAAGAATGCAAAAGCACCTACCCAATGTCATAGCAATCTGAGGAGTGCAAATAGCACACTACGCAGTTGAAGAGAAATGCCTTATTCTCAAGTACTGCTTCTGATTGCTAATTCTTAAATGCTCTATTCTCAAATGCTGTCTGACTTGTTCTCTAGACCACAGTGGGCAGCCGGCAGAACTGTTCAAGAGGGAGCAAGCCCATAGAGAAAGCTGTTTTCATGTACACTGCTCACTTCTATGTAAGGTTTTGGAAAATGGCGGGGTGGGGAATGGATCATTCAGAAGAACCATAAGTGCAACTGACAACAGAAGTCTTGCAGTTTAAACATATTAGTTATTATAGAAAAATGGGGGAAATTTCACAGTCTTGCAAGCAAAATATACTCCCAGTGAGTTTCAGAAGCTAACTCTACAAAATCAAAACGCACACTCATAAAACACATTCATACTGCGCACGCTCACAACACTCATGCCCTTGCGACATTGCCTACTAGAGAACATTTTGGGTTTGCTTGCTGTTTGTTCCTTTGTTTTGTGAAACACGGCCTCTGTCTGCAGCCCTGGCTGTCCTGGAACTCTCTGTACAGTTCGGGCTTCCCTGAATCCACAGGTCTGCCTGTCTCTGCCTCTCAAGTGCTGGGATTAAAGTGTGCCCCACTGTGCCTGGCACTACAGAGCAGTTTTAAAATGTAACAAAATTCTCATAGGAAAATGCATAAGACTTGTCAGGGAACTTCATCAAGTGAATTCCACTTTTTCTCAAAATTCTGAATGTGGATTCAGCAAATGAACAGGAGAACAAAGTCCCATTTGTGGAATTTCTGTGAGTGTAGAGAGAAAAATACTGATCAAATGGCCTAAGTTGGGGAGGGCTAAAAGATGATCAGGGACAAGAGTGAAAGTACTCATATTTTGGACATGGATTGATTCTTAAAACTACACGAATATGACACCCTCTCTGTAGCCAGTTGTTCAGCAATGCGGGATTACTAAAAATTTACATTTACTAAAAATGTGAAGCTGACCTTGGGTATATTAGCAGAGATATTTATAATGAAGGACATAAAACCCCCATACAGTGCTGTGGCTGATATACACACGCACATGCTTAGCTTAATAGAAATGTTCAGTTTCAAAAGGAGAGAAAGCACATCCAGAGGAAGACGTGGTTAATGAGCCACTAAGGGGAGGCTGCTGTTTTGTCTGCTCCCATTCCTTGGAAAGGAGCAATTCATTTCTTCTGAGGGTTCATCTGCCCCCTCATAGCCCTGTGACTCAGAATCAGGCAGAGCACTAGGCAGAGGCCAACAGGACGTCTGTCACAGTCCTTTGTCCTCCCATGGCTAAGTCATCTTCACTGTGTTTAAGTCAGAAGTTAAGGTCGGCCTGCTTAGGAAATCGTTCCCTTTTCGCTCTCGTTGCCAATATGAGAGGTACCACGTCCAGCTCCTAGAGAACACCATGACCATAAAACCAGTGAGAAAACAGCCACGGAGGAGACATGAAGACAGACAGGTCCCTCATGCTATCAGATGACAAGCGCAGTCTAGAGGCACCCGAATTCAAAGTTTTTCTATTATGGGAATCTGCAGAGTGTTCAATTGAGTCCAGTTTCTGTGATTTCCACCTAACAATTTCTAGCTAATTGAGCCTTGAAAACACACTATATGAGAAATTATTTTAAAGAAAGGCTGGTTTTGAAATTAAAATGACACATGGATATAATAATTACTGCCCATAGTTCATGAACATAATTTTATTGAATGCGACGGAAGAGAAAGCAAGGGTGGCCTGTGTCACTATTGCCACTGTTCATTCTGTACAAGCTTTGGATTATGGAGCAGGGGCTGGGGAGATGGCTCAGTAGGTGAAGTGTCTGCTGTGCATTATGAAGACCTGAGTTCCGATCCCAACGCATATGTAAAATTTCTAGGCCTGGCAGCATGTGACCGTAACTGCATCAAAGGGGAATAGAGAATGGAAGATCCTGAGGTCTTCTGAGCACCCAGTGTCACCAATCAGTAAACACCAGGCTTTTACTGATTTATCCTGAGAGACCTTGTGTCAAAAACAAGGTGAACAGCAATTGCAGCAATTGAGGAAAACACCTACCATCAACCTCTGACCTTCATATGCACACCTGTACTGGTTCACATACATAAACACATGAATGCAAACATACAAATGCACATACCCAAAACAATAAATAAAAAGATAAAGAATTTTCTTTTAAAATTTGTTTGTCCTTTATTTTTATTTTATGTGTCTAGGTGTTTTGCCTGCATGTATGTCTGTGCACTATGTGTATGCTTGGTGCTCACTGAACTGGAGTTATCAATGGTCATGAGTCACCATGTGGGTGCTGGGAATTGAACCCAGGTTCTCTGGAAGAGCAGCCAGAGCTCTTAAACATTTAGTATCTCTCCAGCCCAATGTTTAGGATTTTAATCAAGCTAAAACTTGACATGTAATATGGGAGGCTGCATTCCCTTTTTATGTCTGTAACAGACAGCAGGCAGTTGTGGTAGCAGCATTGATATTCTGTTTTAGTCACTGTTGTTTCTATTCCATGTCCAATTGTATGAGTGATGCAATTTGTGCTAATTTTAAATTTACCTTGAGTTCTGCCCTAAATCCTGTTATGCATTGTTGCCAATACCACACTGTTTTGCTTATGGTAAACTCATAGTATGTTTTATTAACTACAAGAAAAGGCAATCCTCATTATAATTCATTATTCATACTTTTGGTCACTCGAGGAAGGTGAGATTTATTCATCCAAATTAGAATTAAAATTTAATGGACTTAATGAACAATCAGTGTTGTAAACTGAAATGTCCTTGAGTTATTATAGCTTTGAGATAATCAAATTTTAATATATCTGTCCTATCAACCTTACACCCAGAGACCTTCCACTCACTAATAAACTGAGATCCATGCAGTTTGCTTTTTTGTAGGCTGACATACCTTGGATTTTAACATATTTCTAAACATGTTTAGCTTTGCCATGCTTATGAATATGCTAGTTCCTTTTCAAGTCTACCTCGTAAGCTGCTGAGTTGGAAACTTGATTTTTGTTTGGCTTAGATGCAGCCATTCCATCAAAATACAGTGGTATGGGACTGGAGCCTGGTCCTTGTCCTTGTTTGCAGTGTTAGCAAATAGTTTTTCTCTACTTCTTTTCACATTTGAATTTTTTTCAATTTTTTTTGAGTTTATAATATAATACATCGTTTTCCCTTTACCCCTTCCAACTCTCCCATATACCTACAAGCAAAAATGCAAACACATAAACTAACACATTTCAAATACATTAAAACCTAAGCGTATAAGGAAATAAAGGCAAAATGTGCATATATAATAAATAATAAATCTAAAATATTTAAAAACATAACTGTCAAAGAAAATAAGACAGTTAAGTATCAATCTATAATTTTAAACAATATGCATTTTCTTTATCTGTTTAGAAAACATAAGACACCCAGGCAATACAGAGTCTTCCCTGAGCACTGTAACATGGGCTCTTCACCTCCACCACAATGGATACAAGTGAAAGAACTGCTCTGGACTCTAGAGTGATATTGGGTAAAAGGCATTATTACCTCCAACTCCTGCAGAGAACAGGACACCCACAGTAAGCTGTTGATTTGATCCTGCCTATTCTCACATTCCTTAGCTATTTCTCAGCCAAGGAAGGAATGTCCTGTATCATTATTTATATTGATTATCTCCTAGTCCATCTTATCTACAAACACTACCAGTTTTGCGTTGCATTTTATTTTTATTTACTTTTTTAACAAGGAGAAAGAACAAATCAACAGAAACAAATGTGCTTCTCACTAAATCCCAAATCCATTTCTGGGAAAGCCCAAGGAAAATGGAGGATGAAGCAGCAGAGAAAGGAAAATGAGAACTCACACTTAATGCACTTACTGTGTGCAAGGTGATTAGAGACAGCAAAGGCATGGGGAGACTGTGGAGATGTCTTGGTGGGAAAGACACTGCACAAACATAAGGATGAGAATTCCAATCCCTGGCAACCCTGTCAATGTCAGATGGGCATTCTGGCCCACTTGTAATCCCAGTACTTGGGAGGCTAAGACAGGGGATTCCTGGAGCCAGTTCTGATTTCAACTAAAACTCTACTTCAATTATAAGGTAGTAAGTGTATAGTCAGAAGCTGTTTTTTTTGTTTCCAGCTGCTCAGATCCAAAATAATCACACAGAAACTTTATTATTTACAAACCTGTTTGGCCAATAGCTTAAGTATATTTTCTAGCTAGCTCTTATATCCTAATCTAACCCATCTCCATTAATCTGTGCATTACCACAAGGTCGTGGCCTACTGGCAAAGTTTTGGTGGGCTCCAGTGGAGATGTCTGTCTCCTGCTGTGGCTACATGGCTTCTCTCTGACTATGTCCACTCTCCCTACATCTCTGTTTGGATTTCCCATCTGGCTTTACTCAGTTAATCCACTAGGCAAAAGCAGCTTTATTCATTAACCAATAAAAGTAACACATATACAGAAGGACTTCCCACACCATTTCCCCTTTTCTGTTTAAACAAAAGGGAAGATTTTAACTTTAACATAGTAAAATTACATATAACAAAACAGGTATCAAGCAAAAAGTTAGAATTACAACATATATATCTACTTTATCTTTTATCATAACTAAGGAAAACTATAATTATAACTGTCTATTCTTCAATTCCATCAAAGACTCCAGAAGGAGTCTATTATAACATTAGCTAAGTAAACAGGAAGTGCATTGTAAGCAACTTCTAAAATTCTAGACTTGACAGACACATCTCATTGCCTGGACAGTCACCCAAAGTTCTTCTGTTTCATTGGAGCATCCATCTTTAGCCTACAGGCCCATAGTATCCAGCAGACTTTCCCATGAAGCAGGAAATTTCAAAGATAGTTCCACCTATATTGGCAGTTTGTCAGTTACTTTTTTCTGTGTCCTACATAATATCTGGCAGATTCTTTCATGAAGAAGGAACCCTGAAGGACTGTTTCACCTTCTTTAAGCAACTTCAGCAGTCATTTTTCTGTGGGTCCTGCATGTTCAGTTTATACAGCATACCATCAAGGAGTCCAGGCAAGAGCAGTTTCTTGCCCAAATGGCTAACAGCCTCCATAAGGAACCTATTTGATGCCCATCATCCTCTTGAAGTTGATTGGTGCTTCCAGGAGCAGATGTGTCTCATTGTCGTGAAAAGTCCTAAGTTCCTAAAACATTTTAAATGCCATATTCTGTTAGTCTTTGAAAGGTTTGAAGAATACCTATCTATCTGAAATATATCTCTATACATTTAGAAAACCTGACTACAAACTTGACTATTATAGATGACTATCTATTAATCTGTTTTTACTAATTATACATTACATTTTTAAATGACCTGCACAAACACTGTTGGGGACTGTGGACCCCCAGACCCTGAATTTCTTGTGAGCCCCTGCCTCCCGGAGTAAGCAAGTTGTTTTCCTATCCTTGCAGCTGCTCTGAGCAAACAACTTGTTTTGCAGCTGCTCTGAGCACAAGACCCTCAGGAATTCCTGATGGTAGGAAAGTGGTTTCTGGTGGACTTGCAGCTGAGAGTTAGGGCATGGCTATTAGTCAAGTAGACCCTTTATAAGCTTCCCTGGAACACAATAAAGGGGGTATTCGTGGCATTACCCATCTCTCTCTCTCTCTCTCTTTTTCTCTCTCTCTCGTGTATGTCTGTGTGTTTTTCAACCTCCAGGCCCTTACCCAACTCGTGAACAGTACCATAGCACATAGAGCATGCATTGCATTACAAACACAATACTTTAATCAAGAACAGAAATATACATATAACAAAATTGACCTTAAATTTGTATCAATAGACCAAGATCCATACCAATGCAAAGTATTCATCTCTATAGCATAAGTGTAGTGGCATTTCATTTGCATTTTAATAAATTAACTTGCCTGAAGATCAGAGAGTAAAACAGCCCCAGCAGTCAGCCTTACAGACAAGGCCACAATAACACACACCTTTAATCCCAGTAGTCACACTAGTTGCCATAGAAACCGGGTGGTGAATGTCTTTAATCTCAGTGGTGCATGTCTTTAATCCCAGAACTAGAGAGGGTTATAAAATGGGAGGAAACAGCTTTCAAGCTCAGTGTCATTCTGAGATTCTTGGAAGCAGGATCATCATTTCAGACTGAGGTAGAGGTAAGAGCCAGTGGCTGACTGTTTTGTTTTTCTGACCTTCATGTTGAAACCCAATTTCTCTATCTGAGTTTTTATTAATAAAGCTTGAAGTAAGTGATCAAGGAAGACATCTGGCATAACTTTTGGTCTGCACATGCATTTACACTTGTGTCCACACACACCCAATGGAGCAAGTGTATATTTTTGTTCCTCTTTCAGAACTGGAAGACTATGCCTCACCATGGGTAAACTGCTTGCTCAATGTCTGTGGTAGGAACATCCTGGTTGATGTTCCTCATTTTCTCTCCCTTGATAACTCTAACTCATCTTGGGGAAATGGCCCTCACAACATTCAGTCCTTGCACATCCAGGGACTGCATTTGATGAGGTACACCAGTCTCTCTATTTTATAATCAGCTCAAGATGATTGGTGTAGAGACAGGCAAGGGATCACAGTCAAGCTTATTCTACACAACTTCACACTTTTATTGGAACTTCAGGGGCAAAAGACATTTCATTTGAGGAGATGAAGAGTCAACTATAACTCTAGTACTTGCAGAGGTCGTTCTATGGGTAGAGCCAACCTGAGAGAAGAGTTCAGTAGATGGAAACATAATTGAGAGCTAGGACAAAAGACAGCCATGATTGTGCAGGCTGTGTCCCTGAACTCAGTCATTTTGACCTGTGAGCTTTGCATGTACACAGACTGAAAATTCCCACATGCATTTCAATCACTTTAATTTGGCTTCTGTTCCCTGCACAGACATATCTTGAGTTTCTAAAACATGCTGTTAAGATTCGACATAGGCAAGATGGAAGAACCTCTTTAAAGTCTTACTGATTTCTCTGCTCATGGTTGTTCCATGAAGCCACGGTTTCTAAAATAGCATAGCATTTCTTCACCAGCTAAAAGAACAGTACCACGATTCCTGGCCCTCCCAATGTGGTATGAACTATACGCTGCCTTTGATAAAAAGGATTGAATAAATACTCTAAGAAAATTGATGAAACTGAGACTATGCATGTAAGTGTGTGTGTGTATGTATGATGTATGTATTATGTATTAAAAGTAATGAATTGCAGTTCATAGGACTTTGCTTTCCTTAGTAATACATGACACTCCAGGAGGAAAAAAAGATACTGAAATGGAAATAATGATGGGCTGTGAGAAAAAGGAACAAAAGACAAATTTAGTTCCACCCTTCAGCTACATGACTTCAGGATAAAAGATATAGTTCTTTGAGCTTTAAGTTCTGCCCCCTACCCTCAGTTCATATGTAGAGGTGTGTATGTACATGCATGTAGAGCTAGTTGATGGGGTAGTCTAGCTAGTCAGTTTGCTCCAGGGATGCCTTGGGTCTGACTTCCAAGCACTGCGATTACTGGTGGGCCACCACACCTACCCAATACTTACATGGGCGCAGAGGATCTGAACTCCAGTCCTTAGGCTTGTGTGGGAAACACTTTACCCACTGAGCTATCTCTGCCTCCCTAGAGAATTTTTATTCATTTTTAAATGTTCAGCCAGCTGTATTTTGCTAATATTACATGTTTCAAGGGTACTTAGGTAAAAGTTAGATTTCTATTGTTATTACTAACAACTTATAATGTATAATGTAGAGTCTTTTGACTTAGCATTGGAAACAAATAACATACTTAAAGAAGTGAATATGTGTTAAAGAGAAATAAATAAGCTCAAGTTATCTACACTTACCAACAGCAGAAAGTATTTCAGAGGCGATACTAACATGATAAAAATGGCAAGTCATAAATAAAAATTATGTTATGTGCTCATCATAATGCTGTATGAAACAATATATAGGGAATACAAGTATGATAAAGGGGGAAATAAAGATAATCGGTTATAACAAGATTGAAAAATAAATCTAAATGAGCAAGAGTACCAAAAAAAATATTACATGAAATAAATGGTATTGTGATAATAGGGAGGGGCTCTATCATAAAATCATGTCCTAAGGGGAATGCAGGAATTCAGTAGTGAACTGGATATCCGTGCACCCTAAACACACATGCAATAGTTAACACCCATGTCATGGAATAGTCCAACAACACCTACCAGAGTGCCTACCATGAATAACCCTGAACTCCGCATATGTTAAGTTTTTCCTACACACACACATACACCTTGGATAAAGTTTAATAAACTCTGCATAGGAAAGGACTAATGGAAATAACAAATAACAATGAAAAATTATAAAATTATACTACCTAAAGTGGCCACTCTTGTGCCTTGGAACATTGCTAAACTAAGAATTACCTGGACAGAGTCACAGCAATGGAGGCTCTGCACCAGGTGATCTGAGATGCAAGGGCCTGGGTTCAGTATGGATAAGCTAACAGTGGTGATGGACAGATATTCAGATGTGGTCAGACTAAGCAGGAGAGAACAGCATGGAGCAATATCCCATCCAGCTAATTAGGAGGACATGGAACTTTAAACTTGCTTAAACAATTTCAGTTGAATGCTTTGGAATCCTGCTTACCATGGGTAAAAAAGAAAGCAGGAAACAGCCAGGCTGCATAGAAATCCTTAGTGGTTACTGTGGCAGTATCTGAAGCCTTTGGGAAGACAGCTTGGAAGTTGAACATTTACTATGGAATTAGTGACTCTGGAACAAGAAATGGAAGACATATCCATGCCTTTTCCTCACCCCATAGAGAAGTCATGTCTGCACAAATCAAGATGAAGGCAGTCTACAAGGCAGTGATGTCACTAGCCACATCAGCCGCATCTGTGCATTGCATACACCCAAGCTTCTGACAGCAAGAATAAAAGTTGCTTAAAACATTCAGCTAACAACAATTTCTTGAGCCAAGTCATTGTCACCATCAGCTACATAGTAAGTACATTTGAAGCAAGTTGCCAATTTACAAGCTGTTTCCGACACTGATGGGGAGCCTATTAATGTAAGGTGCTGGGTGCTTTAGAGTTAGTATCTCAATGGAGCTGAAGAGTAACACTGCAAGTGTCATAGGAGCATTTCCATTTTGCAAACAAGGAGGTCAGTAATGGGCCCCAGACTAAAAGCCAAAGCAAACCTTCTTCCCCCTATACTGTCTCTGAAACAACCAGGGCTAGGCTGTCCCTCACCTGCCATCCCTATGATCACCTTAAAAGGCTGGCGACTGCTCTGACTAGTGACATGGGATGTCCTTCTGTATATGTGTTGCTTTTATTGCTTGATGAACAAAGCTGTTTTTGGCCAATGACTTAGCAGAGGAAAGTCAGGTGGAATATCCGAACAGAGATAAAGAGAGAGAGTAGGGGGAGTCAAAGAGATGCCATATAGCTCCTGAAGGAGAAAGATGCCAGAACATTACTGGTAAGCAACACCCTCATGGTGATACATAGCTTAAAGAAGTAGATTAATTATTTTATTGATTTTATTGAGCTATACATTTTTCTCTGCTCTCCTCTCTTCCCTTCCCCTCCCCTTCAGGCCCCTCCTATGATGCCCATGCTCCCAATTTACTTAGGAGATCTTGTCTTTTTCTACTTCCCATGCAGTTTAGATCCATGTATGTCTCTCTTAGTGTCCTCGTTGTCGTCTAGGTTCTCTGGGATTGTGAATTGTAGGCTGGTTTTCTTTGCTTTTTGTTTAAAAGACATTTATGAGTGAGTTCATATGATATTTGTCTTTCTGGGTCTGGGTTATCTCACTCAATATGATGTTTTCTAGCTCTATCCATTTGCCCGCAAATTTCAAGATGTCATTATTTTTCTGCTGTGTAGTACTCCATTGTGTAAATGTACCACATTTTCCTTATCCATTCCTCGGTCTAGGGGCATTTAGGTTGTTTCCAGGTTCTGGCTGTGACAAACAATGTTGCTATGAACATAGGTGAGCACATGTCCTTACGGTATGACTGAGTATCCTTTGGGTATATACCCAAAAGTGGTATTGCTGGATCTTGAGGAAAGCTGTTTTCTAATTTTCTGAGAAATCGCCAGACTGAACTCCAAAGGGGCTGTACCAGCTTGCACTCCCACCAGCAATAGAAGAGTGTTCCCTTTACCCCAGATCCTCTCCAGCATAAGTGAGACAAGTCATTTCAAGGACCAAGAAACTACTGGTTTCTCATCTTCTCTGGGGTGATTTATTTGTTAATAATATTCACACACACACACACACACACACACACACTAATTGGTTCTATTCCTCTGGAGAACCCTGTCTAAAACAGTGGGTCAAGTGGCCCAGTCAGCGTCCAGAGTCAGCAATCCTGGTTTCGAATTTGACCCTTAGGACTCATCCTACCCACCCTATCCCCATTTCACCTTCTTCCCTCTGCTGCTGAGCTGAAAATAGACAGTATCCCAATGCTGGCAGCCCTCTTCACACTATGGAAGGGAGACTTGCCTGATAATGGGGTAGCCATGTGCATTGCAATGCCGAACTATTTAAGGGGGAACAAATCACCACACCACTTTGCTCTCTGTACAGCTAAACGTGAAGTAAAATTATTTTAGTACAAGCGCCCAGGCCAGTGTGGCTGCAATGCACATTCCTTATAACTTGAAATTCATGGCCTTACCCCCTCATAGGAGTGGATGGAAGGTGGAATGGGGGGTGAGGAGAGGGAGTGGGAACAGGGGAGGGAGGGGGAACTGGGATTGATATGTAAGAAGAAAAAAAAAGAAAAAATTCATGAGCTATTTACTACTTGAAGCCCCACATGCTTGTTGAGGAAGTCGAGTTTGAGCCTTCCCCTTCACTTAGAAGCACTGTTACTGTTGGAATGTGAAATGTCCCACCGGTTTGCGCAGTTGAACACTTGGTCTCTAGCAGGAGATACTATTGGGGGACATCATGGCCCAGCTGGAGGAAGTGGGTCAATGGGAGAATGGCCTTGAGCATTATACTCTGGTCCTGCTGAGTTCTCTCTGCTTGGCTAGAACAAGCCATTTTGCATGATCCCTCACCGTGAATGCACTGCCCTCCCTACTATGATGGTTATATCCTCTTAAGGTAACATGAGAGAACAAACCTCTTCTCTCTCAAGTTGTCTCTGTAGAGTGTTCTGTCACCAGCCTATCCCAGCAACAGGCAGACTCATATGAGGGAGCCACCTGCATTGTTACCAGCCACACAATGGCCTTAGGTAAGACCTCCTAACCTCACAAACTGGATGTCTTCTGTGGATTGGATAGTTCCTGTGTTAAATACCACAGATTCCCTTTGAGTTGACTTCCAATAGAAAGAGTCAGAGAGGTATGGATCCAGATATTATACTAGCAATATCACATACTGTGAACACCATCCCTGGGAACAGAGATGAGCTTTGGAAAGATGGATTAGGGTTAAGAGAAAGCTTCCTAGCCCTCCTTTGCCTGTATGTCTACTGGTTCCTCCAACACTGTCTGATTTTACTGGATCATCACTGACCACTATGATAGCCTCAGTTCAGACATAGCGACCTGCAGGCAGGGAACAGCTGACCCCTCCTCCTAAAGTCTCCATTGAATTTACCTTTTTCACATGAACAAATAATTTCCATTTCACGGCTGTTCCAAGATTATGATTATAAGAATCACAATCAAAAGATCATCATAGATGGCTAGTTCTCCATAGGCCAATGCTGTGTCACAGAGTTCATCAGCATATCCCAAGACTTAGCATGGAGCATTGGCAGTAACTTAACATTCTGTGGTGTGTGTGTGTGTGTGTGTGTGTGTGTGTGTGTGTGTGTGTGTGCTGTGTAGGTGATCACGTAGTCATGTGGAGGCCAGATGTCAATGTTGACTGACTTCTTTGGTGTATGACATCACACCCAGCTTTTATGTGGCTACTAGGAATCAAACTTAAAGGCTTTTGTGTTTGCAAAGCAAGCACTTTGATGACTGATCCATATCCTCAGCCCGTGCATTTTTGAAATAACAGACAACATTGTAGCCAACATTGTGAGATTCCTGGGGATTTGATCAGTGTGGAGAGATGTCAGCACAGGGCTGGCACCCAGTGGGTGCTTCACACATGTGTGTTCTCTACCACCTCACCCCCTCTTTCTAAGAAAAGTGTTTCTCATAGAGCTGCTCTTTGCAGCTCACTAGCTTGATCTATCTCATTGCCCTTAATAAAGCTAATAACACCGTCACTATTTCCTTGGAGACAATGACAGCTCAGGGGTTAAGGATAATCTCTCTTGACTTGATGGTAATTCCTAGGTCATGGTCACCACAGAAAAATCCCTTTCTCTCAGTAGCTGTCAACATGAAAATAAAATGATTAAAAGTGTTAAATATCATATAACAAATGGAACCAATATAAAACTTAATACCCCTAATATTTCCTTTGAGTTGCTACCTTTTGCATTAATTGAAGCAAGAAATGTTTCACTTAGTTAAAATATCTACTTAGTATCCTGCTCATAAACACATCTACAGCCAGAACTTGCTGGTTCAGTGGGCTAAATTAGTTGGTATCAATGTTATTGATGATAAAAGGACTGGGGTTGCATACTGAGTCAGTAATGAGGCAGGCATGCTCTATGTCTCCATATCATCCTGTAAACAGGGGGTCAGGACTCTGCTGGCCATGGGGGCCAGCTGACTGTGGGGACTTGTTACAAAAGCTACAGGGAGAACAACAAGCCGGCAATGAGTATGCTCTGTCCCCACTGAAACTTAACACCTCAATACGCAGGGTGGAAAGGTGAGGACTTGTAGACAGTGTCTGAATGACAGAATCCCAGCCATCACACAAGGACTGATGTCATTTGCTTGAATCTAGCTCTTCTGGGGCCAAGTGGGTTATTACAAAGTGTGTCTGCACCTTACATCTCTCAGTGCTGCATAAACTGAGCAGATGCGGATGCTGAAGATATACCTACTTGATTTTGGACTGCCTGACCTTTAAAACCACAGTCAAAATTAACCTCTTGCAAATTACCCATTCTTGGACTTTATCTCTGCCACTGTTTGGATGTTGATGGGCCCACTGACACCTGTCTTAAAGGCTCAGTCTCTGGGGTGGTGGATTGGGAGCTGTTGGCCTCTGACAGACAAGGCCTTATGAATGGTCCTGAGATGACTGGGGTAGAGTGTGGTGTCCTTAAGCAGATGGCAAGATGGTGGTTGTTTTCATTCTGTCTTTGTTCCCTGGCTCAGAATGGGCCACACTATTTCTATGATATATTGTCTTGCCACAGGCCTAAAGCAAAGTCCACTCACTTGAAGTTGGAACCATTCAAATCCTTTCTGATGTTTTACTACAGTTTAATTTTCACAGGTGTTTGTTATAACAATGAAAGTTGCCTTACTCTCTGTTACACTACAGGAATACAAGGGGTTGGGGAACAAACTACGAAGTCCATGGTGACAATATGTGGAGAAGCTAACATCCTTGGGATGCTGTCATGGAAGTGAAAGAGAACTGGTCCTCCTGTGTGTCCTGCACAGTGGTCACCAGGCATTAGGAGGAGAAGGATAAGTGGATCTTGCCAAGATTTTAAGGAAGTGTAACTTAACCCAAACCTGTTCCTTACCCCCTGTTGTTTTTCTTTTTTCATGGCTTTAACTGTTTTGTCCAGGTCAGTCTTGAAGTCCTAGGCTCAAGTAACTGCCTAAGTAACTGGGATCACAGCTATGTGCTACCATGCCTCACCATAGGGCTTTGTAAGATGGTGAAATGGTGTCTTCATGTGATTCCATACTTGTCAAAACCCCAGTCTGAACCCTAGTGTAAATAATTTACAGCTTCCCATGACGAAAACAGTTAAGGTCAATGAGAGACCAGGTCTGAGCAGACACTGCCAGTAGAACCCTGTAAGTCATCTTAACTTTGCTTGACTTGAGAAACTTGGGCAATTTCTTGTAATGCTTGTACTGGAGAGAGAAGAAGGAAACTCCAGGCTAACCAATCAGCAGCTATTGATAATGCTTACATGTACATTAGGAACTTGCAGCAAAATGGACTAAAGCAGTCAATTACTTCATTGTAACCACTCAGGTATTTCCTTCATTCTGCATGAATGTCATCATGTAAGTTTGCTACTTCCTACCTCAGTGAAGCCTGAACTTTGTCAGATTCATTTCAGGAATTGCTCTTAGTTTAAATGAATTATTTTAAAGTGGTATTTGTGTTATTATCTGTCTAGGCCACACAAAAGATACTTTGTCTCTGTTTACATTTGAACCACACAAGCAAAACAACATGCTGTTCTATAGATTCATTAACGTAGTCACTTAAGGTCATGCATTCACAATCCCCAAAGACCCGCATCATTATCCACAGAACAGCAACAGATAGCTCACGGAAGATCAAGTCTAGAAAACATCAGAGGCGGGTTAGCAGCTAGATAAGAGACCCCAAAGTGAAAGGTACTCGCAGCTGCCTCTGGCTGCACGCGGAAGAAAGTAGCGTCTCTTTCAGGATGCTTGGCAGGGGGATGGGCGAACTGCAGGTAGGCACAATGCCAGCCAAGACAGGCAGAAGCTGGAGTTGTTTACATTCCTAATTACAGGATTCTGGGCTTCAGCACAGCCAGGTGTCATTCCAACAGACAAGGTTAATAGGATGTGAGTGGGCCCAGCTGCCACCACTCCGCTCCACAGGAAACAGGCATGCACGGAAAGTCAGATGCATTAGCCACAAGCCCGGCCATGCTGGTCAGCTTCAGCTGTGTGGAGACGCGGGTTAGAATTCAATCTTTCAGAGTCTGACTTTCTTCTATAATCCCCCAAAGCTTCAACAGGACTCATCTGTACAGAGGTACTGGCATGAGTGTGTGTGTGGGGTATCGTGGGGTTAAAGACAGGGGCATCGCCACAGACATTTGGCTGGTGGCTCCAACCCTTGTCACCTCTCACCCTGAATGATGAAGATCTGGACAGAGGAATGCCTGGAGCCTTAGTGGTTTTGAAGCCCATTCTGGGCACCTGTCAGTTTTGCAAATTTCAGCCATCTGCTAAGATATTTTGGAATTCAATTTCTCCATCAGTAAGATGGGAATAGTCTTTTTAAAGGTTGCTGTGAGGATAAGGTACTTACAGACCAAGAGAAAACTAGCTCAATAAATATTAGTGGGAATTATTAGCGGTAATGATTTAATGGGTTACCTGGGTAAGGTTTGCGCCCAGGCATCCATCAATTTGCAGTCCCTGCCCTGCCAGCCGGCAGACACTTTAAACAGACCCATTAACAACCTGTTTCTGATCAATGATTTATGGCTTATGCTTCCCTGTTAATGAAATGTAATTGCTGAGCCTAAGAGGCAGAGCCGTGGCAAAACAAACTCCATCTGAAAATCACATCCTGGATCATGAAGGACTGCTGCAGAACCACCTGGAATGTCTGGTGATCAGATTGAGTGTGGCCAGACCTGGCTTCAAGGTGCTTGTGGAGTTTGAGGGTGGAAAAGATGTTCCAGACGGCATCTTCTCCTCCATAAAAATTAATACCATTGCAGAACGCAAGTGATTTCAGCTTAATGTGCTTCTAAATGAGGGCAAAATTTTATCCAAAACATCAATGTCCAGACTAAAATATTTATGGACTCTACAAAGAAGAAACAGTGATGTGCATGCCACCGGGGCTATGGCCGAGTTGACCTGAAGTCCCTTGATGGGCATGCAGCCTAGACAGCAGGGCCACAGATGACAGTGAGGGCACTTGTCCTGTCTCTGAAAGGTGGAGTTTATGACATTGGAGCCTTAGAGACAAATGAACTAAAAACTACCCCTCGACTGAATTTCAGGCTTAAGTTAGGATAACAAGAAACCACCTTTGCACAGGTGTTATGAATATTGAGCTCATTCATGCCTCTATCCATAATGCCAGCTCCCCTCTAAGTTCTGGGAATAAAGCAGTAATTAAAACAGAAACAACCTGTTTGGGGAGGTTCCTTTCTAGCAGGGGAGACAGGCAGCTGGAAATGGAAACTATACCGTGGGCAAGTTAGGTGAAGATCATTGTAATTAAGAAAAATACAGCTAGAGAAGAGGGGGGTTGAAGAATAGGGGAGGTGGATGACTTGAAATGAGGCAGCAGGATAGGCCCTACTGAGCAGGTGATGGGGACTCAAGCAGACAGAAACCTCCAACAAATGGCCTTATTGTTGTCACCAGTGTGCCTGTCAACCAGAAAAAAATATGAGAACCTTCAGCCTTGCAAAAAGCCACTCCACTCAGGTCTAATTTATGGACGTGTGGGTATATCTGACTAGGCTCTTGTCACTAGATTCTGCGTTCCAGAGGGAGCTTGAGATGAGGACAGTGAGGTAAGGCTGCATTTCCCAGGAGGGCCTGAGTGTCAAGGCTCCTGTGTTTAAATGTGGGTCCTCTGACTTCTGGGAGCCCCGTATAGGATGAAATTCTGGTGTGTGTCAAAGGGGACAAGGTAAGTGCAGGGCAAGGAAAACCCTCCATTCGAACTGTACCTGAAGACTTGAGAGTATTTGAGGGCAGGGAAATGTCTATTGCCTTGTATCTTTCTTCAGCGAATCTCTAGAGATTCTTAAGGAATTCCTGCTCCTACATTGTGGTTTTCCTATTCTGCAATCAGAAAGACAAAGTTCAAATCTGTGCCCTAGTACTAACTATATGATATTGAAAAATATCACCCACCTCAAAATGTGGGTGATAAAAGTGGCTTATGAGATGGGACCAGAACTGAGATCTTTCTGATTCATAATTTTACAATGGTTTGATGTTGCGATCTAAAAACTCAACTCCACCAGGGCAAGATCATGAACAAGAACACAGGCACATCTACACATTTGACCCTGCCTTTGCTCTCTGATTATGTGTCCCCTAACAGACAGATGACTGATAATGGGAAAGTCATAGAGTCCAGACTCAGAGAGAGCAACATTACAGACTACTTACTCTGAACAGGAAGGACTCTACTGACCTCTGCCACACAGATGATTAAGCATAATGCCTAAACCTTGCCCAGGGCACAGGGCTGAGTGTTTTCAGGCATTACTTTAGTGGCTTTAGGTCTGACAGCAAGTCAGTATTGTTTGCTTTTTACAGAGTGGGAGACTGAGCCCCAGAAAGTCAAGGTCTTTTTGCCCAGGGTCACAGAGCTGATTGAACGAAAGCAATCTGACACCAGAGCTTGTACAAGGAGCCTCTACTACTAATTTCGGATCAATTTGAGGCACACAGTAGGTGATTAATGAGGAGATACTATCCATTTCCTCCTGTGAGGCCAGACATTCTTCCTCTCCCCTTCCAGGTCTTCACTGCTTGCTTGTTGGCTGTAACACACTGCCCCTATATGAGGCTATTTCTGCAAGCAAACACCAGACACTAGTCCATGTGGATTTTCTGAACCCGAATGCAAGCCTGGGCTTCCTGAATGAGATCTCACCCACGGTGCCTACTAGTGTAGTGTAGGACATTTGCCAGCAATTTGTTGGGAAAGCAGGTTCTTCTGAGCTGGTAACATGAAGACTCTAGTGAGGGCTCTGCCCATCCTTTCTCTTTATGAAGAAGAACTGGCTAGAATTCAAGAGTAAAATAGAGGACAGATGCCCAGTGGCACTGTTTGAACACTGGTCTAGCTTAACCACTGAACTATTGGCAGCTGCTTGTTTTTAGGAGAGCAAATCATTAGTACAGTCACTGCCGAGTCTACCAGGCTCTAAACCCACGCTCACTCCGATGAGCCTGGTTAGACACAGTAAGTCACAAAACAAACCAAGTAGTTATGCACATGGGAGAGAGTCAGGAGGAGAAAGATGGATGGGATACTGGTGAGATGGGAGAGGGAGATCAGAATTCATTGTACACATGTATGAAATTATCAAATAACAAATACCATTAATAAAATTATGTTTTAAATGATCTATTATCTCTGTTTTCCCTAGAAGCCATAAGTGGTTTTCATCATTTGTAGATTAAAGTCTTTTAGTACATACCAACTTTTTCTACTTTGGAGATACAGAATGATATCTTAGTCATCTTCCATTATGAACAACATAGTCTGTTCTCCCAAAGACCTTATGCATTCCATAAGGACAGCATCAAATTCCTTTTCTAAACTACTCAACACCTATTACAGAGTAAGGGATAAGTGTGGTATAATAACCTGTTGGGCATCTTGGGTATTGAAGTTCAAAGCATCTTTGTACAAAGTTGACATGTAATTGGGTTGGAAAATCAGTCCTACAACCACAAACCAGTTTCCTTACAGAAATGTTTTCATTGAAAGTCTCAGATCCCCCATATAAACTACCAAAAAAAAATCAGATCTATGATTTAGAATGGTAGAATGAGGTGATGGGGCTCATGTCTAGAGAATGCCAGACTCTCTTCCCTTGATCTTGATGCCAAGGTCTGTCTGTGTTCACACTGGAAAATGGACCAACATCTCTAGGTGGGAGAATGAGGAACAATTAATTTACCCAGACTGACATCTCACTGTATTTGGAAAAAAATGTGTGACTGGATGACTTCTGGGCTGGTTGGCACCACACACCAGAGGAAGCAATTTCATTGCCCCCAACCTCAAGTACTCTTGCAAGTATTCAATGATATGATTCTCTAGGGGAAATTAGACACAGACTACAAATCACTATATATGGATGTATCTAAAAGGAATCTGGCAAATAAATGGTATGAGTCAGTAGTTCTCAACATATGAGTTAAGACCCTTTTGGGAGGTCAGGTGACCCTTTCATGGGGATCACGTATCAGTTATTTTGGATATCAGATATTTACATTATAATTCATAACAGTAGCAAAATCACAGTTATGAAATAGCAATGAAAATACTTTTATGGCTGGGGGTCACCACAACCTGAGGAACTGCATTTAAGGGCCACGGCATTAGGAAGGTTGAGAACCACTTACACTAAAAGCATTCTGAAGGGCAGCCATCCTTCTGTACGGAATCCTTCTCAAAGTTAAACCTTTGAATGTATGTTTCTTTCACTGGCCCCATACTGTGTGATAATTTCTTTGTGAAATCATCACGAAGCACCTTCTAAGTGTTGGACATCACACTGAAAATTTAATGCATGTTTCTGATCATCGTAAGTAATTCAAAGAACACATGCTAAGGGCTGGCTATGGGATTCATACTAAAGAGATGAGATTAAAGAAATCGCCCCAAGAAGCTCAGACTAATGAGGGAAAAAAGGGAGATGAGTAAACAGAGGCCTCTTTCTCTAAGGGGTTAAGACAGCCCTGCATCCCAGACATTGTCAGCATCTGATCACATCTCTAGGATGCAACAGGAAGAACCAGTGATGGGCAGTGTTGGTATTGGGGGGCTGTCTTAGATTCTACCTTGGCTTTCAGATGTCCCCAGTTAATTAATTAACACCCCACAGTGACAATTTATTCAAGACTGGAAACTCACTCCTTTCCCTTTCCTTTCTTTCCTCTGTCAATGATAACTGGAATCAGCTTCAAAATCCAGTAAACTAAATCTGTACAGTACAAATTACTCCACCTCATTTTAGATGAAGGAACTGAAGTTCAAGCTCCTGGAGAAGCTTCATTCATTACCTTGATGATGGGTTCTTGAGTTAGCTACCATTTTTTTATAACTGCATACACACAGGCACATACATAGACATACACACACACACACACACACACACACACTCATGCAAGCCATGAGAGCTCTTTATATGGGGAAATCTTTCCCAGGATCCCCCATCCTTGATCTAGCATCAGTTAGTATTTCTCAATTCTCTCTCACAGATGATTTACTCAGCAGCACTGAGTTGTGGATAATTCACTTCACTCATCCCCATCAATTAGTGCTGAAGGTTCATTGTCTGCCAAGTGCTGCACCATGCAATGAGTACTAATTTTGCACAATGGCAAGGTTTATCTTATGAGGCTATGGAAACAGAGACTTTTCTTTGTATTAACTTTTAAATTTATTTTGCATACCAACAGTTTCCCTTCTCTCTTCTCCTCCCATTCCTTCCCCCCCTACCCCTTCCTACCTGCCCATCCACTCCTCAGAAAGGATAAGGCCTCCCATAGCAGTCAACAAAGCAGGGCATGTCAAGTTGAGGCAGGACCATGCTTTTGCCCCTGCATCAAGACTGAGCAAGGCATCCCACCACAGGGAATAGGTTCCAAAATGCCAGCTCATGCACCAGGGACAGATCCTGGACCCACTGCTAGGGGCCCCACAAACAGACCACACTACACAACTATCACCCCTCATGCAGAGGGTCTACAGTGTTCCCATGCAGGCTCCCTAGCTGTTGGTCTGTAGGCTATGAGACCCATGATCTCAGGTCAACTGTTTCTGCGGGATTCCCCATCATGATCGTGACCACCCTTGCTCATATAATCCCTCCTCCCTCTCTTCAACTGGACCCCTTGAGCTCAGCCCAGGGCTTGGCTGTGGCTTTCTGAGTCTGCTTTCATCAATTACTAGATGAAGGATCTATGATGACAATTAGGGTAGTCACCAATCTGATTACAGAAGAAGGCATGTTCAGGCACCCTCTCCATTATTGCTAGGAGTCTTAGCTGGGGTCATCCTTGTGGATTCCTGGGAGTTTGCCTGGCACCAATCAAGCATCTTCCTAACCCCATAATGGCTCCCTCTATCAAGATATCTCTTTCATTACTCTATCTCCATCTTTCTCCCAACTCGACTATCCTGATCCCTCATGTTCCCATTCCCTATCCCCACCCCTCTACCCTGCCCCCCCCCCGCCCCACCGCTCACTCCCTGTTTACCTAGGAGATCTGATCTATTTTCCCCTGTGCACCTCTTAAGTTCCTCCTTGATACCTAGTTTCTCAAGGCTGTAGACGGTAGCCTGGTTATCGTTTGCTTCAAATCTAATATCCACTTATGAGTGAGTGCATATCATGTTTGTCTTTCTGGGTCTGGGTTACCTCACTCAGGATTTTTTTTTCTAGTTCCATCCATTTGCCTGCAAATTTCATGATGTCATTGCTTTTTATCACTGAGTAATACTCCACCGTGTAAATGTACCACATTTTCTTTATCCATTCTTTGGTTGAGGGGCATCTAGATTGTTTTCAGGTTCTGACTATTACAAATAATGCTGCTATGAACATAGTTGAGCAAGTGTCCTTGTGGTGTGATTGAGCATCCTGTAGGTATATGTCCAAGAGGGTTATTGCTGGGTCTTGAGGTAGATTGATTCCCAATTTTCTGAGAAACCACCATACTGGTTTCCAAAGTAGCTGCACAAGTTTACATTCCTACCAGCATTCTTTTTACTCCACATCCTGGAGAGAGAGTCTTATCACCAGAAACCCAGTTCAAGGGATTCAACTCAAAAATGTTGCATTGGGCTCAAGAAACAAGGCAAGACTTCCAGAAGATACCTCCCCAAGTCTTCCCAGGGAGGTCTCTCCAGTCCCAAAATCCCTTTTCCGTGTTATTCCAAATAGGCTGGGTATTAAAAATGAGTCACCATGGACCTTGGGAAATATATGATCTATAGGAAATAAAAGTTCATCTGAAAATTGGACTCTACGATGCCAGTTCTACAAGGCCCTAATCCATGATGAGGGGACACTGCAGAGTAGCAGCTGGCATGGAGTCACCTTCTTTCTTCAAGTAGTCCCTTGCCCAAGCTCTATACACGAGCTCAGCAAATTCACTGGTTCAACTTGGATGGCATCCTTATATTGATCTGGTACTGGTGCCCCATCTAGGACAAGTAGATGTTAGTTCACATCCCCCCAGGAATAATTAATGTGATATACTCATTGTGCATTCTCTATAATGCAAAACATCTATAATAGCAATGGGAAGCTTTGCAGATAGAATTCTAGAATTTCTCTCTTATTACAGGAAAATTAAAGCCTCATTCTCATCGCATTTGCTTCCTAAAATGAGGTTTTGTTACCTTGGTATGAGGCATCAGATCAAGCTAGGTGCAATGCTGAAGTATGACTATAGAGTGAACAGAGTCCACCACAATTTTTATGCCGTTCAAAATAAGCAAAAGAATCCAACACATAGAGCTGATACTTACATAGGAAGATGGAAATTTGAAACACCTTGATTAACCAACATATATAATATTTAATTATTATATTGTAAACTAAAACTATGCACAGATAATATCTCTTACAGTTTCAAATAAATACATAAAATGTGAAATTGTGCCAGAAAATTCTGTCTTTAGTAATGAAACATCTTAGAAATACAAGTCCTTTGCTTCTACCCAACCTATGACAGCGGAAGCTATGCAGGAAGGCCCAGAAAGTCCTGCAGGTGCTATTGGGGCTTGCTGATGTTTGGCCACCACTAATGATGCTGTTCAAGACTGACCCCTCACCTACAGGACCTTTTCACCTTCCCACCAAAATAGCTCTTAGCAGAGACAGAGTCAAGCCAGAGATCCAGAAAGAGATTAAGCTCGAGATTTTGGGTTTTTTGTTTTGTTTTGTTTTTGTTTTTTTAGTTTGCTTTGAAGCAGACAGTAAGACCAAAATGATGCGTGAAATTGATGTAAAAAAAAAGAAAAAAGAAATGAAAACAAAGAAGTGTCAGTGGCAAAAATTAATGTCAAGGAAATATGTGGAGACAAAGAACAGCCAGGCAAGAATTGCTTTGTACTATGGTAGCTTAAGAGAGAAAATAAGAGAGAACTTGATTCCAACCCAAACTCCAGCCTCGACTGTTACCCGGTTGGACATCTAGGGCACACTTCTCCACCATCCTGGAATAATTTTCACATGATACCTCTTTACTGAAACACCTAGGCAAAAAGAACTATAGGTTCCAACCTGTACTTTCCAACCCAGCAGTTAGTACAAGTCCTATTCTCTGCATCTTTTAGAACCACAGCACCTCAAGCATCTTTGAAACTCTCTCTTCATAGTGTCTCAATTCATCCATATGGAGCCAGTTTTAATTCCACACTATGGCATTTTTGTATGTTTGGTGACACGTAGTTTCCACAGAAACTCTTCAAAATAAGCATAAGATTTTACAAACAAGGAAATGGATGCAAGAAACATTCCAGTAACTTGGCCAGTTTTGTAGGAGCGGGAACTGGTAGGTGGAGAACACAAACACGGTCGCCTCCCTTCAGACCTGACATTCACTTCTCACATTCCGCTGCCACACTATGATGTTCTCCTGTAGCTCTTGTTGACCTTGGGATTCAGAGATTCCCTATCAAACAACACAGTCATAGTCTGGGGTTAGCGGAGTTCATCCAGTCCAGCTTGCTACCTTGCAAGGATGCTGAGCTGTTGTTCCTGCTGTCTGTGAAACATGCTGTGTGTTCTTCCTGGGATCCAGAGTCACTAGAAGACTAAAATTCAAAGAAGCCATCCATCCCCTACAGCCCCGTGCCATCCTTTAATAAACCTCCAGGCCTCATCTTTAAAGAGTCTGCCCCTCAGGGTTTTCAGAAACTGACTCAGGCATTAGAATCATACGTGGCTCACAGCATGTATCTTGCACTTTCATTCATTCATCCTGTAGATTTTGACAGACACACAAATACCTGTGTACTTGGCCCTTTTGGGAAATCAGAGCGAGAAAGACAGAGTTTCTGTCTCCCAGGGACTCACGCATCTATCATGAACAACATGTAGAGGTGACTCTGGCCAGGAAAATAGTAAAAGGTTGTTTGGAGGGCTCTTACAAGGAGGGTATGATGGCCTGAGGGAGCTGGGGATGCTGCTGAGAGAAGCATAAAAAAAAAACACAATGGAATTTCAAGCACCATACGCAGTGTGGAAACATGCATAGTGAGTGCACGTTCCCATGGGGCTAGCCTATCCTGAGATTTGTGCATACTCCATCTTTTGTCAGTCACAGGAGTCTCAGGGTGCAGGCGCCAGTGTCATCCCTCTGTAGCTGAGGTTCAGTCTCAGTTTATGCAGAGCAAGAAGCAGTGTTGCCTCACTCTGAAACTAGAGTGACTTGGTGCAAATGAAGCCCAAGGGGTCAGAGAGAAGGGTGGGAAGGAGCCTGAAGGAGAGGGTCTGGCTCAGACTGTGGAGGACTCATGCAGACGCCTCATCCTTGACCATATCCTTGAGCCTCTCACCTCATACAATTATCTACTGACTTCTTCTCATGGCATTACTCACTCCCCAATGAATATAAGCTTGAATGAAGTGGCTGAATCTGTTTTCTTTACTCTTGTATCCCCAAGTACCTAGTAGCCATACTATCCATCCTGTTTGAACCTCATAAAAAATTGCTGAATGCATGCGGTTCTGTTTTATACCAGAATATTGGCAAATTTAAAATGGGCAAGAAGGTTGCAAGTAGTAAAGCACCGGTCAGGTTCATCTTATTAAGGGAGTTGTGACTGGGGAGGCTTCTTGTCTCCAGGAAGTAAACTGGGCACCTGCTTGGAACACCAGACAGTCTGAGGCAGGAGAGTCAAGATGACCCAACATGGCTTGCCAGATGGTGTTTCAACTCAAAGTCTTTGAACAAACATGGTCTGGCTTCATTCCTGAGACTTTGGGGAGATACAAGGATGACTCTTTGTCAGAATGAAGATTTAAATATCAAGAAATTCAAATCTAAGCTAAATGAGTGAACAGCAAGGAAGAGGAAGTCATCCATTTATCTCCAGCTAACTCAGGTACATCCTAGATAACCCTAGAATCCTCACGTATAATCCATCCACTCTAACAGCCTTAGGTGTATCCCAGAATCCCTGCAGCCTCAGTTGCATCTCAGCATCCTCATCAACCTCCATCAGCTCCCAGTGTGTCCTAGAATGCCCCAGATCCTCAGCTGTATCCCAAGAGACTTAGTTGAATCCCAGTAACCCCAGCAACCTCCAGTTTACCCACAAGCAAGTTGATACTCTTTATTCTACTGTAGAGTTTCCAAAGATGGACAGGAACGCACAAACAAGCATCATGGGGCACATGAACAAAACCCAAAACATATGTGTGCATATTTACACTTTCATACTTGTACACAAGCTCTCAAGTCCCTCATGGAACAGATTGCAGCTGTTACTAAGGTGTCATGACATCAGAGGCCATTGCTGGGCACCAACTAGGGGCTTCACTCATGCTAAGCATGTTCTATATATGATATGTGGAAAAAGCTATTACTTTTTTTAAAACCCATTTTGCCAATAAAGGATTGAGTGTCCAAGATGTGTTAGTTCATTTAATGTTTTCATTAAGTACCTACCATGCACTAGGCTGGGCAGACAATGGAGAAAATGTACCTCATGTCTGTGTATATTAAAATTATAGTCCAATGTAGGACATAAGCATCTATCATGATAACTCCATTGTGATATTAACTGTATGATGAAAAGGTGTAGCATGCTATGTGTGATAAAAAATCATGTCTGAGACAGAGATGGAACTCAGATGTTGTAATTAAGGGTAGGCTAATGGAGTACGCCTTTGATTTTGATGCTTTGACAACCTTCAGTCTAGTTGGGACTGATCGCCTTCCTAAGTTTAGCAAATTCCTAGACATAACAAGCAACTTTCTATAGAATCTGACTCTCATAAAAAAAAAAACAAAAAACTTGTCCTTCAGCTCTTGACACTATTCCTAGTGAACCAAGGGAACCTCAACTGAAGAATTGCCTCAGTAGGAGTGTGCTGTGGTTATGTCTGGGAGGAACTGTTTTGATTGGAGACTGATGTGGGAAGGCACAGCACACTGTGAATGGTGTCATCCCTGGGCAGGTGGTTCTAGGCTGTGTAAGACAGAAGAGAGAGCCAAGTAGCAAATCTGTAAGCAGGGGTCCTTGATGGTTCTTTCATGAGCTCCAGTCTGATTTTGATGGATGATAGTCTATTACCTGGTGGTCAGCTATTCCTCAACCTGATTTTAGTCTGATTGTTTTAAGACAGCAGCAGAAATCAAACTAGTACCAAGAGTGAGGGGTAGCTGTGGTATAATTTTACAGATTTTTTGGGGGTAAGGTGATGCAATTATTTGCAACCTTAAGGTGGACATGCTTCCGAGTACTGAGAGCTGACTGTGCTGTTCTGTGAGAACTTGGAAGATAAGAATGTTGTGAGAAATGCAGAGAGTGGAAGCCTGGCTTGTGAAGCTGCAAAGGGAAGCAACAGCTATTGGGGTATTCTTCTCATATATTTGAATTAATAATCTGTAGTTTCTAGTCAGCAGGTGCTGAAGAACCGTCTGTGATTAAGAGAGCAAAACAGGTGAAGAGATACCCTCTGTGCTTTACAGGAACAATAGATGCTGCTTAGCCGAGGCAGAAAAACTCAGGTGTGATTAATAAGAGTACAGCTTCATGGAGGTGAAACCCTCTGGGGAATATTTGCTCAGAGTCAGAACACAGAAATTGCAGTCTAAGGAGAACAGAGTGTTAGCTAAAACAAAACCCCTTTCTTCCCCAAGTTGCTTTTGGTAAGAATATTTTATCACAGCGATAGAATGGAGCTGGAATACAACTCATACCAAGCCCTTGCCCTGACTGCCTCTGTGAGGGAGCTTCTGTGGGCCACGCCACCATGCTATCATTTCCCTTTCCTAATCATCTCAGAGCAGGTGACAGACAACCATCAGCAACTCTTCCACCTTAGCTCTGACAAACAAGCTTAGTTCACCATGCATAGCCCTGAATGGCTCTTTTGCCTTTTTCTCAACCCTGAAGCCTCGTGACCAAACATGTGTGGCTGTACGTGGCATTTTAACATGTTTCCTGTTTATGTAACTGTAAAATGTTCTTTCTCTTCATACACATGTTTTTACCACACATGACTGAAACCAATACTGCATGCTTTTAAAACAGTAAGACTGTGGGGTAGATACTGACAAATGAGGGAAGATACAATGGGATGGTAGCAACGGGCAAGAAGACTCCCTGAAGCCTCATGGCCAACTCTCTCCATCTGACTGATCTTCTGCTCTCAGGAACCTCAAGAGATAGTCCATGCAGGGCCGTGGAGAAGACAGCAGTAGTCATCTCCACGCAAGTATGATGGTCAAAAGTACCAATACCAAGAGACCAGGAAGTGTATAACACCTTTGGCAGACAGAAAGTATGTGATATTCATAAGAGGAAATGGCATTCATGGTAAGTTGGGGAGGGTAAGGAGACATTTCCAGAAGAAACTGAGGTGGTAGGGAATATGTGTGTCTCAATGTAATGGATAATCTTGTTTGTCAACTCGACTGCACTTGGAATCAACTGAAAACAAAATACTGGGTAAGCTTTTGAGTATTTTTCTTAATCAAATTATTTGAAGCAGAAAGACCCACACTAAATTGGGATGGTACCTTCTGATGGAAGCCTAAATAAGGGACGTGGAAGAAGCAACTTTGCCTTTTGCTTGCAAGCTTTCACTCTTGCTAGAAAATTCATCCATCCTGATGCTGAGGTATTCGCTCACTGATAGTAGAACCTACTTCTTAAGGATTCTCATGTAGAATAAAGACCAATAGCTCTCTGGAAATCCTCCAGGCATGCAGCCTCATGGACTGAACAACTGTAGGATTGGCCTTTTCAGTGTGAAAGGGCCACGGTTGAATAACAGCAGGACAAAATCCAAAATGGTCTTTTGTTTTTTGTTTGTTTGTTTGTTTGAGATAATGTCTCTCTCCGTGTAGCTCTCTGAAGCCCAGGCTGTCCTGGAATTCACTATGTAGACCAAGCTGGCCTCAAACTCCAAACATGCACCTGCCTCTCCCTCCCAAGTGCTGGAATTAAAAACATGTGCCACTATGCCTGTACAAATCCTCCTTTAACTCTCTCTCACACACACACACACAAATACACACACACACGTGTACAGACACACACTCTGTCAATGCTATTCCTTGTGAGACTGCTGATTAATAGGCCCAGGAAAAGGGATGAACACATGATGTGTTTGGGAAACTATGGGTCAAGACCATGGGAAAAACAATATAGATGAAGCTTGAGAGAACACAGAGCTTTAAAATATCACTCTGTGCAGGAAATGTCTGGGTCCCCAGCTGGAGGGCCCTACTCTCTAGGCCCTAGGCCCTGGAGACACATCCTGTACCCCACCCCCACTCAGCAAAGCCCCACAGACCTGGGAGCAGCCTCTCCACACCCTTAAGGAGCTCCCAAGGCATCTGCAACCACCAGAGACTTGTCCTCTCCCCCACCTGGAGGATATCTGTGACCACCTAAGCCTTGGCCCCACCTGTACCTGGAGGAGTATCATAGCCATATCAGTATCCATCAGAGGCATGGACCTGCCTGCACCTGTAGGAAGAGAGACTACATAAGCCACCAGCCCCACCTGCATCAAATTGGAGGAAGAGGGACCCCCCCTGAAGCACAGGCCCCACCTGCACCCACAAGAGGAAGAGATGGGCAGATGGCAGTGTAAGAACACAGTCAATAATATAAAGAACAACATGGAACCACCAGAAACTAGTGGTTATATGTCAGCAAGACCTGAACATCCCAACGCAGGCAAAACAGAAAAAAATGACCTTAAAAATAACTTTATGAAGATAATAAAGGTTCTTAAAGAGGAAATGAAAATTTTCTTTAAAGAAGTGGAGGAAAAGACATACAAAAAATTGGAAAAAAAATCAACAAATCCCTTAAAGAAAGCAAAGAAAGCCAAGAAAATACAATCAAACAGGTAAAGTAAATGGCTCAACACTTAAAAACTGAAACAGAGACAAAAAAGAAAACACACACTGAGAGAATTCTGAAAAGGGAAAATCTGGGTAAATGATAAGGAACTATAGATGCAAACATAACCAACAGAATACAAGAGATAGAAGAGAGAATCTCAGGTTTTGAAGATATGCTAGAGGAAATAGACTCATTGGTCAAAGAAAATGTTAAACCCAACAAACTCTTAATGAAATACCCAGGAAATCTGAGACACCATGAAAAGATCAAACTTAAGAATAATAGGGATAAAAGAAGAAGTCCATCTCAAAGGATAGAAAATATATTCAACAAAATCTTAGAAGAAATCTTTACCAACCAAAAGAAAGACATGCCTATGAAAGTACAAGATACTTACAAAATACCAAATAGACTGGACTGAAAAAAAAAGCCACCTCACCACATAATAAAACACTCTACATATAGAATAAAGAAAGAATATTAAAAGCTGCAAAGAAAAAAGGCCAAGTAACATATGAAGGCTGACCTATCAGAATTATACCCAACTTCTCAATGGAAACTCTGAAAGCCAGAATGTCCTGGAGAGATGTCCTGCAGACATTACGAGACCATGGACACAAGCCCAGATTACTATACCCAGCAAAACTTTCAATCACCATGGACAGAGAAAACAAGATACTACATGACAAAACCAGATTTAAACAATACCTATCTACAAATCCAGCCCTACAGAAAGTACTAGAAGGATAACTCTAACCCAAGAAAGTTAGCTACACCCACAAAAACACAGGCAACAGATAATCCCACACCAGCAACACCCAAAGAAGAAAAACACACATACGCAATACCAACAACAACAACAAAACCAAAAATAGCAGGTAATAACAATCACTGGTCATTAATATCTCTTAATATCAATGAACTCAATTCACCTATAAAAAACACAGGCTAGCAGAATGAATACGAAAACAGGATCTATACATACACACAAGAAACATACCTCAACTTAAAAAACAGACATTACATCAGAGTAAAGGGTTGGGAAAAGATTTTCCAATCAAATGGATCTAAGAAACAAGCCGATATAGCTATCCTAATATCTAACAAAATAGACTTCAAACAAAAGTTAATCAAAAGATGGTGTTGGAGAATTGTCTGTATTCTGTCAATCATGTTTTAAATAAACGCTGACTGGCCAGGCAGGAAGTATAGGTGGGACAACCATACAGGAAGTAAAGGTGGAGCAAGAAGGGCAGAAGAATGCTGAGAAGGAGGAAGCCCATTCCTCCTCAGTGCTCTCCAGACCATGGAAGAAACAGGATGTGACCTGCCCCACTGAAAAAGGAACTGAGCCATGTGGCTAACATATACTAAAATAATGGGTTAATATAAGTTACAAGAGCTAATAAGAAGCCTGAGCTAATGGGCCAATAAGTTTATCATTAATATAGACTCTCTGTGTAATTTCTTTGGGACTTGCTGGCTATGGGAACTGGGCAGATGGAAACCCCAACTAGCAGGCCCTCATGTTACAAAAAGAGATGAATAAAGACATTTCATATTTGCTACAGGAAAACTCCATCAAGATGAAGTCTCATTTCTGAACGTCTATGCCCCAAACAATAGGGCACCCTCATTTGTAAAAGAAACATTACTAAAGCTTAAATCAAACATCAAACCCCACACACTAATAGTGGGAGATTTCAACACCCACACATCAAACCCCACACATTAATAGTGGGAGATTTCAACACCCCATTCTCACCACTGGACAGAACTACCAGACAGAAACTTAATAGAGAAATAAAGGAACTAACAGAAATTATGACTCAAATAGGTTTAACAGACATCTATAGAACATTCCACCCAAACACAAAAGAATATACCTTCTGCTTAGCACCTCATGAAACTTCTCAAAAACTGACCGCATACTTGGTAACAAAGCAAACATCAACAGATACAAAAAACCTTAGAATAACCCCCTGTGTCTTATCAGATCACCATGGCTTAAAGTTAGAATTCAACAACTACACTAAGTGAAGAAAATGTACAAACTCAAGGAAATTGAATAATGCTTAGTTGAATCATCCCTGGGTCAAGGAAGAAATGAATAAAGAAATTAAAGACTTCCTAGAATTCAAAGAAGATAAATACACAACATACCCAAACTTATGAGACACTATGAAAGCAGTGCTAAGAGGAAAGTCCACAGCACTAAGTGTCTACATAAAGAACCTGGAGAAATCTCACTTTAGTGACTTAACAGTACACCTGAAAGCTCTAGAACAAAAAGAAACAAATTCACCCAGGAGAAATAGACACCAGGAGATAATCAAATTGAGGGCTGAAATCAATAAAATAGAAACAAAGAAAGCAGCACAAAGAATCAATGAGACAAAGAGTTGGTTCTTTGGGAAAATCAACAAAATAGAAAAATCTTTATACAAACTAGCCAAAAGACAGAGAGAAAATATGCAAATTAACAAAATCAGAAATGGAAAGGGGACAAAACAACATACACTGAGAATCCTCAGGACATACTTCAAAAATCTGTACTCCACAAAATTGGAAAATTTAAAAGAAATTGACAATTTTCTCGTTAGGTATCACATACCAAAATTAAATCAAGTACAGCTAAACAATTTAAATAGGCCTATAATCCATAAGGAAATAGAAACAGTCATCAAAAGTCTCCCAACCAAAAAAGGCCCAGGGTCAGATGGTTTCAGCACAGAATTCTACCAGAATTTCAAAGAAGAGCTAATACCAATACTCCTCAAATTGTTCCACACAATAAAAACAGAAAGGACATTTCCAAACTCTTTGTATAGGGCAACAGTTAACCCTGGTACCCAAACCACACAGACTCAAAAAAAAGAGAGAGAATTACAGACCAATCTTCCTCATGAACATTGACACAAAAATACTCAATAAAATACTGGCAAACCAAATCCAAGAACACATCGGATAAAGCATTCAACATGTTCAAGTAGGCTTCATCCCAGAGATGCAGGGATGGTTCAACATACAAAAATCCATCAGTGTAATCCACCATATTAAAAAAAATGAAAGGAAAAACCATATGATCATCTCATTAGATGCAGAAAAAGCCTTTGACAAAATCTAACACCGTTCATGATAAAGGTCTTGGAGAGATCAGGGATACAAGAAACATACCTAAACATAATAAAGGCAATGTACAGCAAGCTAACCACCAACATCAAACTAAATGTAGAGAAACTCAAAGTGAGTCCACTAAAATCAGGAAAGAGATGAGGCTGTCCACTCTCTCCATATCTATTTATTATGATACTCAAAGTTCTAGCTAGAGCAATAAAGACAACAAAAGATCACGGGGATACAAATGGAAAAAGAAAAAGTCAAACTCCCACTATTTGCAGATGATATGGTAGTTTATATAAGTGACCCGAAAAATGCTACCAGAGAACTCCTACAGCTGATAAACATCTTCAGTAATGTAGCAGGATACAAGATTAACTCAAAAAAAAAAAAATCAGGAACCCTCCTATATACAAATGATAAATGGGTTGAGAAAGAAATCAGAGAAATATTACCCTTCACAATAGCCACAAACAACATAAAATACCTTGGGGGTAATGCTAACCAAACAAGTGAAAGACCTGTATGACCAGAACTTTAAGTCTTTAAAGAAAGAAGTTGAAGGTATCAGAAAATGGAAATGTCGACATGTAGAAGAATGCAAACAGACCTATATTTATCCTCATGCACAAAACTGACGTCCAAATTGATCAAAGACCTCAACATAAATCCAGCCACACTGAACCTCATAGAAAACAATGTGGGAATTAGCCTTGAACACATTGGCACAGGAGACCACTTTCTGAATATAACACCAGTAGCATTGAGATAGACAATTAACAACTGGGACCTCCTGAAACTGAGAAGGCTCTGTAAGGCAAAAAACATGGTCAACAAGACAAAACAGCAACCTCCAGAATGGAAAAAAACTTCACCAACCCCATATGTGACAGAGGGCTGATCTCCAAAATACACAAAGAACTCAAGAAACTAAATATCAAAATATCAAATAATCCAATCTAAAAATAGAGTACAGATTTAAACAGAGAATTCTCAACAGAGGAATCTCAAATGACTGAAAGGCACTTAAGGAACTGCTCACCATCCTTAGCCATTAGGGAAATGCAAATCAAAGCAATCGTGAGATATCATCTTACACCTGTCAGAATGGCTAAGTTCAAGAACACTAATGAAAGCTTATGCTGGAGAGGATGTGCAGTAAGGGGAATGCTCCTCCCTTGCTGGTGGGAGTGCAAACTTGTACAGTCACTTTGGAAATCAGTATGACAGTTTCTCGGAAAATTGGGAATCAATGTACCTCAAGGTCCAGCAATAACACTCTTGGACATATACCCAAACGATTCACACTCATACTACAAGGGCATTTGCTCAGCTATGTTCATAGCAGCATGATTTGTAATAGCCAGAACCTGGAAACAACTTAGATGCCCCTCAACTGAAGAATGGATAAAGAAAATGTGGTACATGTACACAGTGATGTACGACTCAGCAGTAAAAAATCATGACATCATGAAATTTGCAGGCAAATGGATGGAATTAGAAAAAAAAAAAAACATCCTGAATGAGGTAACCCAGACCCAGAAATAGAATCACAGTATGTTTTCTCATTCTTTCTCATAAGTGAATATTAGACATAAAGCAAAGGATAACCAGTCTACAGTCCACAACCCCAGAGAAGGTAGGAAACCAGGAGAATCCTAAGAGAGACATACATGGATCCCCCAGGGGAGGGGAAATAAACAAGACCTCCTAAGTTGTCAGCATGGGTGGAGGGGGAAGATTGAGGGGGAGTGGAAAGGGGAGAAGAGGAGTGGGGAGAAGAACATGAGTGATCAGGAAGTTAAAGGTGGGCAAAGGATGGGGAGGGACAACAAAGAAAGTGATATCTTGAAAAACAGAGTCAATATGAGGTTATCAAGAAACCAGGCACTAAGGAAATTCTTTTTTTTTTAATTTATTTTTTTCCATACATTGTTTTGTTTTATTTTTTCCATTCAAGAACATAATTAAAGATATAAAATTTTTTTTCCTTTCTTCCCCTTCTCCCGGTCCCCTCCCACTACCCCCCCACCCCTCCTCCCTCCCCCTTCTTCCTTCAAAGAGGGCATGGTGCCCTGCCCTGTTGGAA
>PVIU01000590.1:0-294989 GCA_004026605.1 Ondatra zibethicus | reverse complement strand
GGTTCTGGCTATTACAAACAATGCTGCTATGAACATAGTTGCACAAATGCTTTTGTAGTATGATTGGACTTCTCTTGGGTATATTCCCAAGAGTGGTATTGCTGGATCCTGAGGTAGGTTGATTCCCAATTTCCTGAGAAACCGCCACACTGATTTCCAAAGTGGTTGCACAAGTTTGCATTCCCACCAGCAATGGATGTGGAGTAAGGGGAACTCTCATCCATTGCAGGTCATCATTTCTTATAAAAGTATCTGTGATATTACATAATATTTCTCCCTTGTGACTCAGAAATTTACAGAATTGAATTGTGTGTTCTCTCCATTTTGGGGAGCAGGCAATTATAGGAAATGTATCCAATGATTAGATGGTACATCTACTAGCTCCTTTTAAGTGAGCAATTACTACACATACTCTACACAGTTTCTCAAAATGGCCAACATAATTAAGCAGCAGCAGTCACATAAAATGCAGCGCAGTGATCAGCCCATAAGTGATGCTCTCTCCTGGTTTCCCCTTCACAATCTCTAGTTCAATAAGTGCTGCATAATTTTGGTTTCAGAACATACTTTGGACGGATGTATGTAAGAAAATCAAGAGAACACATTTTCATCAAAATAGTAATAAATTCTTGCTATAAAATAACTTTCAAATCTTGTATTAAAAATATCACATGATTTAAAACTTGTTATAGTTAGCTTTCCCTAGATACAAAATTCACTAGCCATCAAAACCTTATTGTATAAAATGCAGTATGAAAATTTGGGCTAACATGCTTTAAAATGATAATTCAGTTTTCTCAGAAGTCCATCAGTTATTTTATTGTTGTTAGAACTTAATATATAGTAAACTAGCTTTGAATTATTACAAAAATAAAGCATAAAAGTCAGCCAAACATAACAAATTAGTAACTTGAGACCCAAAGTATCATCACCATAATGATGATTACTACAACTCAGAATTCAGTATAATAAACGGTTATTAATTTAGGGGTAGACTAATCACACTCCTCTGCACAAACAGGGAACAGGAATCGAATCCAGCAGCAGGAAAAGAGAGGGAATGCATGCTTTTCATTGGCATTTATAGTATAAGAAGCTACACCCAAGTGGGCAGTAACTGAAAGGATTTCCTACAGCAACTACAAACTGTATTAGCTAGCCAGACTCACTTGGTAAGAACCACCAAAGTCTTCTGTAATATGATTTCTATGATTATAATCATTGGTGCCTGGGAATCTTTATCCGTTATCTATTCTGACCTATATTAGGCCTGTAAGGTACTCAAGGCTTTCTTCATGCCTGACAGTCTGCAGTCGGCTGCCTTACGCGACTGCTCACCAAGGTCACTGCCTCTAGAAATGTGTGAACTTAACTATTCTACCAGTGGAGACACAATGTGTAGTCAATGCACTATCATTATGCCTATAGCATTGTCATAGTCATAGTTAAGTTTGGCCATTTTATATTCAAACATCAACCCAACTTAGGGAATAAAAAAATTTAAATAAAAATTAAATATTTTTTGTACATTTATGTTAGTATTTTCAAAACAGCTATGTGCAAAACTATATTATCATATTACTGTTGTGGCGATTTGAAAGAAAATGGCCTCCAGAAGGAATAGCACTATTAGGAGGTGTGGCCATGTTGGAATGGGCTGGTCTTGTTGAAGGAAGTGTGTCACAGTGGAGGTAGGCTTTGCAAGCCACACACTGTGGAATCATTCACTTCCTGTTGTCTGTGCAAAGTGTAGTACTCTCAGCTCCTTCTGTAGTACCATGTCTGCATGAACACCACCGTGTTCCACCATAAAGATAATGGACTGAACCTTATAAGCTACCCCATTAAATGTCTTCCTTCTTAAGAGTTACTATGGTCATGGTGTCTCTTCACAGCAATAGAAAATCTAACTAATACAGCTGTTAATTTTTGCAGAGTGGACCATTGAGCTTATAACACATAGCAAAATACTAAAGGTCAGCTAATAAATGAAGAATTTGTGTCGTTATCCATGGAAAGTATATTTCCAAGACAGGATTTTAAAAACAAGTTATACTAAAGTCTGGTTCCTGTTGTGTTGAGTAGAGGCTGTGCATGCTGTTTCATTGTGGCAACGATTCTCAGAATAGCAAAGGGGATGACCCTCCTCCAAGGCAGACTGAAATTCCATATTTAATCACAGCCTTTTTACACATGTTCTTAAATGTGCAAATGATTTCTTTGCATATGATTACAGGGGTACTTATTTATTCAATTCATGACTTTTTCAGTTGAGAAAAGGAATTAAATGAGAAATTAGATAACCAACTATTTAAAATTGTAAAATTACTTAGAAAATAAAAGAAAGAAAACACAGATTCAGCATCTTGTGTTCCACACTACCTTACTAGAGTTGAGCACAATCTTTATACACTACCATTTGTCAGTAAATTGTTTTATTGTTGATGAATCCTAGTACTGTTATCCTACATGCTTTATACAAAGCAATTCTGCTAATTTTTAAGAAAAGCTGAAATATAAAATTTCCTTTTCACAAAAGCAGGGACACAAATTTATAAATCTATTTCTTTTTTATTGAGCTATAAATTTTTCTATGCTCCTCTCCCTACCTCTCCCCTCCCATTCAAACTTGGGAATGCAAACTTGTGCAACCACTTTGGAAATCAGTGTGGCAGTTTCTCAGAAAATTGGGAATCAACCTAGCTCAGGATCCAGCAATGCCACTCTTGGAAATATAGACAAAAGATGCTCAATCATACTACAAAAGCATTTGTTCAACTATGTTCATAGCATCATTATTTGTAATAGCCAGAGCATGGAAACAACCTAGATACCCCTCAACTGAAGAATGGATAAAGAAAGTGTGGCACATTTACACATTAGAGTACTACTCAGCAGTAAAAAACAACGACATCTTGAATTTTGCATGCAAATGGATGGAATTAGAAAACACTCTCCTGATTGAGATAACCCAGACCCACAAAAATGACTAAGACATGTACTCACAGATAAGTGGATACTAGGCATAACCAAAGGACACTGAGCCTACAGTTCATGACTCTAGAGAAGCTAAATAATAAGGTGAACCCAAATAAAAACATATATAGACCCACCTGGGAATTGGAAACAAACAAGATCGCCTGACAAAATTGGTAGCATGATGGCAGGAGGTAGAAGGAAGGGGAGAGGAGAAGGTTGAGGAGAACTTGAGGGAATGGAGGAAGGACAGAAATGAGAACAAGGAAAGAGATATCTTGATTGAGGGTTAGCAAGAAACCTAGCTCTAGAAAATTTCCCAGGAATCTACAAGGATGACCCCAGCTAAGACCCTAAGCAATAGAGGAAAAGGTGTCTGAACTGGCCTTGCCCTGTAGTCAGACTGATGATTATCTTAAGTATCACCATAGAACCTTTGTCCAACAACAGATGGAAATAGAGGCAGAGAACCACATCAGAGCACTGGACTGAGCTCCCAAGGTCCAGTTGAAAAGTGGAAGGTATGAGAATATAAGCAAGGAGATCAAGACCATAAGGGGTTCACCCACTGAGACAGTGTGCCTGAGCTAATGGGAGCTCACCAACTCCAACTGGAATGGAGTGAATGAGCATGGGATCAAACTAGTCCCTCTGAATGTGGTTGAGAGATGGGGCAGACTAAGGGGCCACTGACAGTGACACTGGGATTTGTCTCTACTGTGTGTATTGGCTTTGGGGGATTCTATTCTCTTTGGATATATTCCTTGTGCAACCTAGATGTAGTAGGGAGGGCCTTGGACTTGCCACAGGGCAGGGTGCCTTGTCCTCTGTTAGGATTGGAGGTGGAGGTGTGGGAGGGTGTGTGGAGGGAGTGGGAGAAGGGGAGGGAGTTGAAATTTGGATTGGTATTTTTTTAAAGTAATATATAGATCTGGTTTTGGAGTTGGACAATGACGCTGTCTTTCTCTACATCCAAGCACATTAAAAGAAAAATTCAGAGTTTCTGTCTCATGTCAAGAGCTGTCTGGTATGGGACAGAAAGAAAAAAAATTAGAAAAAAATTTACTTTTCTTCATATCTATTTTTGTCTCTATCATATCTTTCATTGAGTATATATGTCTGTATATCTATTTAAATAATGTTTAAGTTTTCCAATTGAACAATGAATTTTCTTGTAGTAATCTTTGAAGTTTCCAGGAATAATATGGGGACCAACAACAACACCACCATCTGATGACGTCACGATGCTGATAGTGCTACTATAAGACCTGTTTTGGGTAGCAGCTGCACAAGATGATTCAAACTCGGTTAGCTGAAATGGTGCACTCTTTCCAATGTTCTAGCCAGAACTCCAAATAGGAATCTCAGAAAAACCCTACCAAATACTCAGAGACTATTTGCTATTATAGCAGGCAGTAATCTTGGAACTTAACCATCATTTTACTTTCACAGGATCCTATAGAAAGAACATCGTCTTGATGACAGTTGGAAGTAATTCTAGAAGACAATGTCCCTTCTCCCAACAAAGTTTTTCCTCAGCGTTAGGACCATCATTTAGCGGTTGATTATAATTGGTATAGGGCTGGTGGTTGGGGAGGCATTTTGTAGGCTCAGAGATCTCTTTGAAAAAAAGGAAAAATTGAATGTGATAATAGATTAGTGTGAGCTTATTCACAATAAAAATAGTGAGTAATAGAATGAATACTTGTGAGTTACTATCCATAGGAAATTTACATTGGTATAGATTTTTGTATATTGATACAAACTTAAATTATATTGAATTTTTCTAGTTTTATCCACCATATTTGTATACCTAGATAAAGTTATTTTGTCATATTGTATGCATGCATGCTTCTACTTCTGCAGAAAACATTTTTGTATATCTATACAATTTTAAGATATATTTATCATATTGCAATATACATTTCTACCTCTGATTAAGATACTTATACATTGTTTACATTTTCAGGTCATTGTTCTCATTTGCTGCACAGCTGTAAATTGTTTAATAGATGAACAGAAGATAAAAAAATGATCCAAAGTCCATACTCTTCCACAAGAAAGTGGTAACTTTCCACAGTAACTAGTCAGAGACTGCATCCATAAATAATGTACTGTATTGGTTCTTCTTGCTTCATGTCGTATAGCTTGCTCTGATATTGAGCTGCTGTCTTTACATTGCTTTCTGGGTTTTTAGAAGAGGACCCATACTGAAGATCTTTGGAATTGCCATTCCACATATTAGCATTATCCAAACTTCATAATAAATCAATCAGATGTACGTTGATTGAAATCATGTTAATTTACAACTTTATATTAGTTCAAGAATCCAAGAAAATCAATCACAATGAAATAGAATTAATTTTTTTTGTTCAAAATACTTATTTCTTATCATAGAGCTACAAAGATACAAATCTTCACAGTAAGCAGATCCTATCATTGCTAATATTTATGTTTGTGTGTGTGTATTATATATGTATATCATATATATAACACTGAATATATTATATATAATACTGAAATTCATAACCTAATTTCTTTATATTTCAAATCTTATTTCAAGAAAATTTAGTTTCAGCCATTATTGTAAATAAGTGCTTTGTTACAACTCCTATCAGGTGAGTTTTTATTTTTGAACCTTATAGATATTTAAAAATAAGGGACAACTATATAAGAAATAAATTTCTTATAGCCTTAGACAAGATTTGATTTATATTGGACTTTCATATGGGACAATAGAAAAGGGATAAGATGCTGGGAGCCATGCAGCCTAGTCTTGGATAAGCATATGACCAACTATCCAGTGAGATTTCATGGGGTGAGGCACCTTTGGAAAAAGACTGTCACTTAGCAATGACCACGGGCAGCAAAGGAATTTTTAAAATTTGTGCATTTTGCAGGTTCTTTTCTCTCTTATGATACTGGTGATTCTTTGGGCAACTTTTAGTTTCACTTTGTCATTCACACATGCAACAGTTGTAATGTTCCCTCACAATTCTGTTTCTTTTCAAATATTTTCCCCTAAGTTTCAACAAGGGGTTAACATTTCTCAAATCTCTTGTTTGGGATTACTAATAACAACTCCTAATCCTGGGAGCTTTTCTGACTCAATAGATACAGTTAGGCACATATGAGAAAACAACACTTGGAACATTAACCATGTCTCACAGTTCTGGAAAAGAGTAGGGCATGCAGACACAGAACAGGTAAAAGACCCCAGGATGCTCTGGGAGCTCCTTCCACTTGGGCGTGGTCTATTTGGCTTGAAAAAGCAGTGGTTGCCGTGTGCTCCCTCTCTTTTTTCAGACTCTGCTTCTGGTTACCAGACTCTTTTCCTGGTTGTGCAGAGGGCTGTTGTCTAGTACAGTGATCTGTCAGTTTTTCCCTTTAAATAAATAACCCTTTTATTAATCATAATTCCAAACTCGTGTGGGATTGTTTTGTGACTTACTCCTTTACCTGGCGCCCAACGTTTGGTTTTAGAACCAAACCCCAAGCCCCCCCTTCCTGCTCGGCTGCCTACCGCCAGCACAGCTTGACTCAAGCCCTCCCTCAGCCACGGCCAATGTGTGGAACCAGCAGTTTAATATAGAATCTCGTGCAGTGGCTTTTCTTGTCACATTCTTTACATGCCTCGGATTGGCTTCAAGTCTCCACGCACCCTATTATTTGCCTTCCTACATGGATTTAAACTCCAAGCCTCCTGGGATACATGGGCCCAGACAGTCTCTGCCCACCTGGTTTGATCTTTTCTGAGCAGCTTTTAAATCCCCCCCCTTGCACCACAGCACATAGGCAGCATGAGTCAGAGCACAAGTGCAAGTGGTTGCCAAAGGCTGAAAACACCTTGGGGCAAAAACTCCCTGTCAAGTCCCAGTGGCTCAAATAGGCATGCTGTTTGAAATCCCCACCGCAACTGAGTGGAGTGCTGCCACAGTGATGTTTGCAGCATGACCTTTTGTTGCAGCATAGGGATGCTGGGTACGCAGTCAGCCTCTCTCACAGTGGCTGTGTCATGACCCCCTGCATCGGGTTGGAGCACAGTAGTAGGGTGGGCACCCAGGTGAGGTGTGCTGCTTATCAGCTACTAGAAGCTCCCAGGGGGTTTGTTCCCTGTGCTTGGAGTCTGGGTTTTCTCTCTCTGTGTACTACATCTAACCTCTTGAGTGACTCATTTTTCCAAGTTTTTAAATAAATATCAGAACAGATTTTAAAACAGGATTTGTCATGACACCATTGCATCGGTTCCAGTTGTGACTCGGAATCAGTGCCATCTGCTGGTTAACAGGTAAAATGGCAGGTTTTATTTTTAATGGGTTGTGACCCAGCTTCTGTGAGAGAGGCCAACTGTGCGCTCAGCGTCCCTATGCTGTGACAAAGAGTCAGGCTGCAAACATTTGCCACAGTTTTTGCTGCCATTATGGAAGAAATCACAAGAGGCCTATATGCCTATGGAGGTAACTCAAATTACTGGTTATTAGGTTTTAATTTTCTTCTTATTATTATATCATTATGGAAGTATATGGCATTAATTGATAGGATTAACACCATGATAGGCAAAATTTGACATTCAGAAGTTATCACAGAGTTTTGATAAGGTAACAGACAGAATATACCTCCAGGATGGCAATTTACATGATGTTCAGGGGCATTTCAAGAAGGAGATGTTATCTTTGAAAGGAAGCATTAAGACCTTGGAATCTCAGGTACAGAATGGGGACCAGAAAATTGATACTGTAGGGAAATCACTAGAAACATTTGTAGGTCAGGAGATTCAGGCTTTATGAGAGATTATGATTAAGAGATTTGAAATGATTGAGGAAATTATAGGAGCTGATGATCAGGGTGAGAAGACATAAGGGTAGGATACACTGTCACCATTGGCTGTCAGAACTGGTTTACCCAGGATTTTAGTGACATACCCTATAATTTACTCTGACATAATGCCAACTTCTAAAGGTTCAAAGGGAGCCAAAGAAGGTAGATGGACTCACATAGGAATGAATGATCTAAAGGAAATTAAGCACAACATTGTTACTTATGGGTTGCACTCTACATTTGTTAAGGAAATGATAAGGACTTGGGTTTCTAATGTTAGGACTATGTCCCATGATTTCTCCCAGTTAGCATCTACGGTGTTAGAGGATGGACCTTCCTTGATGTTTGGAATTTATTTCAGAGAAGAATCCAAACATATGGAACAGCAAGGGAGCGCAAAGGGTATGGAGGTTTCCCAGGACCAAATTCTTGGTGTAGGAGCTTATGCTAATTCACAGGTCTAGCTCTTTACAACAAAGAAATATTGTCCCTATGCCACAAAGCAGCCTTGTATGCTTGGGATAGAATACCAGAGCTAAGGAAAAGTATGGAGTCATATACCAGGGTTCGGCAGGGACAGGGAGAACCCTATACTGACTTTTTGCAAGATGAATTAAGGCTCTGAACATAGGAGTAACAGGCCCAGAAGCTAGACTAATAATTCTTTAATCACTGGTTTTAGTAAATGCTAACTTAAAAAATAAAGATAATTGGGCCTTTAAGGTCTAGATCAGCACCTGTGGATGAATGGATCCAGCATACCATGAATTTTCAGACATTTAACTATGATGATGAATCTTGGATAGGGAAAGCGATTTCCAAAGCAAAGAGGGGATACCAACCTGCCAAATGTTTTAATTGTGGTAAATTAGGACACCTGATAAAAGATTGCAGGCAAGGAATTTCTATGAATAATATCTCATCTGGGAATGGCAGGAATAGAAAAACTTGTCCTTCAGGTATATTTAGGAGGTGTGGTAAAGGACGACATTGGATCAATGAATGCAAATCAACAACAGGCAGAGAAGGTAACCCGATAACATCAGGAAACTCCCTGAGGGGCCTCTTGCAGGCCCCCAAGCCAAAAGTGGCCCAGTCGTTCCCAGTAACTGTGGAGGACATGTCACACCAGGAAAATTAAAAACTCTAAAACCTTCTGTGCAAGACCATAAGGTTCTAAATGATGGCTCAAATTTGGAGGATAAGTCAGAAATTCAAATAGGAAATAAAAAGCATATATTTTGGCAAACATCTATAAATGGTCAGAGACCAAAGCTGAGAGTACGTATAAATTGAATTGTGATTGTTGGCTTGATAGACACAGGATCAGACATGAGTATCATCACTCCAGAATCTTGGCAATCAAATTGGCCTCTTCAATTACTAGGAATTGGAAACCATATTTGAGTTAAACAAAGCATGAGATGGGTTAACTGTATTGGGCCAGGAGGTCAAAGAGGATAGCTAATGCAATATGTAGCTTATATCATAATAAATTTATGGGGACGTGACCTGCTACAGCAATGGAATACCCAGATTAACCTTCTTGCCATCCCCGGATCTCATAATTCTGGAAAGGATGCAACAAAGTACTATGTGCCATTCAGGCTGTACAAGAACATAAAGCACTAACAAACCTGTAGAGGTACCAACAGCCCTACCTTTAAAATGGCTAACCGAGAAGCCAATATGGGTTAAACAATGGCCTCTAGATGAAGATAAACTACAGGCTTTAGAAAAATTGGTACAGGAGCAATTAGATGCTCAACATATTGAGGGGTCAACTAGCCCTTGAAATTCTCCTGTGTTTGTTGTAAAAAAGAAATATGGTAAAGGAGAATGGTGACAGATCTCAGGGCTGTCAACAAGGTAATTCAACCTATGGGCCCTTTACAGTCTGGAATTCCTCTGCCTTCTCAGTTACCAAAAGGATGGCCTCTTATAGTTATTGATTTAAAGGATTTCTTCTTCACTATACTTTTACAAAAAAAGGATAGAGACAAATTTGCCCTCACAGTGCCTACTTATTATAACTCTCAGCCTGCTAGGAGATACCAGTGGACTATCCTCCACCAGGGGATGTTCAATAGCCCAACCCTGTGTCAATATTTTGTGAGTCAGCCCTTTGAAATAATATGTAGGCAATTCCCTAAGTATATAATTTACAATTACATGGATGACATTTTGCTATCCGATTCAAACATAGATACTTAAAAAGAGTATTTGAGGAAGTAAAGATAGCTTTGCCTAAATGTGGATTAAAAATTGCTCCTGAAAAGATTCAAAGAGGAGATTCTGTTAATTATCTAGGTTACAGAGTAGGTTTACAGAAAATTAGAACACAAAAGGCACAAATTAGGAGAGACCGGTTATGGACTCTTAATGACTTTCAAAGATTGTTAGGAGACATTTCCAGTCTATGACAGGCTGTTGGGATAACATTTAAATAAAACCTTAGATGGTGATAAAGATTTGAGTAGTCACAGAGAATTAACAGCTGAAGCAGAAAAGGAACTGACAGTGGTTAATGAAAAATTACAGGAGGCACATATGGATAGGGTGAATACAAATCTTAATTGTATTCTAGTCATATTGCCTTCCAGAATTTCTCCTACAGGAATTTTAATGCAGTGGGAAGATATTATTTTAGAATGAATCTTTTTACCACACAAACCAAGTCAAAAAATAAAAACTTATGTGGAAAAATCTCTGAATTAATTATAAATTGAGATTTCATCAACTAGCAGGTATAGACCCAGCAAAAATTATAGTATCTCTCACTACTGATGAAATAAAAAAGTTATGGGAAGACAATGAACCATGGCAAAGAGCTTGTGCTAATTTTTTGGGAGAAATTAATAACAACTATTCCAAAAGCTGTAGACTTAACCTTATAAAGAGAACTTCTTGGATTCTTCCTCGAATTGTATGTAATGCTCCAATAACTGGAGCCTGTACATTTTATACTGATGATAATAAATCAGGGAAGGCAGGTTACAAATCAGGAGAATTGAATAAGGTGGAACAAAGCCCTTATAATTCTGTCCAGAAGGCAGAATTATATGCCATTCTTATGGTGCCAAGGGATTTTAAAGAACTTCTTAATATAGTTACTAATTCAAAATATGCAGAAAGAGTTATCTTGCATAATGACTGCTGAATTTATACCAGATGATACAGAATTGACTTCATTGTTTATCTAGGTACAAGACATAATCAGGAATAGGCTTTGTCCGATGTACATAACACACATCCGATCCCATATGGGTTTGCCTGGTCCTCTAACACAAGGTTATGCAGAAATTGATCAATTATTCGTTGGAAGCATGTTGCATTCCTCCAAATTTTATAAAAAAAATCACGTCAATAGCAAAGGTTTAAAGAAAGAGTTTTCTATTACATGGCAACAAGCTAAGGAGATTATAAAGAGATGCCCTACTTGCTCTTTATATAACAAACACCACTACCTACAGGGACCAACCCAAAGGTTACTCAAAGGAATGAAATCTGGCAGATGGATGTGTTCCACTTTGCCGAATTTGGAAGATTAAAATATGTATATCACACAATTAACACTTATTCAGGCTTTCAGTGGGCAGCTGCTTTAAGCTCAGAAAAAGCTGATTCAGTAATCACACATTTATTAGAAGTTATGGCCATCATGGGTATACCTGCACAAATAAAGACAGATAATGGTCCAGCTTATGTCTCTAGGAAAATGAAACTTTTTTGCTTATTATAATATTAAGCATGTTACAGGTATACCACACAATCCTACAGGTCAAGCAGTCATAGAAAGATCAAATTGAACTATGAAGCATATGTTAAACAAACAGAAAGGGGTGGAAAATGCTCTCAGAAATAGATTACATAATGGCTTATTAACCTTGAATTTTCTTAATGCTAATGAGAAAGTAACAACAGTGGCAGAAATACATTGTATAATGGAAAAAAGTCTGCTGAACTAAATCAACTGGTTTATTTCAAGGAAGGGCTGACCTCACAATGGATGCCAGGAGATGTGCTGCGTTGGGGAACTCATTTTGCTCTTGTTTCCATAGGAGAAGAAAAATTGTGGATACCATCTAAATTAATAAAGGTTCGCTTTGAAGAGGAGAAATCTCTTGGAAAGGAGACATGCCTACTCATCCACAATGATGATAATCATACAGATGGTAAGAAAAGCATCTGTATGATGGGGCAGGGTTCTTTTCTTGTGTTTGCAGGAAAACACTCATCTTCAAAAAATTCAAGGGACCCTGGATGTTTCAATACTGGCAGTTGGAAAAATAACTACCCAATAGGAATCATCAAGAAAATTGAATAGGTTTTGTAAGTATAAAATCAAAGATATACATATGTGTGTGTGCATGTGTATGTGTGTGTATGTGTGTATTTATATTCCTAAATTTATAGAGCTGGTTTTAGAGTTGGACTCTGGCTCAGTCCCTCTCTAATTCCAAGCCTGTTGTTAAGAGAAAAACCCAGTTTCTGTCTCATGTCAGGAGACATGATATGTAGAAAACATCTTTGCTTTTCTTCATATCTATCATACCTTTCATTGAATATATATGTCTCTATATGTCTATATAATTAATGTTTAAGTTTTCTACAATGAACAATGAATTTTCCTGCAGTAATATTTAAGTTTCCAGGAAGAATATGGGGCCCTATAACAACAGCTCCACCTGGTTGATATGATGTCATGAGACTGATAGCACTACTACAAGATCTGTTTTGGGTACCAGCTCCACAACTCGCTTAGCTGAAATGGTGCATACCTTTTACAACATTCTGTACAGACCTTTACAAAACACTCAGACATTATTTGCAATCTTACCAGACATTAATCTTGAAATTTAACCAGCATTTTAATTTCACAGGATCCCCTAGAAAGAATGTTGTTCCCATGACAGCTGGAAGTAATTCTAGAGGACAATGTCCCCTCTCCCAGCAATGTTTTCCTTGGGTTTAGGGACATCATTTAGGGGTTGATTATAATTGGTATACAGTTGAGGGTTGGGGGAGAAATTTTATAAGCTCAGGGATCTTTTTGAAAAAAGAATAGGAAAAATTGGATGATGGGATAATAGATTAGTATATGTGAGTTATTGTTTATAGACAATTACATTGGCATAGATCCTTGAATATGGATCCAAAGTTAAATTATATTGAATATTGTATGTATGCATGCTTCTACCTCTGTTTAAAATATTTTTATGTATTTATATACCATATTGCAGTGTACATTTCTACCTCTGATTAAGATACTTATGTATTGTTTATGTATTGATATATATTTACCACATTGCAGTGTACATTTCTACCTCTGATCTAGATACTTGTACATTGTTTACATTTGGAGGTCATTTCCACATTTATTGCACAGTTGTTTATTGTCTTAGTCTTTAAGTTAGATAGGTATTAAGAATTATAGATCAATAGTCATCTATGTTTGTCATATTTATAGTTAGACTAATCGGGATTTTTAGATACACAGAGATTATATTCTGTGTAAATAGATAATCTTCAGTCTCTTCAAAGAGCTGTAAAAAATGGCATTTAATCTAACTTAGAGTTCTGTGGTAGCAAGACACAATCGCTCCCTGCAACACCTACCTATTCCTGAGAGATTGATGAGCACCAAAGACACTCCACTTGGAGCTTGTCTTCTTCTTGGCACAACCGGCCTCTGGGAAAGGAACTGGCCATACCTCAACTACTGACAAAATACATAGTATCTGGAAATGGATAAGCAGAACTGTCATATCTTGCCAAGACAGGGTAAGATGGTTTTGAAAATTTTTTCTTGTCTTTAAAAATAATATGTCAGTTATTCTAGGCCTTAGCCAAAGTCAGTTGCTTCAATGCTGCAAACATGACTTTGGGTGATTGCCGAGGTAGCCAGTTGTCTCTGAGATTTGTTGCATGTTTTGGAAGTTGTTTGATTGTGCTTCCTAATTACTCAGGTAACATTATTTCCCTTCTCAGATCTTCAACTGGGTTGAAGACTAGATAAATGTAGTTACTTTCCTCTCATTACTTGGCCAAGTTATTTATTATACAAGACTTAAGCTAGTTAGAATAGGATATTTGTTCTTATTGTATATAATTTTGTAGTAGGTTTAGAATTCTCTTACTTAAACAAAAGAGGGAGGTGCTACGGGAGCTCCTTCTGCTCCTTCAGCCAATAGCCTTTATGATACCAGCCCACTTGGGCGTGGACTCTTTGGCTTGAAAAAACAGCTTTAGCTGTGAGCTCCCTCTCTTTTTTCAGACTCCGTTTCCAGTTACCAGACTCTTTTCCTGGTTGTGCTTAGGGCTGTTGTCTAGGACAATGATCTGTAAGTTTTTTTCTTTAAATAAATAACCCTTTTATTAATCATAATTCCAAACTGGTGTGGGATTGTTTTGTGACTTACTCCTTTACCAGGTATACACATATGCCAACTGTTGAGAGTAAATTCCCTGGGAACCAATCACAAAAAATCAATGATAATATATAGTATATTCTTTTAGAAATAATTCAAAGAAGAATTGGGATGGGTAGATCCATATTTACCATACACAGGAGCTAATATTGGTGGCAAACGTATGGGATAGTGAGATGGGAAAGAGTACTTTGTCAAAGTATGCCTTTTATAGAGATATTAAGGTATGGGTCCCTTTTGTGGAGAAAGAAGATATATGATATTATATCTTGAAGACATGAAATCATTGTCTGGGCTTGAATATTGTTGTCCTTAAAGCATTGTGCCTTTGTCTATTACTTTTAACTTTGTAACTACATGTAGCTACCAACTGATATAAGTACATAGTGTACTTATGTACCAACTGACATAAGACACAAAAGGATGTGTCTTGCTCCGTATTTAGCTAAGCCTGCAAAAACGCTGAACTCTGTCTAGAATAGGGTTACGCAGGAGGTGGGAAAGTATTGGGGAAGCATATAAAGGGTATGATGGGGCTTTCATAATGATCACAATGTATTCCTTAAATTGTGATGTATTTCTTAAAGTCAATATAGAAGCCAATAATAAAGCTGTTCATGTAATCCTGGTAAGAAAACTCTGTTAAAGCATAAATAAAGATGGTCTGAGATATTCTGGGCCATTTGAGCACAATCCACTTAGTAGTCAGAATTTTTCCTTGCACCGACACCCCTTTTCCATCTCAGGACCTGAACCCTAGCCGAGGCTGGACCCCTGCAGTTCATTTTAACTGAACATCCTGTTCAGTAAAGGTAAGTTTTACACTGCGATCCTTTTGCCTTGGTCCGTCAAGTACTGGCATTGCACATGTAAACTATCACATCTGCGATCTCTTCCTCTTCAAATGTGTTCACATAAATTAAAAATAGATGGATTTTCTAAATAAAATAGCTATAACAAGTTAAAGTCAACATTGTTTGAAAACTAGATTACATGAGCTTTCTTCTTAGCATGTTGCATGTCAACATGTGAATGATACACCTGGTTCTTAATTTGATACAAATTGAATGTTAAAGTAGCATCTTTTCTGTATAATATTTTTCTCACAATAATTTACTTAGTAGTGATAGATGAAACCATTTGCCTGTCTTGAATTGCAAGCTATACTTCTACTGAATGAATTTTAGTTATCAACTTAATTGATAGTTTTAAGCACAAGGATAGATTTATTCCTACAATGAATAAAACTACTTAACACATAGCCTATATAAATTATGTTAACACTTCCATCAGCTTTCCATTTTCAGCCTAATATACTGTTAATTCTAACATAAATCAATCAAATAATATATAATATATCATCAGGCACAGTTTCTATGAAAATCAGAGTAAAAGCATTCCTTATAACACTTTTAAAACTTGATGTTAAATGGTTTTACCAGGAGCTTTCACTCAACTGAGAAGCTTTAGATTTTTCTGATGAATGTCTTTGTGAGTTCTCTTTATCATTTTGCTGTAGACTCTGTCCTTATCTGAAATCTCACCTTTAAAAAATGAGTGCCTTAGATACTGATCTCCTGCTTTAAAGAGAAACCATGACCAAGGATATTCTTATAAAAGAAAGCATGTGATTGAGGGCTTGCTTACACTTTCAGAGGGTTGGTTCATGATCATCCTTGCAGGAGGCAGACAGACCTGTTGCCAAAAGCTTTACATCCTGATATTAAGGCATCCGAGAGAGAGAGAAAGAGAGATAAACAGACAAACAGGCCCTGGCATTGGTTTTTGATCATCTTCAAAATCAAAGCCTAATGACACACCTCCTCCAGCAAAGCCACCATTTTAGCAAACCATTTGTCCAATTGAAACTAAGATTTCAAACATGAGCCTAGGGGAGTCATTTTCATTCAACCACAACAATGAAATTCCTCTATTACAATTATTCATCATGTGTTAATTGACAACTTGAAATGCATGACATGCTGTTTATCATAAAACAATTTTTAGAAGAGGGAGGCTTATATACTTAAATAAAAATAAAAGTATAAAACAATAAATACATAAAAATAGCAAAGTAATACATTACATCAATATTGAGTATCATTTAGTCTTAAAATTTTATTGCTAAATGTACTTGAGTTCAAAGGCTCTGTTTACAAGTACATCAATGTAAGTAATCAGCAAGAATTGTACTATTATGATACCATGGCTGAAGCACAAACCGGATGAATTTTAGTCTGCACTGTAATCTTAATAACCATCATTGTATATTTCACTCACCACTTAATGTCATTAGAGGGTTGTGAGTGATATAAGGATAATATTTAGGAATTGGTTGTGAGGTATAAGTAATAGTAAAAAGGAGTTCAATTTTGGCTTCCCATTCAAGGAAATGTTATATCTCATAGTATACAATTCAAAATATAGTTAAGCATGTTTACTTTATACAATTTATTCAATCTTAGAAAATTTCAGACTTGTACATAATACTTTATCATCACGTTCATTCCTCTGTCCCCTCTCGTTGCCCATCCATACTCTTAGAAAATCCTCCATCTCCATTCCACTGTTGTATTTTTGTTTTGTAATTGCTTTCCTTCTGTGACCCATTGTGTTTAATCAAGGCTGTACATGTAGGCATGTGTGTGAGTTGTTCTTTGGAGCATAAATAACCAATTAGTGGTTTCACTACTGAAGGTAAATTTATTTTCCCCCAGCAGCCCACCACAGCCTAGCATAGCTGCCCTGAATAGGGTTGACACCAGCAGTCTCTCTCCCATCTACTATTGAATGGAAATAGGATTAGTCTTATGCATACCATGTTCAGGCAACTGCAAGTCTTTTGATTTCCTGTCATTGCCTTGCCATTATCATAAGATATTATAGCTTTCTTTTTCATTTGTTCATTATCCTAATCTTATATTTCTCTGCTTCCTTTCCTTAGATATTCTCTGAGCATTAGAATGAGTGATATGGGCATATTATTTAAGGTTGAGTGTTCAACAGTCTTCTGTTCTCAGCATCTTATGCAATCACAAGTCTCTGAGTTAATCAATGAATGAGACAATGTCTTACTATGTAGCCCAGTATGGCATCATTTCTCTTGCAAATCTAGAATATAAAATGAGAAGGCTGATTCCCCTTATTTTGTATGCAACTTCTTCTATTTTGTTATTATGTAACAATTTCTTTAGCTGATCAAAATTAAATTGAAAATGCTGGCAAAATTAAAATGTCCTTTAGAAATTTCTATGAAGGTTGCAATTGGGTAGGGTATATTGTCTATCTTGTTTATAATAAATATAAATTATCTTTCTAGTGTTGATTGATTGATAAAATTGACATCATTAAAACTTTCAAAGATACCTCTACACAAAATTCATACCAATGCTGAGCATGTGGGACACACTATTAATTCATTCTCAGACACAAAGGAAGACTGGTCTCTAACTTAGAGACCTACCTAGTCTATGGTGGGAATTCCAGTATATCCAGGGCCGCATACAGAAGCCTTGTCTCAACCAAACCAAACCAAACCTAACACAAAACCCATACTAGACAGTGTTTATAGTTATATTAAAAATAATTAATAATTGCACTTATAAATTAGAAATGCACAGGATTGAAAGCCCATTTTGACGTGCATGAAATAGGAGTATAGAAATTAGTATTTTATTCTTTAATTTAACATTTACTGGTTATTTTTGTATGGACAAAATTATTTGTGTGTTCCTTTTTACAATTGATTGCACTTAATTCTAAGCATAGAACATTTTTTGAAATATACATGAAAATTCCTTGATCATTTATTCAACACTCTTGAAAAGCCTTTCATGTCAAGGCATATTCCAATATCACACACCAGAACCTGCTAACTTCTAACACTACAGAATATTGTTGAAATATTCACGAAAGCCCTTTACATGACAAATTATGGGTTTAGATTTCATCAATGAATATCTAACCCTTAAAAGAGAAATTCATATGCAAATCTATTCCAAAGGAAGAAAAGGTTAGACATCTGCTTTTATTCAAAATTAAAGGATCTATGTAGAATAGGAAAAAGAAAGAAAAAGTCAACATAATACAATGAAGGAAGAAAGCCTTTAAAATAAATTTGATAAGTAGCCAAAGAAGTAATTTAAGGTATGATTGAGCAACTTGTTAAAAATAACCAACTGTTATTTGGTTTTCTTTGAGTGGTGTTGGCACTCTGTAAAGAAATTCTGGAAAGGCAACACTCAACTTTCTTATCTAAAGTCTTGTCTAAAATTAATATAGTCAATATAATATAGTCGAATAAAATATCAATAACCACTTATCCTTCTTTTGTTTTTTTTTGCAATTTCTAGTCTTCATCATTTGTAATTTTGGTAATTTACAGTACTATGAATATTCTATATTTTCTTTTATCATCACAAAACAATATGAATCAATTTTTGGTAAAATAGCTTTCTCAAAATTAAATTTGCATATTCACATGGGTTCATGATTACATTAGAATTAATCTGATTTGTTATTTCAAATTTTTATTTTATTATGCTAAGTATATTTAACAATCTACCCTCTCAACAAAATTTTAAATGCAAAATATATTACAATGGATTATAGGTACAATACGGCAAAGCAGAAATTTGTAACTTGTTCATTCTATTACACCTATAAACCCTCTATTTAATCTTGTCTTTAATTCAATGAATTTGGCCACTGTAACAGTTCAGATAACTGATCATGCACTTGTAATTACATATATTCTTTGTACAAACATGTATGTGAAGCACAACTATGAAAATGGACAAGGGTGTATTTGGTAGTATTGCCTTTTCCCATTGCTGTATTTGCTTTCTGTTTCTTCTCTGACTTCATCCTAGATGGTACTTACTGTTACCAGGTTTCTATGTACAGTGATAGGGAAGAAGACCAGGGCACTTGTTTCACATCAACTTTGGGAGATTTACTTTGTGTTTTACCCAAACAAAGCAGACAAAATAATAAGAGTTGAACATGTCAGCTTTTAGTTACTGATTTTTACCATTGCTGATCACTCAAAGCCTAAGCTCCTTGCTATAAAAAAAATCCTTCTGACTGAAATTCTGTAATCCCAATGCTGATAATTTTGTTATTTTCCAAAAACCTTTGCTTCTTTCCTTGTCAAGCTAATAAAGCAAACTTATTTTATTCTGTTTATGTCTAGTCAAGTTAATACTTAAAGATGACTTATGGTAGAAAGATAAAAATTAAATTTTTAATACCCATCTTTATCTGAAACTAATTTGAGTTACCATAGCTCTATCTTGGGTACTTGATTTAGCTTGTTAATGATTGTCTCAGCAGATGGTAAGAAATATTGACTTAATTAGATATATTAACAATAACTAAATGACTTTGACTTTGAAACAAATATTGTTTTTGTCCTCAGTGAATCTTATAAAGAATAAAAGAATTTGATATATGGAGAAGATAGACCATCTGTACATGTACAAGTAAAAATAACTATGAATACCTCTGGTTCTTATTTGAATTTGTGTGGACAAATGCACACGTTATTCAAATTTTATGACTGCCAATTAAAATGAATCAATGCCAGAATTAGAAACACTACAGATAAGAATCAAGTATCATAGTCGTCTTAACCAAAATTATTTTTGTTCTTCTTTTACCTATTCCATGCTTCACATTAAATTCTTGATGTTAAGTAAATGAAATGTTTTAAAAATCAAGTTTGTGTCTTGGTAAATTTGAGTAAAAAGCAATGATGTTCTTGATATTAACAATATAGTGATACCATTTTTGGCATATTTACTTTACAGCACCTCTATCTTGTAGTAGCATAAATACTTGAGTATATGAGTCTTTCTTCTATAAGTAAGATTCATTGAAAAGTCAAGGCTAACAGTCAGATTCATCTAAAAGACACTGGATGCTGGATAATTCATTAGAGGGCTCTTCATTTTGGAAGATTATATCTCCCACTCTCAGCATTGTTTACTTGATAATAATTCATTGTCCACAATTGAGGTCCCATGAAATTTCATCTTTCACATTAGAATGTTCATTGTGCCTTTCTTTTCAGATCTTTTGGACAGTCATGTTATGCGACTTCATGGTTAAAGTTTCTGTGACACTGAAAGGAGACACAGTCTCACAACCTATTTCCTATGCCTCAGACTACTATAATCTTTCTGTTCCCTCATATGCAATGATATCTGAGTCTCAGTTGCCCTTACAATGTTTAAATATAAGTAACATTTATGGACTAGAAAGATGGTACTTATCTACTTAGACATTATATATGTATAAATGGTTATATTAAAAGTGGCAATGAATTTGAGAAAGAGCAAGGAGGGTTTCATGAGAGGAGTTGGAGGGAAGAAAAAGAAAAGAGAAATTTTGTGATAATATTTTAAATTCAAAGAAACTTATTTGAAAATACACTACTCCACAAAACGTGAAAAAAAACATTCATTTGTAAATCTTTTTACTTGATAAATTTTCATATTTTATAAATGTGTAAAATTGTATGTAGTTTATATATTATATAAACTATCTTATTTGATAAATTTATATGTTGAAATGCAAATCTGAAGAATAAATAAGAGAATAAAATAGAGACAAAATGCCACTGTTTAAGGAAAGTACAAACACAAATGTGGGTTAAAGGGCACACAATGCTTCTTACAGAAACACAGATTAGGAAGAGAGTTTGTTCCAGATATATGGTAGGGCAAGGAAAGGTATTGTTATTTCAATAAGATTAGGCAGAAGGAGCATTTTCTTTCAATTTCTCAAGACAACAAGCAGCTTGGAACACGTTTGATTACCTAATGATCATGCAGGGAGGGAATATTGATCCTTCATGGTTACGTAGTAATGACCTGATCTTCCTTTATTTTCTTTAAAAAGCTTCATTGCAATACCATCATCTCTCATTGAGTTATTCTGTTTAAATCAATTTGATGTGATTTAGTACATTTCATCAACATGACTCAAAATGTTTCATATTCATAAGATATATTGGTCTTCACTTTCCCCATAAATTTCTCCTTTACGTTATGATGGGTTCTCAATTTGTGTACTAATTTTTCAAAATACCAAGGTTATAGCCTGCCAACTTTTTTCTAGATCTTTAATACATATGTAACTTTTAATGGATTAAAGTTATTTTTTGATATTGTGTACATACCCATAATATATTCTATATGCTCTCACCCTGCTCATCTATTATCTTCTTCGGGCCCTACAATACTATCTCATATCTCTAGGTTCTTTTTCCATAGTCTTACCGTTTTGTTTTCTTTTATGACTTTCTTATTTTAACCAGGACTATCTGTGTGGCCAAGGGTTTAGAACTGTTTATTATAGGCTGGTGAGTTCATCTTTTGATATACAACTAAAGGTAATAATTGCCTAACCTTAGATCAATCAGATGTCAGTAATTCATCAGAGAGGGGTAAGGTCCCATAAACCTTTTCCTACCCTCTCTAATCCATGATTGGTTGTAGTGAGATAGTATTTCTAATGACTAGCTCATGCTTGAAGTTAATAACTTGCAGCCTCTCTATCTACCTTCCAGCTCTTATATTCTTTCCATACCCATTTCTAAAATATATTGATAGTTTAAGGTATTCTAAAGTCATAAAATTTTCAGTATTGCAAAGTTTAGTACACGTGTACATACTGTACCTTATTGATTAATTAGGAAAACTCCAATTTGTTGTTAGCATAGACATTTTTAAAATATTTTCAGTTACATAAAGATTCCATCAACTCATTTCTCGTCTACTATTTCTTGATCATTCTTAAGTCTTTTGTTTCTGATTATCCAGTTTCCTTTCAAAGAGGTTATATTAGTTCATACTTTCAACTTAATTTAGGAAAAAGACAAGTTATCATTCCTTTTATATGAGTTAATTAGTGAATTATTTCTCTAGTTAGGAAAAATGTAGTTGGTAATTATGTATTACATTTTTACATATTATTTGAGTTCATTGTAATTTGTGTAGGTCACAATTAACAATCTTTTCCTAAGTCTACAGTTAAAATTGAGGCACATGTTCCCACTCTCTCATTTGTTTTTAGAAGAGTCAATTTATAATGATTCATTGTAGATAACTGTTTATAATAACCTCTAGAATAAAATCTGTAAGTTGGAAACATAAAATGTTCTGCTTCTATGTCTGATTTGATCAAAAACTATCGATAAGGCTTGGATGACCCTTCATTAAAGATCCATGTATTAACTCGGGGTCTCCTATTGTGTTATTTTGGGGGAAGGCAGAAATTTTAAGAGGTATAACCCAAGTAGAAAACATCACATCATGAGTCTGTGTCCCTAAAAGAGATAAAGTATTTCCTCATTTTCACCTTTCACTTTTCAAAAATATTTGCAAGTCCATACATGAAAATAGTCATGATTATGAGATACTCCATGAGCAGAGTTAATGTTAAACTCTAGACAAATCAAAGATGAAATCTCTAATTTGTTTGAAACAAATTAAGCCTTTTATATTTTACTTTCTCAAAATAAATTAGGTCTTTGTTTAGGAAAAATTACCTATGAATATTTATATAATGCAAGCCCAATCAATATGCAGAGAAAAGCACACGAGATTGGAAATGGTGATCAGTGAAGGTTTAGATCTACCAAACCAAAGGCCTCTAAAAGGTTTTGAACCCATCAAAATACTATTTCTCCATGTGTGGGGTACATTTAGTTAGTGTTGCCTTACAATATCAAGATTTAGTAAATCTGATTAAATTTAATTTCCTGCTCACTTTGTACTTTGTTTTACTTTAGTTTATTTTCAAACATAGGCATACATCTAGTGGATAAGAAACACTACAAGATCCTAAAATCAATACATAAAGAAACACAACTGACTTTTTAATCTTAAATGATGAGTAACTCAGTTAGGGTATATGGATGTGAATATATTTGCATTTATACAAATATATATATATAGTGTGTGTGTGTTTGTAAAATATTGACAAAATATTTTTAGAAATTGTATAGTATTTTATACAATGATTACAGTAAAACAATGACACAGGTAATACTTGCTATTATTTTTGCACATATATTGTGAATATTATTTACTGTAAAATTAAGGATCATAAATTGTATAACATATATAATAGACATTTTAGAAATAGTTATATTGCCACCATTGTGATGAACATATTGATTAAATCATTTGCTTATTGTTTTTAACTATTTTTCACACTAAAGAAAACTGAATTGAGATTTATTAAATAACATATTTTACCTCTTTATCTAAATGTAAAGAATGTCTTTTGTAAAATTTTGCGTTTCTATAAATAGTTTAAAACATTTTTACCAACAAGAGTAGTTAAAGGGAGTCAGTATAAAGGGAGAAAAGAAAATAAGAGCTGAGCAGCAAGCACAGAGGCTCTGACATGTATATTATCTTACCTGGAATCATTTCATTATGAGGTCTAAAAGAATAGCTGTTCTTTGGGGCTGAGTGAATATAGCACTAATTTCAGTTCCTAATTTCAGGTTCTTGTATATAATTGCTCTCTCTATGAGTGTAGAGTGCAGGGTTTTCTGTTACCTTGGGCATGAGCTTTAATTTAAATCCTCAGATTTCCAAAATTCTAATTTAAACTGCAGAGCAGAACAGCTATGAACAGATTGTTCTCCTACAAATGGGGTTTATAATTTGCAAATCCCAAATGAAACAAATCATTTAGCAGAACTCAAAGAAGCCAGTTACTTTCTATCTTTCTAAAGAAAAGAAAAGCTTAAATACTATTCTGAGAGCCCAATCCAGAATAAGAACAGGGAATTACCCTTAAATCTTATGCCCAATGGCAATTTGAATGCACTCCTTTAAAGAAATATTAATAAGTTAAGTTAAAGAAATAGACAAGTGAAAGGAGTCAGAGAACTTTAGTTCCATGTAGCTGATATGTGTCGATTTATATTGAGGAGAAAGAGTTCTTACAGGTTAGCTTATCAAGTGCAAGTAGGATGTCACTATCCTTGTGATAGAGAAAGTCAGCAATTTCCACATAAAATTCTTCAAAGCCTCTAAAATGTCAGATGTCAAAATTATACCACTCATTTTCCTTTGTTCTTTCTCATTGGCATGGCCAGACAATAAACTGGCCTTAGTATCAAAGAGAAACATTGAGTGTAATAAGATAATGGATAGAAGGAAAGTAATCTTTCTTAATATTCAAAAATAAATGCTTACCTAAGACACAAACAATTGCATTACAAGAAGGAAGTGAGTTCATAATGGTAAAAGAGAGAAAGTTAGACTCAGACCATGAAGTCATGTGAATTCCCTTTGTGGGTGGTGACTTGGAATTTATAAATATATGAGAATTCCTAGTGGAAGTTTCACAAAGTTTAAAATAAACACTGTGCCTCTCCTTAGCTTCTCTGTACTACTGCTAGAAGTAAGGACTTTATCAGTCATAGTAAAAAGTTTCTGTTCAAGACCTGTCTAAACTGACAAAAAATAGTTATATAGAATAAAAACCTATATCACAGAATATTTCCTGAATTCCAAATTAGTACTAGCACTAGGAATTATGTAACTTGTTTGCTCAAAATTGCAATTATTTAAAATATGTGTGCATTTTATTTGTCTTGAAATTATAAGGTAAAGAAGTAAAGTATGGCTATTCTGTTTGATTTATTTTATTTAATTTGCACTGCTGATGTTTGAACTCATGGCCTTGTACATGTCATTCCAGTCCCTGAACCCAACATACTAAAATTAGCTTTGTAACATTAAGTCATGATGGGAAGCAGGGTGTACATGTAAGAAGTACCATGTAACCATGGTTACCTATACACTGAAAAATGTGGCTATCTCCTTGAAGTAGTCCTCTGACCACTAGTCTCACACTGGGGTACACATATGCACTCTCTCCACACACAAAGACTGGTTGGTTTTAATGTGAAATATAACAATTTAAACTTGACGAAGCCCAGTGTGTCTGTCTCTAAAACCCTTACCTGAAATAGCAATTCCGTTCATTTAGACAGCTCTCAACTCTTCCAAGGTATTTCTCAATTTCTGTTTCCTCTTTAAATTCATATGATAATTTTTGTTTTAGAGCACAAATCTTTATGAAAAATGATTTCTCTCTAATGAGGTCCTTGCATTGGTATCTTAAACTTTAAATACTATTCCTTTCTTGACCTGATGATATCTGATACTATCCATGTTTTGTGTTAGTAGTCACAGTAAAAATCTTAAAATATATGTTTGCACCTACTAACTCAATTTAAATTTTATTATTTTCTGTTTTGTTTTCTATTTGACATTTTGAGAGAAGATCTTGCTATGCAATCCTGGCTATACTGGAAGTTTCTGTGTAAACCAGAATTTCTTCAAATTTGTCAAGATGCTCCTGACTCTCAATTCCCACAACTGGGTCTACAGGTGTGCAGTTTCCCCAAACTCAAATAAAACTTTCCATTTGTTACCTGCTTTAACTCAAAATAACCATCAATCAGTAACCTTTTCATTTAAACTGTTCTTGTTAAGATAATCCCTTTTTAAGTTTTAAAGACTCCTCACAGTATTTTATAAATGTTCAATTTACTCAACTCAATAACTTGCAGACAATCTAATGAAGGGGAATTTGTTACCTCTTAGAGGAAGATAAAATACCAGTTCCAAAACTGGTATTAAATATTAAAGCTATATTAAAGCTATTATTTCCTTAGTGCTTTTAGAAGTGAAAAAGTATAATATTAAACAGCCACAAATGTTTACCTCTGAAATTTACATTTAGTTCTACTGAGATGAGCCCCAGTTGTGAAAGTTCACAAAAAAGTGAGCACATCTTTTTTCTTATTAATAATATTTTGATAATCTTTTAGAATTTACATATTCATTTTAGTTTTTTTCAATTTCAACTCACTATCCTAAGTGAATTTTCACTTGATTTAAACTGATTTTAATGATTAATCACAAAATATTTATAAAAAATAAGAGTTTTCAAATATGAGATAATGAAATACAGCCAGAAGAAAATGACCTATAAAGAGGTGTGATCCTCCCAGATGTGGTGAGAAGAACAGAATAAAGAAAATAAAAAGCCAAGAGAAAATACAGCCCTTGCAGTAAATGAGAACCAGAGTCCTATGTTACATGGTTGATAATACAACCCCACATGAAACACAAAATTAGTCACTCTGAACATGTATACCTTTTCTGCTAAATATTATTTTAGCAGATAATTAGAAAATGTCATTAAAAATGAACAAAATAACATGTAGAATTATTTAAAAATAAATATAAAATAATAACAACCAACAGAAAAACTAACAAACTTTCTGTGAACAGACAAAAATCTAGAATGAAGTGACAAATAATGAATATAAATACAGAGAGTCAGAAAAGAAAGGAATAAAACTAATCAAAGAAAGATAAACTTGGAAATGAAAGGTCAAATTTCTCTAATTCTCTATGCAGAAATATATTATGCACCACAAAAGAGCATTAGTTTTATAAAAGTAATTTTTTTTAAATAAAATCAAGAACAAGTATAAGGAATCATTATCAAATAAATACATAGAGGCAAAATATACAAAGTAGACTGATAGAAGTTGATTAAATAGAAGCAAAATAATAACAACAAGGTACATTATTTAGTGAAGATCTTTGAATTTCTAAAGAGAATAGATAATTTATTTGCTATGAACTGTACAAATTTTCTCTTATTTTAACAATTATTTTTTAATGTTATTTTTAGGGAACTTTAAGTGTAAAATATTTTAAGGAAACTTGAACAATTTTTTAGAAGTTAGCTTCAGGAATATAATTTAAAGAAGACTTTCTATTTGTCCTGTTTATTATTAGACATATTTAATGATATTATTATGAGAATGAAAGTGCAGCATGTGAGATTCTGATTTGCTGTCAACTGGCTTCCAAGTACCATTCTTCACAACAGTTGATATCTATACATGCAATTCAAGTACTTTTTTAACTCTTTATTTATTTATTATAGAAAGGTTAAGAAATTTAATAGTGGCTGCATTCAATTAGAATGCTTACAATAACAAATCTAGGATTTAAACCAAGTAAAATATACACAAAATTTACTGAGGAAGGGAAACTATTAAAAACCACTGATGAACAGATTGTAGGGAAAGCAATGTCACTCACACTGGAGAGATGGCTGACACTTTTTTTATAATGATCAATTTGGGCAGTCTTTTTGATCATTGCATTAAATAATGATCAATTTGAGAGGAAAGTTAATAATTAATTTTTCCCTTAAAACATTAGATAAAATATTTAAAGGCAGTATGAAGGAAGAAATAGATGAATCAAATTATAAATTATTGGAGACTTCTCAAATCTGCCAGACTATTCTGCAATTGCATAGTCTTTCTTTACTGTCTGTGTCATATTTTACTTATGTCAAATTTATAATTTAAATGGAATAAAATTCCATTGATATAGAAACTTCAAGTGTGTTTAAGTTCTTTTTTTATTGCAGATATACTTAACCATTAAGCAGTATAAATGTATGCCAAATTATTTATAAATAAAACAATGTTCAAAAGTGATATTGGATAATTTCATTCAACTAATTGTTTTAAGAGAGAATAATCTTCAGATTGGATGCCTGGTACTTTCTGTGCTGGTCATTGCTCTGGACTGTATCTGGGTACATTGGCATGTTTTTTTTTCTCCCTTGGCTGCTGCCATATCACCTTCAGAAAAAATGAAGCTTAGTAAGTATTAAGAGGCTTTCAAGTCAGTTCCAGTTAGACTTTTCAAGTTGTGTCAAAAGTATATTGCATCTTCAGCAGCAGAATCTTATCTTCACAGAGACAATCAAGGGCAATGGTAACCATCTATAGTAATTTGAGAATCTTCTGAACTCTCCTTAGTAACAGCTTAAAGGGAAGGCTTAAATGCCTTACACAGTACCTTTTTGTTAATTACTCTATAGCACTGTGTAAATATTTCTACTTATATTACCATCCCTATTTTCCAAATGCAAAACAAAAATATTGTTTCTGTAATACCTTCCAAATTACATGCTTAAAAATGTCACATTTCTTATACTAAAACCCATGGAAAGCAGAGATTCAGTGAAACATGTTTAATAAAAACTCAGTGAGAGAAACTGAGGTTCAACCTGAAGGTGAGAAAAGCAAAATAACCAGTCACTGGCTCTTTCCTCGACCTCAGTCAACAAACAATGATCAGGCCTCCAGGAATCTCAGAATGATACTGTGTCTGTGAGCTGACTATATTTTCCCCTTTTGTCTAAAATGAAAAAGACGGCTATAAATAATATAAGAAAAACTATATATAATAAATAGAATAACTATATATATAATCTATCCTATCTTGGTGAGTACAAAGTCTTGTACCTAATTTACTTTCTATCATAACTTGCTTTCTTTTCACTCAAAGAAGAAAAACTATAACTATCTAGTCTTCAATGCCCTCAGAGACTCAAGAAGGAAATAATGTTAACGGAGTAAGTTGGAAGCAAAAAGCAAGTGACTTCCAAATATGTGAGTAATGACAGAAACAGCTGGCTGTCTGGACAGTCACAAAATTTCCTTGGCAACATTGAACTACAGGCCTAGAATGTCTGACAGACTTTTCTGGGAAGCAGAACATTCTGAAGGGCATCCCCTCCTTGTCTTGACTATGTTTGGCAGTCACTTTCTTTTGTGTCCTACTTGTCTTTAAGTCAGCATCCTATCAGCAGTTAAAACTGGGGTATTACCTTGCCGAGTGACTTATTTTGCCACAAAGAAAGTTAACTCTATGTGGAGTTTCTTTGATGCCCATTATCTTCTCTGAAGTAGACTTGTGCTGCCAGGAGCAGACATGACTCATTTTCATTAAAAAAAAAAAAAAGTAATCTAGGTTACTAAAACATCTTAAATACCATATTATATAGATATCTGAAGTGTTTGAAGATGACCTACCTATCTAAACTATATCTTTGTTTGACCTTGAAAATAAACCAAATATGACTACAAGTTTGATTATATTTGGTGAATAATTTTCAAGGACTAGAAATTTGTATTACAGTGTTAAATGAGTTATATAAGTACAAAACCTTGAACAAGAGTAGAAATATGTGTACAGTATCATCTAACAACATTAATCTCAAATTTGTATCAATATACAAAATTTGTATGCAATATACAAAAGTCCAAAACAATGTAAAACATTTAAAACTAGTAGTTGCTTTTAAAATGCAATAGATTTTTATTTTTTATTCGATTGTTCTTAAATACCAATCCAAATTTCCACTACCTCCCCTCCTCCCATTTCCTCCACACACCTCCTACCCCATCTCCTCTAACCCTAAGAGAGGACAAGGCATCCTGCCCTGAGCAAGGTTCAAGTCTTCCCCATTACATCCAGGCTGAGCAAGGTATGTATCCAAAGAGAATAAGATTCCAAAAGCCAGTACATGCAACAGAGACAAATCCCAGTGCCACTGCCAATGTTCCCTCAATCTGCCCAGCCATACAACTGTCAACCGCATTCAAAGGGACTAGCTTGGTCCTATGCTTGTTCCTTCCCAGTCCCACAGGAGTTGGTGAGCTCCCATTAGTTCAGGCAAAAAAGTAGATTCATTAATCAACCTTTTAATTTTATAATATCTATATCCTCCTTCTTTTCTTTTCAGAGTAGATTAAAAAATGTACCCTTTTATCCTGTCATATCTATATCTCCCTTTTTCTCTTTAAAACTAATTATATCCTCCTTTTATCCTATCAGTTTAGATCTCCAAGGAATGACAAAATAGTGGAAGGATTGTCATTCTTAAAAATTATGGTGATAATCATCATTTTCCTTTCAAACTTCTCCAGTTGGATGTGGTACAGAAAATTCATTTTAATAATGAAGGAAACCAGGATAAGAAATCGAGAGAAATGTTAATTTTAGCAATTAAATTTTTCTTCACAATAATGTCCAAAAACAATATGGGGGTGTATCTTTTTATTCAATCAGGAGGCTTCTATTTTTAACTCAGTTCTACAATGATAGGCAAGGGTGCTGAACCTGTCTTTATTTGGAACACTGGAAATAATGGCTGGTCCTAACTGTTAGAATACTATCAAACGTACAAAAAAAGTAACTTATGACTAGCAAAACGGAAACTGATTTAGAGAATCTCTGGATATGTTTCCACCCAAGATTTTTTTTGTAATTTCTTTTAATTTGTGTCTACTGCTTAAACAAACCTGTGAAAGATGAAATCCAGTACGATATGTAGAAGAATAATTTTAATACATGTACATATACACAAATACACATATGTATAGATATACAAACAAGTATGTGTTTGGATCTCTTTTCATTACTTTTCTCACTGCTTTGACAAAATACATGACAAGCAGAACCTTACAAAGACATCACAGCTGGAGCAAGTTGCTGCATGACCACACTGCACCCACAGTCAGGAGTCAGAGAACAGACAAGAAATGAAGTTACATGTAAACATTCAAGGCCCTCCCCTAGTGATTCACTTCCTCCAGGTAGGCTCGAAGGCATAAAAGATGTACAATCTTGGCAAATACTGCCATCAGTGGGGTCATGAGTCAAACAGGAACATTTCAGTTTCAAACCATGAAAGATTCTGTCTGATTATATTTTGCGTGCATGTGTGTTTGTGTCTTATCTCACCAATATTGATCTAACATCTCATTTCCTTGATTTGTGGAGCTTGGTGTGAGGACATACAATTTTGATAATAAAGAGTTTGAATCATTTGAATCCAGTCTTTTATCTAGTAAAAATATAAACAGTTAAATGAATCCCAAGTCAAAAATAATATACAAGTTATTTTTCTTCAACAATTTTTTCCTTGTGGCTCGTCATTTGAATTTGAATAAACTGTAGTAAGATTAAAATGTAATTATAAGCTGATTGTTTCTATATCTAAAAATTTTCAGGAGGAAGAATCCCAAATTGAATTTGCCTTCTTTACAAACTGTTTTGTGAGCCAAATGTTTTCTATCATTTAAAGCATGAACAGATAACAGGGGAAATTAAGTCTTACATGAGTAGCCCTTCTATTCCCCTATACATGCTGTGATGTTTTTGGAATCCTATTGTTCATGTGAAACAAAGTGTTCACCTCAAAGAGAATAACACAGGATCTCTTCTAAATGATATATGGATGAACATATCCTGGTAAGACGGATTCAGATTGTGTCAAATAATGATATCTAATGTGAAAACAGTTTTGTGAAGGTTGACTTTCAGAGAAAAAAAAAACAAAATCATAAAATGATACATTTATCAAATACAATGTTGATGACTGCAGATAGGTGAGACATAGCAAAGCAGACAAATGTCTGCTATAGTTACAGATATTCTCTGTTGTCATTCTTAGCCTTCAAGTTGGGAGAAGCTAATAGTTATCCAAGACTATATCCCAAAGGTTATATCTGATTGTCCAAAAATACTAGGTTAATACAGTGCTGGGAAATGAATAGCTACTAAGGTAAGATGAAGTCCCCAATGAACTTTACACTGGATCTGGAATATTTTATTAGTTCACTATAATAATACCCATTTTTCATTATTATGATGAAAAGTGTGTAGTATCTCTCTCTCCTTCTCTCTCTCTCTTTGTGTGTGTGTGTGCGTGTATGTGTGTTCACTATTGTGTGATTGTGGGTGGATGCTTTTTGCACATGGTTGTAATCTTTTACCTTTACATGAATTTCAGGGAGTCAACTCAAGTTATCAGTCTTGAAAGAATACTTTTATCCATACAACTATCTTGCAGGATCTCCAATTACAGCATTATAGTCATTAAATCTGCTATATAGGTTTTAACAACACTGTAAATTTTTCCAGGGAGTTTCAGTACACACTATTTTAATGCTGTAAAGTAGTAAAACATAAAAAACTCAACTTATTCCATAATATCACCAACTACAATCCTATTATAATTTTTATGGAACTGTGTCCAACCTTATGAGTTAGCATATATATTGGAATTCTTAGATTCAAGGACAAACCAACCTTCATTTTAGAACATATGAATGTAAGGGAAGTCTTTTCCCCTTGGAAATATGGCTATCCTAACTTTCTTTTTACGAGTTTAATCATCTCTTTCTTGTGGGTTTTAACTTTGTGATGTCACAGCTTTTTCATACTCCAAGTTTTTCTATGAATTATTGTATTTCACAATTACAATTCTTATTTATAGTTATAGTTAAACTGACATAACAATTTGTATACCTAGATCAGATCAGAGTGTGGTAAAATAGTTTGCAATGTGTAATATCCCATGAGTTTATTATAGTCTCTGGACTCAAAATATGTGGCTTTATTCAGTAGTAGTAATGGATACATAAGTACTCAGCATACTATACAATATTTTATGACTCAAACAGGATACTGAAGGATTATAAATCAAATTAGCCATATATTCCTGTTACAAGGAAAATAGTGCTGTGGTGTTTTTATTTTCCAACATTGGAAAAATGAAATTTGCTTCATGAATTAAAGTTAAAAAGTACATCATTGCTCTAAATTGTTTCTGAGTTCTATGTTTGGAGCAAAATATCACTTGAGTTTTTATTTTTTTCTTATAAAAATGCATTATAATGATTTCCTTTATTGATAACAGTGTAGTTGTCAAAACAATCTTGGCAAATTTTATCTCATGGTTTCTTCAATAACTGAAATCTTGCCAGTTTCCTAGGAATGTGCTGTCATTTAACTGGATCATCAATGTGATATAAATTTCATGATAGAATTATGATAATAAGTAATGAATTAAAAGAAATACTTCAAAATATCTTTAAAACATCTAACACAGGAAAAACCGATGTAATATCAACTGCTTCTGAAATGGGTCACTATTTTTTCTGACATTAATTGTACTAGATTAATAATGAAAATTACAAATGGCATCTGAAAGCCGCAGTACTGTTTAGTAGTGGCACTGAAATTTTTGATCTTTTTAATCAATATAAAATATTGATAATTGAACTTGGTTATTCAAAACTTGAATAAACTTGACCATCTCCTACTACAGATAAAGAATATAAAATACATAGTTTATAAATACTCTTATTATGAAAAATAAATAAATATATAAATATATATGAAAATACTATTTGTAAAATTTTGTTAACAAATCATAGAAATCATAAAAAGTTAGGTAAAATAATATATGAAGCTGAGGAATGAAACAGATGTCAAGTTTAGAAATGTCTTTAAAAATAAATATGTCTTTAATTCCAAAAGAAATTAATAGGTGAAGACGTATTTTTTCAGATTACAGCTGGGGGTGTTAAGGCATGTCTTCATTCTGTCTTCTGTGACTGGAATTCCATCACTGAGCTGTCCAATATGATAGACAATAGCATCTTTAACAGTTGAACACTTGAAATTTGCTATTCTAAGAAATTGAAATTTTACAGTCCATACTATTATATATAAAAATATATTTACATAAACACAGTTTCAAACTAAAGAATGACAAGAAAGAATTTTAAAATATTGAAATAAAAGATGCCTAATAAAAATACAAATGTTGTGAATGAGGGAACTATTAAAGACAAAGGCATACCTTAAAATTTTTATTAGGAAAATAAAAGTTAAGTTTAAGATAATTATCCTAGATGATTAAGATATGTTAAATCACAGTAAACCGTATTTTCTTTTGTATCATTAGATTAAAAAAACTACTTATGTTTAAGCAGCTACTTCTTTTTTTATTAGCTAGTTTATTCTTATTCTTCCCTCATATAATATATTCCTACTGTAGCCTCTCCTTCCTCCATCCTCCAATGTTTCCCACCTCCACCTCCGTTCTTCTCCATAACTACTGTGCCTCCCAGGGGTATCAAGCAAGCATGGCATAGAAATATGCAATAAAACTAGGCACAAACCCTCAAATAGAAGGATGAAGTTACCAAATAGAAGGAAAAGGGTCCCAAAAGGGGCAAAATGTTGCAAGGAGGGCCGCTTGTTTGTTTCCCAGGCATCCAGCAGCTCAGATCCAAAATAACCACATAGAAACTGTATTAATTAAATCACTGCTTGGCCCATTAGCTCTAGCTTCTTATGTGCTAACTCTTACATCTTAATGTGTATAGTCACGAGGCTGTGACTTACGGGATAAAGTTCTGGCATCTGTGTATGGTGGAGCTACATGGCTTCTCCATGACTCCACCTCATTTCTCAGATCTCTGCTAATGTTTGGCTGTGGGTCTGTGCACCTGTTCTCATTAGTTGCTGAATGAAGCCTCTTTGATGTTTACTGTGCTAGACTCTGATCTACAAGTATCTGAGAATATCATTAGGAATCCTATCACTGACTTTTTAAAAATTATGTTTGGTGCTACCCATAAGACAATTAAATTACAGTTCCTGGCAATCTAGACCAGTGTCAGGCATTGGTTTCCTCTCTTTGCTACATCTTCAAGTTGGACCAGTCATTGGTGGGCCACTCCCACAAGCTCTGAGTCACCACTGCCCCAACTGGCAGGCAGGATATTTATGGACTGAAAATTTTGTAGCTATGTTGGTGTCTCAGCCACACCACTGGGAGCCTTGCCTGGTTATAATAGATGGTCATTCAGGCTCCATGTCCTCCATTATTAGAAGTCCTTCCCAAGGTCGCCCTCATAGGTTTCAAGTCTTCACTGCTCTAGGTTTCCATATTTCCCCCATAAATGTACCCCTATTTGAGAAATCTCTACCTCTTCTGTCTCCCTTGATTCTTTCTTCCCAAGCCTGATTCCTCCTGTTCCCATGTCCACCCACCATCAGTACACCAGTAAAATCTCTTCTATTTTAGCTTCCCCAGGAGGTCATATGCCCCACTTAGGGCACTCCTTGTTACTTGTACTGTGGACTACAGTGTGATTATCCTTTACTTAACATCTAATACTGACTTGTAAGTGAGAACATATGTTTGTCTTGCCGCTTCTTAATTGTCTCAATCAGAATGTTTTTCTAATTCCATCTATTTGCTTGCAAATTTCATGATGTCATCTTTTTCTAACAGCAGAGTAATACTCTATTGTGTAAGTATACCACATTTTCTTTATCCATTCTTTGGTTGAGGGACATTTAGGTTGTTTCTAGTTTCTGACTATTATGAATAAAACCTCTATGAACAAAGTTGAGCAAGTATCCTTGTGGGTAGGATGGAGTGTCTTTTGGGATATGCCTAAGAGTGGTGTAGCTGAATGTTGAGATCAAAATTGAGATTGATTCTCAATTTTATGAGAAACTTCTATATTGATTTCTTTGGGGCTGTATAAGTTTTCCCTCCCACCAGCAGTAGAGAAGTGTTTTCCTTGAACCACATCCTCACCAGCATGAGTTGTCACTTGTGTTACTGAACTTAGAGATTCTGACAGGTGCAACATGGAATCTCAGACTAGTTTTGATTTCACTTTCCCTGATGGTTAAGGGTGTTTAGTATTTCTCTAAGTTTTCTCAGCCATCTGCGATTACTCTTCTGAGAATTATCTCTTTAGATCTGTATCACATTAAATTGTTTTATTTGCTTTGTTGATGTTTAGAATCTTGAGTTCATTATATTTTTGGATATTAGACCTCTTTGTAAAGTTGATAAAAAATATTTAACCATTTTGTAGGTTGTCATTTTGTCCTGTTAACAATGTCCTTTGCCTTACAGAGGCATTCAAATTCATAAGGCTCTATTTATCAATTTTTTATCTTAGTTCCTGCACTATCAATGTTCTATTTAGTATATTGCCATTTGAGTAGATCCATTCCAGGCTATTTTCCAATTTTACTTCTATCACATTCAGTGTTTCTGGCTCAATGTTGAGGTCTTTGATCTACTTGGAGTTGAATTTTGTTTAGGGAGATAACAATGGATCTATTTGCTTTCTTCTACATGCAGACCTACAGGAACAACAGTAACATTTTTGAACATATGAAAATAAGACAATGTAATCCACTATATGAACAAACTGAAAGAAAAAGTAGCACATTATCAACTTATTGAAATAAGATTTCGACAAAATACAATACCCCTTCATAATAAAAGTCTTGGCAAGAAAACATATGTAAGAAACAGATCTAAACATAATAATGTCATTTTACAGCAAGCCTATAGTCAACATTAAACAAAGAAAAATTCAAAGCAATTCCACTAAAATTAGTAATAAGATAAGGTTGCCCACTCTCTTCATATCTATTCAATATAGTATTTGTCACTTTAGCCAGGGCATAGGAGATAAAGGGAATACAAATTAGACAGGAAGAAACCAAAGTATAATTATTTGCATATGATAGAATAGCATACATAAACAACTCCAAAAATTTTATGAGGAATATCTAACTGATAAACGCCTTCAGTTATGTGGCTCAACTCAAAAAAAAAAAGTCAGTAGTCCCCGCTGCCATTTAAAAATATCAGGATGAGAAAGAAATCAGGAAAACATCATCTTCACAATAGTCAACAATAATATAAAATATCTTCGGGTAACCATATCCAATCAACTGAAAGATCTGTATGACAAAACTACAAGTCTTTGAAGAAAGAAATTGAAGCTATAATGAGATGGGAAGATCTCCAATGCTTGTGGGCAGGTAGAATTAACATAGTAAAAATGGCCATCCTAGCATTAGCAAACTACAGATTCAGAGGAATCCTCATCAGGAATCTAACACAATTCTTTACAGACCTGGAAAAGATACTACTTAATTTCATATGGAGAGGTGAAAAATACACAGGTTAGGTAAAACAATCCTGAACAATAAAAGAACTGCTGAAGGTGTCACCATCCCTGATTTTAGCTGTACTATGGAGAACTGTCATGGTAAATATTGCATGGGATTGGCATAAAAACAGACACACTGGTCAATGGAAGTGAACTGAAGACCAGAAATAAATCTACAAAGCTATGAACACCTGATTTTGATAAAGAAACCAGAAACACACAATGGAAAAATGACAGATCTTTGAAATTTGGCAGCTACTTCTATCCTTGGATTGCTATTTTTATTTACCATAATTTCTTTATTGAATCTTTATGGACTTTACATCATGCACGTCAATTCAGTTCACCTCCCAGTCCCTCCATATCCACCTCTCTCTGCAGCAGCCCCCACAATGAAATTTAGAAAAATCAACCATACTAAAAAAGCAATCAGTCAAACAAACACAAACAAAAGAACAACGACAAAAAGAAACTTCTTTTCTCTTCCATATTCCCTGCCTCTCTTCTCTCTACATTCATCCTGGTGTCATTGGGAGCCTCAGTGTGTCATAAAGTATACTCTTTTGTTCAATCAGCTTTATTTGCAAATATTTGTTGCAGTGGGTCATTGGTCTGGCTCAAGGCCTCTGGTTCTGTTATACCATAAGTACTGGTTCCTCACCCAAACACCTCTCAGATATTTGCAGTCAGCCATCCTGAGTCATGGAGATCCTCTAGTCATCATTACAAAGAGGACTGGTGCCTTCACCAGCTCCAGCAGGTCCTACATGGGGTAGATGTTATGGTGGGTCAACCACAAGCCCAGCTGTGGGCCTGGGGAGTAGTTGAACTGGTCAGTCCAGGCCGCCAGCTCACCCCACTCAGGCAAGTGGAAGAACCAGCTCTTCTACTCCCAGGGTATCAGGGTCAGTTCTCCCTCACCAGCATTGAGGAGTGGCGCCATCTCTCCAGAATGTGGGCATGAGGAAGTTCTCCCTTGAGGGTCTGGGTTAGCTCTCTTGCTGCAATGTCCAGCGAGGGGAAGGACCAGCTATCCCAGAGCCAGCAAAGGGTGGGGTTGTTTCAGCATGGCCCTCTGATTTCCCAGGCATGATTCCCATGGGCTCTTGAGGTGACAAGGGCCACAGACATCAATACTGACCCCCAACTGCAGCAGGACCATGGACCTAACCATGGCCCTTGGAAGCAGATTGGGTCCAGATAAAATCCTGGCTCAGGATGGAAGCACAGACCATTCAGGTAAGAATGGCTCTGCTGGCAGCATGCCATGGGCACCAACAAGGCCACATGTTGTGTCTCTGATCCCGGCAATCCATATGACCTTTGGTGGCAACACAGACCTTGGTTGCAATGGGACCATGGACCCAGAAATGGTCCTTGACAGCAGCCAGATCTGGATGTCACCATTACCCTTCTTGGCAGTGCACAACACTCGGAATGGCACAGCCCCAGTGGCAGCATGATCTTTGGACACCAGCATGGCTTGAGATCTCAGGGATCAATGTGGCCTTCAATGACAGGAGGAACATCAGACATCAACACAGATTATGGATGGATCCTACTCAATTCTACTTTGGTCAAGGACACAGACATGGTCCTCAGCTGCAGTTCTGGCCCTGATGTCACCATAGCATCATGGAGCAATGAAAACCACTCAGATCTGCATGACCCTGGCTGCAGCATGTCCCTCAGGCACCAACATGGTTTTAGGTGGTTTACTGGACCCAGGTATCTGCACAATCCTTGGTGACAACATAGATCATTGGCTTCATCACAGACCATGGCTGCAGTAGTACCATGTATATACAAACATATATAGATATAGATACATACATACATATATACACATATATGTATATGATAGAGTCATATGCTTGTTTGAAAAATCATAATGTCTGTTTAAACTTTTATGATGATATTCTGAATTCATTTTCCCTTTAATTCCCATGATAATGCATTCCATACAAATAGGCAGAATTGATTGTATGAATAAGAGTCAAATGTAGATCACATGCTTTAGAGGAGCCAGATCTCCATATTTAAGACTTGTGTAGGAATCCATAAAGTCAATTTTCTCCTAGCTAAGATTGTGATTGTCCAGTTGTTTTCAGTCTTAAACACATCTGCCCAAAATGGGCTCTAAGGTGAGCTCTAGCCTGAAAGCCTTGAAGCCTTGACACTAGTTGTTTTGTATATCACACAGACACACACACACACACACACACACACACACACACGTATTTGGTTAAAGGTATCGTGTTAGAGACACAGTCAAGTGGACACTGCAAAATGTGTTTATCTAATGCTTTCACATGAGGCCACACATTACCAGATGGAAGAAATCTTGGAATATAGCTAGAAGCTGCTCATAAATGATAAGAAAATACATTCAGGATGGGATGAATCAAACCAAAGGATGAAGGACACTAGGCAGATTCCAGAGATTCTGTCTGATGTGCTTTGCAATAAGAGAGTGAATGAGAAGGATGAATACAAAACACCTCGGAGTTTCTATCTTAAACCACAGAACAGCAAACACAGAATGGGAAAAATATTTGAGGAATAAGATGTTTGATTGCTTCCTATCTCTCTGAACTAGCTGGGAAAAAACATTGTAGTGTAAGTAGCGGTTAATCTTTGAGAAATATAAACTCATATTAAATTTATTTTGCCTACAAATATTCTAGAAGTTTATTTAATGCATTCCAGGTCAAATTTTATTTTGCAGAGAAAGTCTTTTCTTGAATGAATAAATGGTACTATTTAATATATTTAAATTTATTTATATTAAATATATTTAATTAAGTATTTTCATAGATATACTAAAATGTCTTGTACCACTCTTATTATTCTGTGGCCGATAAACTGTAGAACTTTTCTTTATCTAGTTAAAAATCTACCACCCACCACATTAAATTAAAAGTCTGAAATGCCACTCATAATGTAAATTAATGGAAAAACTTAATCAGTGCTGTGTGTCTAACATACACATAAAAATATTGCTGTGGATACTATCTCTGTCAATAAATGAACAAATGCCTACCTATCTCAGACAAAGAATTGACAACAGCTAGAATAAGTTTACCACCAAAGCCTGAAGTAGTGAACCAATGAGCTCATCAGGGCTACTTAGAGTAGTATGGGTGAAGTGTTACCTACAGGAGCAGAAATGACTCAAATGGCAGCTACATCACCAACCCTCTTGGGCAAGGGTGATAAGCAGCAAAAGCTGAAAACCCGAAGCTCACTGCATACTTGCAAGGAGCTGGACAAGTTGAAGGAGCTTTCTTCTAGGAAGCTCAGTTGGTCTGAGCCACATCCTCTCAGCACAGTAACTCTGTCTCCCAGGAAACATTGGTGGTCCATCTTCGAAGAAGTTGGTCTAGAATGTCTCCCCATAATCCTTATGGTTCTTGTAAACTAAATAAGAGAAAGGTATAATGAATCTGGTTAGTTTCAAGGACTTCCTAAAACTATTATGTTGTTTACATCCTGAGAGTGAAGCTTTCCTATAGAATGGACTGTTTCCCCTCCCTTCAACAAGTGCCAAATCTTAATAACTTTCCCTCCAACGAGGGGATGTTTATTTGGAGAAAATGACTACATAAAACATTACAATATTCTTCTAACACTTATCTCTCCAACCATAAGGTATATAATAATTTTCATTCTTGTTATTAGAGTATATGCCTTCTGAGAGATAATTTAATGCTAACTTACGATTTGTATGACAATCCCATCATGCCATTGATGCACTTTGGTAAATAAATAGCATAGTGAGCAATAATAAATCTCTCTGTTGAGATACTGCACAAGGGAAGAAGGGAGACATCATATGTGCTACTTTGTAAATACTTTAAAGGAGATTTTGACATTGATAGTATTCAAATAAATGTAGTTTGACATCATATACCCTATCTATTTATAATAGATGCATGATAGTGATTCAGTATATTTTGTAACCCAATCCCTTTTTCTCTAAATAAATTTCGAAATATTTCTTTATTTAGATGAATACCTTGTTTCTGATTTTGTAAATACCTAAATTCTGGCAGAATGTAGATGAACTTGATAGAATGCCTTCTTTTGTGCCTATTCTAATAAAATATATTCTTGAGAAATGATGTTAAGGTGGTACACAGTTCATAATAACTAATTTTTAAGTGAAGTTTCTTTGGATAATAAACAGCATATGTTGTCTCAACTTTTGATTGCTTATTTGGAATCATCAAGTATTCCTGCCATATCAATTTTGAATAATGTTTCATGTAAGTCTCCCCATATGCAAAAATATCAATTCTTACACTACATATTGCAATACTTCTTAATATTTTCAGTATACTGCTAAATTCTGCAAACTCATTAGCAATGTGGAGCCAACTCCTTTGTTTCTTAGAATAAAAATTTTGGTAATCTCTGTCTCACAAAATTATCAGTTTTGGAAAGAATTAACAAGTATCAATTTATAACCTCTTTAATTAATGGTTAAGGGTGTTTGAAGATAAAAATAAAACAAACCTACAAACAACAACAAAAAAAGTGAAGATGTGTAAAGCTACCTGTTTGTATAAAAGAAGTCATAAGTAAACATTGTACACTGATGATCAAATTTAACACTGTTATATTTCCAAAGAGAATAAATGAGGAAAACATTGATTTATTGTTTGATCAAACTGCTTTAAAATGCATAGAATTCAGGGAATTTGATGATAAACTCAGATAAATCATTAAAGTTTTGTCTGGAAACAGACAGCTATTACCTATCAACTGTTTTTATGATTTTTTGAATTATTTAGAAACTGGTTTATAAAAGTGAGTAAAAGGAAAGAGGTATCATTAATGATTTGATGAGACAATGAGGACTTTCATACTATTGGTGATATGAATAACTTAAATAAGAAATTGGAAAACTAATTTTTAAGATTTGAGAGAAACAAGAAACATAAACAAAGTTAGCTCATATCCTAGAAATTACATTCATATGATGTACTTCAGGCGAATGAAATTATAGTTCAAGAAAGGGACTTCTGTTGAAGTTGTTTGTTTATGTTAATAGTTATTATGGATTTTTTTTAAACTAGCAAAGAACAGAGTCATAACAAGCACCCATCAGAAAGGAAGCTCTCATCACAGGCTTGTGTTCTCACAAATGGATATTACTTGATATTAAAGAAAACGGCTAAAATATAAACATTGTACCTAAATATCACACTAAACTACTTTTTAAGAAACAAATCCTATTAAGAAGCTGAGGATAATGGTTCATTGCAACATGAAATACTGACGTGAAATTGATTAATTCTTACTTTACATTCTGCAATATTTTTCTAAGTTGTAGTTGCTAGAGATGAGTTGATATACAAACAAATTCTTTAGTATGAAATGTGGGTTTATGCGTGATTTATTTTAAATTTCAATGCCCAGGGAGCTGAGTCAAGATGAGAAGATAAAAGGAATAATATAGAATTTGAAGAGTGTTATGATTATTCTATAATAAGTATGGGTCAAAGCTAAAATAGTACATAAGTCAATATTTATATGATCTGATAAATAAACAGGGTTAGATGTAACAAATTACATAAAATAGTTATCAAAAATTTAAAAGATTTAGAATTTTATCAACAGCTAAAATTTTTAAAAATGGTTTCACAGAGCCCAGCTAGAGAAAGTCTACCAAGAATGCACAAGGCTTGCATCTTATGTATACTACTATAAAATTAAAAAAATAAGAATAAGACATATTAGAAGAGGGTATTAGTAATGATGACACAATAAATTACACAATCATTTAAACAAAATGATATAAATCCTTCTAGTTTAAATGAAACATAATAGTCCAGCAGAGAATATTACGTCTTTGATTAATCACAAATACTTAATGATTGTAGAGCAAAGTCACATTTATAACCTATTACAAGATGAAGTATAATCACATCTACTATAAGTATTGTGCATAGTCAAAGCCAAAGAAGGTAAGCCATTTCAGCAAATTTTTCATGCAGTTGTTAAGAACAAGAAATAAAACTGTAATGAGGAGAAAACCAGTGAGGAAGAAAAAACATGATCTCTTTGCCATGGGCCCAGTGGTATTATGCAAAGACTAAATGGCAGAGATGCCCAGAAAAAAGGAGGATTATCTACAAACACTTAAATGTTTAGATATGTAAATTTTAAAACTTCATTAGAAATAATTTAAAAAACCCATTAGTTTATCATCATCATCAGTAGTAGTATTTTGCCTACGTTCACTTTATCCTTTAGTAAGCACATCTGTCACTTCTGCTGCTAATCTCCACTTACATCACACCTAGGTTCTTTGGACAATGCCAGTGTAGCCCTTAAACTAGTCTGCTGGTCAGGAATCTAATAAATCCCCCTCTTTCTCAAACAGAAATGAACATACTTTCAGTGGTTTTATTCCTTTACAGAACCCCAATAAAAAGATGTGTAGTTAGTGGTCTACCTGCAGGACATTTTCCATCCAATCAAATCAACCTCTGGCTCTACATGTGAAGTTAAACAGGGGAGAAATGATAAAATTGTCCTAGATTCTCCCGATACAGTATTACTCTATATCCTGTCACCAATGTTACTTTCTATCATTCAGGATCTTTCCTGTACATTTTAAACGTTTCATTCTTAACTGTCAAGTAACGAATCATACATTTTTCTCTTAATAAGGAAGCAAATATCTAAGGAAATCGCATAGTAAAAAAATCCTAGAATTGTGTCTTTGTAACAGAGAAATGATGAGCTTGTTAACTGAAAAAGAATTGATGAGCAGTAAGTGCATAATGATCAAATCTACACATGCCTAAAAAGAACAAATAAGCTTTAAAAACATGAGCTGCCTTAACTTACCATAGATATTTTAAAGGGTCCCTAATATTAATGAATTTGGGGATTCAGACCCTTTCTTTCATTTCTACCTCCTAAAGAAGTCTGATTTCTCTTGCATTATATACCACATGATCTTAGATATTGAAGGTATAGCGGCAGCTACCCTTGATCTCTGGTGTTACACATTTTTACTAAGTGCTAAAAGAAATACTTTAAAAATCAGAAAATAAGGATCTAAAAATTAATTCTAGCAATAAAATATTAGTTTCTAAATACGCGCACACACACACTTCATTCTGCAGTTTCTTTCACACATTTTTTCACCACGAAATATTTGTATTCTAAACCTAAACTTCTCCGAGGTCATGAGTCGGAAACACTATCTGTTTCTATTTTTTAATTGGCAATCTTTAGTTATATACAAGCTGGGTGTTTAGTATGAGCTACAGATGGTCTTAATTGCTTCCCTACCCCAACATCCTATGCTCTAGTAGTCATAATTTCATGCTTAGTTATATATCTCTATCTTGACTATATAATTAAATATATTATATACACTTTAAGATTGTAATTATCATTATAATATTTGCTTTAGTTTATGAAAACACAAGCAAGAACACTGAATACAGGATTCCTGCCACTCTAATTACAATTTAAGATGGCATCTTAGAAATGACAAAATGAAATCAATTTTTAAAAATCAAATTAACCCACACAGTATGCATACAATGGAGAGGAGATTTTCATTACCTAGTCTGTTTAGAAATGTAAATTAATGTTAAAATTGTTATTTATGAAATTGAGTAAGAACTTAAATCAACCTATTCCTGAGAATGAATCAATGAGTATACTTTGCCATTGGATTACAGCTGTATTCACATGCATTTAAGTACTTTCACAAATATCTCCTGAAAATATTTCAAGTTGACACACTAAGTGATTTACTCCATCAGGAGCTATACAATTGATCTTTCTTAAACAATAAAAACAGTCTCCTTGGCGCTTGAAAGATGGATCAGCTATTAGGAGTCTGGCTATTCTTCTAGAGAACCTAGGGTCTTTTTTCCAACAGCTTCATCAGGAGGCTCCCAAGCACTATAACTCTAGCACTATCAGATGCAAGGCTCTCCTTTGACATCTGCAGATACCTATACACAAAAGACAAAACACAGGCACACATACATACACATAAATAAAAATACAGTAAATCTTCAGAAAAGAATCAGTTTTTTGTTTTTTCAATTTGGTTGGTATCTAATAGCTCCAATTATATTACTTATTAATTCACATTATTTTACAACCCTTCTATTTAAATTTTCTATGACAGGATGTGATCTCCTATTATTTTTAATGTAGACTGCACTTAGACTACAAGGTTTCTCGTCTTATTTCTGTAATATTCATTCAGTAAATATCTCTCTTCTGCAACTATTATTTATGATGTATGATTGTAAATTATTTCAAAGGTTTTGTGCTTGTGTTTTTTCCATCTCACCATTTAGTTTATTTAGGAATCTCTTTTCCATGTCATTGAAATCTGATTATTTATTTTACTGTTGATTTTAAGTTAATTAACAGTATTGATTTGCTCTGTAGCACAACACAGAACAGACGAAATGTTCATATATATATATATATATATATATATATATATATATATATATATACTTGTAAAGAACTTATATTCTAAATATGTTGGCCTTGGTTCAACTAGTAATCCATATGCATATCAATTTATGTACTTTCTTTTTCTTGTATATTTGTTTAATCAGTTATTGAGAAAGTACTTTAATTTCCTCCTAACATGTTTTAATATTTTTATATTTATTAATTTTCATAATTTAACTATATAGCTTTCAGTACCTTTCACCAAATAAACATAAAGGTTTTGCTTTTTAAATGTCATGGTGAATTGTCAATTATTATTGTATCTTATCACTGTTTTAATGTTACTCATTATCCTTAGAATTGATAAATAAGTGATAAATGTTGTTGTACACACTGACATTAAGCCTAGCCTCAAGGTCAAGGCTAAACTCAAGGCCAGGTTTTAAGGTCAAAGCCAACATCAAGGTGGAGCTCAATGTCCTGAGGCTCCCTCTTACCTATTGTCATGGCCACAGTACCTCACACTTTGCTCTCCAACTTCTCTTTCAAATGACTGTTTCAGTAGGTTTTGCCGGCCCTATGCTTTGAGTAGATAATTTACCTGAAAATTGTGGCCTTAATTCACAAAACCACTCACTTAATTTTTGTCTCATTAATGAATTGAGGTTTGATAAGCAGATTTGTCTTTAAACACAGTTTAGGAGCACTGTTTAATTTAAATGACATCTGTCATTCATAACGCAGGAAAATTCTTATGATGACTAGAGAAATGATTTTTCAAACAACTAAACATTGTGCAACTATGTGCACAATACATAAACATTGTGCAACTCTAATACTAGAGTCCCCAAAATTTAAATAAGAATTGATCTTTCATAGTAAGCTCACAGCTTTAGACTATAGGGAACCATTGATATTATTTTTTAAGGGAAAATCCAAATACATTCATTTCTTTCTGAACTTTACAATTTACAATAACATTCTTAATGTTTTTACATTATGATCCTTATTTCACTTACAATACAATTCTGTAGAAGCTGAAACTCAGATATTACAAAGCTCTCGTTAATGGTATATGATGTCATATGATGGACACGCATTCATGAATGATATACAGCTTCGCCATCTGTCTCTTGTTCCAGAAAAATATTATAGGATCTCCTCTCCCCAGTTTAGCAAACCTAATGCTGCCTTGCATCCACTGAACTATCATTTGTATATAGAAGTTTATCATCATGTTCTTGGTTTCTCTGTCTTCAATTGCCTTTTTCCCATTGATCACATATTTTTAAAAAATTTTCCTAAGAAGTTTTATTTTCAGTTTCAAACTCCATAAGGACTACTGTATTTTATGCTCATAGTATTTTTTATTAAAGACTAGAAAGATTAAAATCAGTAAAATCTATTTCATAGGTAATCTTAATTTATTCAAAGGAACATAATGACAATTGCATGTAACAACATTTAGGAGACTGAGTTAGAAAGACGATGAATTTAATGACATCTCGGCTTACCTAGTATAAACATCCTAAATGGTGAATGATTGAATGATTGAATAAATAAATAAATAAATAAATAAAATAACAGCACATCATATTTCTCCAAAACATTAGTGACTTTTAAAAAAATGTACACCATAATAACATTTTATGGTGATTTTGACATTTCCATTATAATTGCTTGTCAGCCACAAATATTAAAATATCATCTAAATGTTGTGTGTGCTCTGATGGACCCATCACACTATCTTTCATCTTCTTCAAAATTCCTGACTCATTGTGAAGCAAAACTGTTGAAATTAGGTCAATTGAAAGCAATATGATGATCTCTAAATGTTCAAGGTCAAGAAAAGTTACATATTTCTTTTTTTAAATCAAGAGGTAATTAAGGATAGTAAGAAAATTTTGTTGAAACCCCAGGGAGACTGTGTGCCTTTGTACCAAGGATACAAGTTAAGACTAAAAAAGGACTAGTACTGACGGAAATTAAAATTGCTGCTTTAATGAATACATGGCTAGTCAGATACAAAATGTCCAAATTTTTTAGCATAGAGAAAGTGTCAGTTTCAGGATTGAGCAAATCAGCTGCAAAATTCCTTAAGGCAAAGTGGAACTCAAAGCAGTGTCTTGACTCCCTGTCATTGTATGGGAGGAAAAAGTGAAGAAACTATAGGAAAAAAAATTTGTAAAGCTAGCATCTTGTTTTATGAGTTTAAATAAATGAGCTGCATTTACAGCACAATAGCGAAAAAATAGAGAAGGGAAGTAATGAATAAATTGCTCCAAGGCACTCAAACAGTGCCTAAGATAGTAAATGAACATGAACATTTTGTATATAATACTTTCTTGATGTACATGAAAAAGCAATGCCTATATCCAGAACTCTGTACACTGGCAGCTTCTGGAGGGCTAAGGAAGTGTTTATGCTTTGACAAAACCATCAATGGAAGTTGTTCCTCACTTATATTACTGAAGACGTAGAGCCCTAAATAATTATCCTACCTTTACTTTGCTGGTGACCTGTAAACAAAGCCTAGATGACAGAACATTTATTTATTCAAGGGTTCACTATTATCTGAAACAGACTTGTTGAGACTATGGCTAGTCAAAAGGCATTCTGTCCAAGGGGAACAGTTCACTGCCTGTACTTGGTCACCCAAGCACTCTAGTGGAACGATGAATTAAGATTAGTCGTATGTCATCTTAAAATTTGCACTAAATGGATAGAACTAGAAAAAAAAAACATCCGGAGTGAGGTAACTCAGATCCAGATAGACATGGTATGTACTCACTCGTAAGTGAATGTTAGATGTAGACAAAGGAGAACCCTAAGAGAGACATACACGGACTCCCTGGGAATGGGAAACAGACAAGAGCACCTGAGAAAATTATGATGTGCGGGAGAAGGGAGAGTAAACAGGGAAGGAGAGAGGAGAGTCGGATGTAGGAGGAGAACATGAGGAATATAAGATGATCAAGAAGGGAGAAGAACATTGAGGGAGAGAAAGGAAAGAGATATCTTGATTGAGGAAACCATTAAAGAGCTATCCAGAACCAGGAAACTAGGGAAATTCCCGGGAATCCTCAAGGATGATCACATCTAAGACTCTAAGCATCAGAAGAGAGGACACCTAAACTGACCTTCCACTATAATCAGACTGATGCATACCTTACTTGCCACCAGAGAACCTTCAAAAAACAACTGATGGAAGCAGATAAACAGATCTACAGAAAAGCACCGAGCCTAGCTGCTGGAGACCAGACCAAAAGAGGGAGGAGTGATAACATGAGCAAAGGGAACAAGACCATGATGGCGATACCCACATAAACAGCTGACCTGAGATGGTGAGAGCTCACTAACTCTGATCTGAGAGCAGGTGAGCCTGCACAGGACCAAATTAGACCCACTGAATGTGGGGTACAGTTGTGAAGTTTTTACAGTCTGTGGGGCCACAGGATTTATCCCTAGTTCCTGAACTGGCATCAAGGAGCACATTCTCCTTGAAGGGATGCCTGGCTCAGCCTAGATATAGTGGGGAGTGCCTTGGTCTTGCCTCAAATTGAAGAGTCGGACTTAGTTGACTCTCCATAGGAAGCCTTGCCCTTTGTAAGGAATGGATGGAGAAGTGGGATGGGAGGAAGCAAAAAATAAAAATGAAAATGCTAAAAAGAAAAAAGTCATGGTTGCACTGGTTAATGCAACATTCAATCTAATGCTGATGTGGAAGTTGTTCCAATCCTCCCTCATACTTGATTTTCATTGATATTTGAAACTATGTTTTATTCAAGCTTTTTATACCATTGTGGATACTGTCAATAAAGAAAATTCATGAAGGAATGGATCATCTTACTTTTGAAAACTTACATAGTTGTCTCCAAACTTCAAATATTACTACATTTATCAGAGAGCAGTTACTGACACCAGCAAGACTTCCATCAGTGAACAGGTGGCCTCTTACTAAAGTCTGAAATCATCTTTATTATTTACAACAAGAATTATTGTGTAAATAAGGTAATATTTTTAGACAGTAATATGGTATAACTGCAGTTATTCAATCAACATACTTTCTTATATGCATAAGAAATCAATAACTTGATATGCTTCATTTCATTTTGATGCTCACATTGTTGTATTAATCTTGAAATAGCACTTCTAAGAGTCATGTGCTTATTCACTAAAAGTTTTATTTAGGTAGATATTGACACAAATGTGAGAACTTATGTGCTGATGAGACAGTTTATTTGATAAAGATACTTGGTGTCAAGCCTGCATTGAGATTTTGATACAATGTACAGAAAGGGAAGAAAAGAAATTCGTGGTGCTTTTCTTCTGACCTAAACAATGACTCTATGTCACACACAAACACAAATACAAACACACACACATGTACACTCAAACATAACTCCTGACATACATTACACAAACAGATACAGAGACATGCTCACACATATAAAAAAAACACATCACACACATATATAATACATTCATGAATGCACATACACACATACACCCACATACATACACATACAGACAGATAGGAATATATTATATATGCACAGATATGCATATATGCACATGCACACACAAACACACAAATATACATAGGCATGTGCACATACATATACAGTAGCACACTTTCACACACATATGCATACATATATACACACATACACTCACATATACTTATCTACATGCATGCACATGTAAATATATATACATAAATACACATACACGCATGCCAATATTTACACGCATGCATGCGTGTATAAACACATTCGCACTTTACATATATACATACACATATAAGAACATGCACATACACACACTCAAATACATGCATACATGTATACATATATCCACATATTCACATGTCTACAAAATTAAATAAATGTTTTAAAAAGTGAGGATACATATAAACATTTATACTACTTCTGAAAGTTTTCTTCACTGTTTGTGATTTCATTTTTCAAACTCAGAGGGACATTTATTTTTATAGTTTATAAGACATTCTCCAGATTGCAAAAGAATCTCAAAGAAAGTGCACCATAACTTAAATAGATGCTTGCCTCTGGGTGTGCTTTCACAAGTTTTCTTCTGCATAATTTAGAAGCAAATGTTCATTTATGAAAAAGTATATGTATTGCATATAGACATATTGCTATTGTATTTCATCATATGAAATATTATAAGAACATATAAACAAATCAGAAATAACTGATTTTTTAAAGTGTTTTCCATGTTACTGTTACATGTTTAACTTTATGAAATAATTAATTCATTACTTTATTTTTCCCTCATAAATCGTTAATAAAAATAAATTTCTAAATTAGAGTGAGCACATACCACTTATTCCAGATATATTCCAGGAATATATGTGTGTGTGTGTGTAGCTTTGAATGTAGCAAAAGTAAGTATTAATTTTTAGTTCAGATTGTCATATTTTGCTGACTAAAGCCTAGATGGGCTACAAACAGCCAGCATTTATTTCTTGTTTGGCTTGAGAATGGAAGTTCAATCCTGAGGAGTCCAGAGTATTCAGGTTCAGGTGAGACATTCTTCCACATACAGTCAGGCAGCTTCTTGGTACACACTCGTGGTAGAAAAGGAACCAGCACATTTGGTGGGCCCTTCTTGTGAGAACACAAGTCCCACGAGACATAAAGACACATGCCAGTAAGCCTAGCTCTTGAAAGAAGAGTTCAGAGTGTCTCCAGGAGTTCACTTCCAGCTTGAATTAGTTATTTCAAAGAAAAACAGTGATCAACAATGAGACTATGTCCTAAAATAACTAAGATTGGAGAAGGGTCGGGGAAAAAGAATTTATCCCCCAACCAGTTAACTTGATTTCTATTCCAGGAAATCACATTGCTGTATGGAAGGAATGAATCACAAAGCTATATGCTGACCTCCATACACCTACAGCGGTACACATGAACACGTACACACACATACACACACAGAGAATGGGATACTGGCCTCAATAAACATGTAAAAGGAGTGACAAAAGGAGTAGAGTCCTGGCAACAATTTTTTTCTGTTAACTGATTGGATGTAATATTGTCCTAACACATTGGACTCACTACTTATATTCATAAGACAAAAATAACCTCCCCATCCTTCAGCCACTTCTGCCAGTTCTTTCTTCATAGGAAAGTAATTAATAGATTTATCTTCAAATAATAATCATAATTTCAAAAATTTTACCTGAGTTATTATCTATCTTTGTAACATTCTTTGTGTCTAGTTTAGGATCAAGAGAAATAAGCAAGGCCACATGACAATAGCCCACTCCCTTTGGATTTGACTACAGGTGGACCCTGGATCACTAGACCTTGTTAGCCAGCCTGGCAAAATTGGCAAGCTCTAGGCAACATGAGAGTCTTAGAAAGTGGGTGGAGCAAAATCAAGCAAGAAAGCAGACATTGACCTATCACCTCCTTTCTAGTATGCGTGTGTGCACTCACATACCAATATGCATAAACCTATATAAGCATATACTCCCACACATATTCAAAGAAAAACTATCTACAGTTTTCCAATTAGTAGATTCATCAAACAGGAAGTTACATCTTTCCTCCTACACTGGCTCTGTGTGCTCAAGGGCAACACGGAACCATGAGAAGAGTCACTATGAACAACATACAGCAGTTTCTTATCTGGCTTTCCAGAATATGTTTTAAAAAGATTAGGGACAGCAAATTGAGCACTGGTTTCTCAGAGACTTAATCAATCTCACAGCTATCACTAACCGGTGTTGTGTGTTTGTGTGTGTGTGTGTGTGTGTGTTTGTGTACACCTGCAGTCTTGTGCATAATTATAATAGAGGAATATTTTTTAAAATTTTAGTCATACAAACTAAACATGATAATTGTTTCAGTAACTCTATTTCTTTGTATTTAATTTTTTTGACTTAAATACACAATGAAGATGCTTATGATTATTCACATAGCTTTATTATAATTGTAATGGTATTTTCCACAGTCAATACATGTACTAGTTAACTAACAGATAAATTCACTATAATATATAAATGTAACAAACTTACATGAGACTGTTTTTCCTTTTTAAAATATCATTCTTTTGGCCTACTTGTTCATTCGTTCATCAATATTATTGATGTTGCAGTTACCAAGGAATAATATTTTTTCATTTTTACATGTCTGACTTTTTCAACTTTTCCTCTTTTAGCATCTCATTATGTTTTCTCCATCTCTTGTTCCTCCATATGAGTTATTAAATTTAGTGAAACCAAAGAGAATATAAATGGGGGGAATATACAATGAGATATCAATCTAACACCAAAAGAAATTATTTATCAAGTTATGAAACCATGTAAATAAAATGAAGCTGCATGTTAGTAGAGGAAGAGGCCAGCCTAAAAGGGTATATACTGAACATTTCTAAATTCATGACTTATGAACAAATCTCTAAATCCCAGATAATTCTGTTATAAAACTAAGACTCAATTAACATAAAGTAAAAAATAATAATACACATTAAAGTCTAGTAATCCCAATAAAATTAAGAGTTCTGAGAGTAAGCATTTATACAATTTTTTGCTCACTAGGAAATATTTTATACTTGGAAATATGAGAACAGTATCATAAATTCTCTATAGGCCTTTTATTAATCAAAATTGCTTCATTTTATAAAACGAACTGATGTCATAAAAATTACATAATTCATCTTTTACCTCATATATATTTTTCTAAATATTTTATGGAATGAATAACTTTAAGGAAGCTTAAATGTACTTTAAAACTATCATCAACAGGTATGAATACTTCTCTCTTTATGATTTATTTATTTTTAATTATGTGTGTTATTAAAACTTTATTCCAGCAACAAATAAAGTGAGATCACAGCTACTAAAGGTTTTCTCCTGTGTATTTAGATTAAAATCAGCATTGCTCTCCAGCTATCATATTCTCTCCATGTATTTAATTTTACATAATACAAAGCTACATTATAAATATTTTACTTGTCAGTTATGATCTTTGGAATTTTCATAGGATTTTATCACACCACATGAATATTTGTCAAACTCCAAAATTCAAACTTGTTTCATGGTGAACACCATGCCTTCCTGGCACACCTCCATGCCTATTTTCCCATATGTTCCTTTAACAGAAATATTAAAAAATAATACCTACACCTGTTTATATTTTTCTTATTGTTTTTAGAGAATTATCAATTATTTAATGATGAATCAGAATCCTAAAGCACTTGAATCCTCCCCATTATTTCAAATGATCACTGAAGTTACAGTGTGTATTAGCTCCCATCCAATTTCAAATTATTTCTTTGGTAGAGACCATTAATACTATTATTGAACAGTGTTCAAGAGCTTCCAGTGTAAAACTGCCTTAAAATGTGATAGAAACTTAGCATTCAATTAGAGTGAAACAATTGGAGAAAATACTATGGATGTACTCTCAGAATATAAAGAGTTGTGATGAAAGCAAGTGGTGCTCCAGGATTTATGTTAGGCAGTCTATTTCAGTTGGTCTGCAGCTTGTGAAGTAATGTAGCAAAATGGATTTCTCAATTAGACAATCTTCTTGATTACAGAGGGCAAAAATCAAGCTTTTTAAATTTCATCTTAGTTAAAGAGAATTAGAAATGAAAATCAGCAATTTTCTCATCAGTGCTGCACAAGATTTCAATATTTTATTTGTGATTATAGGAGAGTATATTAGCTTTTAACTCTGTTAAATGTCATTTCAATTATTTATTTGGATATGTTCATGCTCTGGTTAAATAAACTTGAATACTATTTATTGATTATCTCATTAGTATTTTTTACAAATTTAGTAAAGTTTGAAATTTGTCTCTGAATTATGTCACAAATTAAAACTGGACATCTATCTTATCCAAAACAGAAAGGCAGGTTTTACAAATCATTCAGTGAACCTTTATTGTGATTAACTGTGCTCACACACTTTAGAAATATACATGTATTCACTAATATGTGAATCTGTGCACATATATGTTCATAAATGTGCAAGTATGGTTCCCTGTGGATTTTCTCCTAATTAACTGTATTCTGTGAATTATATTATGGGTTTTGAATGGCTAATTTTCATCTTGGACTCCTCTAATACACATTTTTTTCTATGATGAGCTTTGAAATTTTTAATAAAATATATTTTGGATAAACCAATCTGCTTTTTCATAGACTCTAGAAGATGCTAGAAGAATTTCAAAATTTACTATTGGATCAAAAGTTAGATATCCTTATAAACTTCTGCTCTGCTGTAAAATTAAGAATATTTCTCTATGCTGTGGACAATATTCGTAATAGTTTCCCCCTTATTATGCCTTTAATTACCAATGACATCATTTATGTTTCTATAAAGACCTTTTTGCAATTGTTTAAATTTTTGATATCTTTAGTTTCTTAACTATTTTTATGTCCTACATCTCTTTGCAGATAATATATGAATAAAACACCTGTACAAGCCAAGTTAAAAGAAATCGCCATTGAAAAATATCATCCCAAGAGACAGATAGCTAGCTAAGTGTTTAGGAATGTTTACTAGTCTCAGAGGACATTCTGTCACCCAGCAGCCATGTGGTAGCATAAAACCTTTGTCACTTCAATTCTGAAAAATCTGATATCGTCTTCTGGTCTGCATTGGCACTGCAGTCATGTAATGCACTTACATACATGCAGACAAAACAGAACTAGGCATAAAATAAAATATTAATAAATCAGTAAATTTAAAAATAAAATCTCCACTAGTAAAAACACATTTGGAAATTTCTCCAACATCCAGAGAGAAACACACAGTAAGCAGCACATGTACTGGAATAGGCTTAATGTGATGGCCAACTTTAAAGGAAAGAGAGCTTGGAAGATGGCAAAGTCATTCAAGAGTCTTAAGCACTATGTTTGTCCCAAAAGTGGGAGCACCTGGGGACAGTAGCAGAACGGACATTTGGCTCTGACAAATTCAGACTGATTTAGTTCAAGAATGAACCCCAACGTTTATGAGAAATAGGCTTCATGATAAATTCAAAGGAAACTTTCATGTGGAATGTAATTGTATCTTATATAAATATATATTTATAATAAAGAATGAGTAGGCTAAAAATTTTTAAAAGGGAGAAATGAGAACTCACTAAAAAAAATGGATGTCTTCCACTTCCAATAGATGATAAACAATGCTCCAGTTTCAGTCCAATTCTCATTCAATCTTTGCAATGAAAATACAGGTAAATGTCTACATATTAACATAGCTAATATCAAAAGTAAAAATAAAATATTGAAAATATCAACAATATATATGAGAACTAATATTTCTTAATTTGTGAAGGGATTCTCTAGTAAATTCAATTTATTTTTGCATATAACAAGTTTCATGTTTGATATAAACCCACCACAGATTTGAGTAGAAGCCTCTTATTTACAATTTACTACTTACCGGACTACCCAGCCGTTATATTGTAACTTAAATGTCTAGAGTTAATTCTAAAGGCCCAATTAAAATTTCTATTGTCTTAGAATTTTTCTATGAGGTTAAAAATTTCACCTCATAGAAATAACATAAATAGGCAAACATTGAAAGGATGTATATACCTGTTATATACCATAAACCATTCACAAAAGAATCTATGCAGTTAAATAATGGTGGTAAGTTAAATGACATTTTGACATATTATAGATGACAATATTAGAAATGGGTTGCATAGTATCAATATATCATAGAGACAATAACAAGAGTATTAGAAAGCATTGTTCAAAATTTATTGTGGTACATTAAGTTATGAAATTTCAAACAAGTAACTATATATTTATTTGTTGACCCTCCGATTTCATTGAAAGCCTATTTTAATGGAGTTGCATTAACAATCAGGTTTTTATTATTTTCTGGGATGTAATAGTTTACCCATGATTAGTAAAGGGGGAAGTTTAAAGAAGAAGTGGTAAATGCTTGATGATGTGTATCAAACATAATATTATAATGTATAAACAAAAGGCAGAATATAAAAGATTAGGAAGTTATCAATGGGGCATATGATCTTTAATTGTCAGCTAACAGTATGAATCTTTAGGAAAGTTTTCCATTATTTGATTTTGCTAATGGAAAAAGATGTGACTACACTTTATCGGAAGTACTAGATAATTATAAACCACTGGAAAATAACAACAAAAATAAAAACCTTTCTACAGTCCCCCTCAGTCCAGTAAGTTTCTGGACATGCACTATAGTTTCTTCAAAACTTTCTCTATCCATAATATTAAGCAGCATTCCTGCTTTGAACACCCCCAAATACTCACTTTTCCCCTGTTGTTACCCATCAAAGACCGTAAGTCATATCAGAACACCAAACAGAGTAGCTCTCTTCTTCTAAACTATCATGGCAATAGAATGCTTACCAATCATGAATATTCATGCATTCTCTTTTCAGTGTATGAAATGCTGAAATGTACTCATTCACTCAAGCTACCATAGAGTATATGTCATGGAAGATGATGACACAAGAGAACACATATATATGATAGCAGCCAAAAAGCATGGTGAAGAATATGCAATGAACATAGGACAGATAATAATCACAAAAAAATTGATAGTGTATGCATTTCCCCATGTGACGTACCTCCACTTTACAGGTTCAATAAGAAACACGGAATTCACATGGAGAAGAAAGTGACTCTGGAAAGATAAGGGTTATACATCAATGCACATCCCTCTGCAACACAGCTCTAGAGAAAGTACAGTGTAGCTGGGGCTTTTAGCATATGGCTATAAGATTATTTTCATCAAAAATTTAACCACACCATGTGAGAGAGAGCAGAATATAATATTGCTATTCCAAAAAAGAATGAGTCTAGGTTTAAGATCAGAAATATAACACAATTTGTTTCTTGGAGGATTATGGCTTTAACTGGAGAGTTAAAGACTAAGATATTCATGGACTGAGTCAGGGGTAGAGTGGGTAGAAAAGAGAAGAAAGTATTTAAATGGTGAAATTTGCTAAAACTTAAAAACTAGAATATGCATGTTAGACTGATTTATCTCTCAGGGTAATTATAGAAAATTGCATAAAGGTGCATTGTAACTTAATTTTAACCCATAGATTAAAAGGTCATCAAAGAGACCTTAAGTCTAAGTTCAGAGAGACATTAAGAAAGTGTTTCCAAACACACATATATTTTCACAGAATGTTAATGTCTCGCTTGCAAAGAAAACAAGGTTCTAGAGCAAGATAGCAAACTGAACCCTTATTCCTAGCAGAGTGAATCTTAACAGAAATTCTGAGTCAGTTTCTGGCCAGAATTCTGAACACACTACCACAGGCAATTACCAGTGGATCAGGTCGATATTTTATATTAAAATCACATCATTTAGAAGAAGAAAGTATTCATTAAATACATGCATAAATATTCATGCTTTTATTTGCATTCTTAAATAAAAGAACAGCCAAATCTTCTGTAGTCTTACTTATAGAAATGCTCTTAATTGAATAATTAAGGTATTTTAAGATTATCATTTTCCTACCCCTAAATCAAATGCCTCATTAAATTGCTAATATCTAGTTCAGTTTTCCTCATAGTTTTGAAAATATAACCAAAACCTTATATTAAAAAACTCTGATGAATACAGAATATGAAATATAAGGAGTTCTGAGCAAATTCTAAGACAATCCAATTAATTTCTAAACAGTACAATAGTGCATATGAGACAAAGAAGTTTCAAATCATAAATCTATACTACAAATCAGTAATTGATTAAGAAAGTTTTCTTATGTAAATATTCTATTTGGAAGTTTGCTAGAAGAAAGAAAGGCTAGTTTTGAAAGCCTGCTTCGAACATGTGTTGGGCCAAGTTGATTATTCCCCTACAAACGTCCTTCGCTAGTTGTCGCATCCCAAAGCAGCTCCATAGAGAAGTGATGCTGTTTCGTATGTGCTGTTGCAATAATTTATAATTATGATCACTGATGTCTCTAACTGTGGCCTGTTGACATTGAAATGATGTCTCATGAGATACACTTTTATGGCTAAATTCTGGCTGAAGCCAACATCTGCGAAGATTACTTCCTTCTGAGGAATTATAAATCTTTCTCTAATTATTTTCTTCTCCCCTTAGGTCTTTATATTTCTTCTACTTGACTATATTTCATTCATATAAACCTACAAATCTGATAACATCATTACACTACTTAAAATCTTCCCCTAACTTCAGGGTGAAATTCAAAACTCATTAACACAAAAAGGTTACATGTGGCAAGGCAGAAAAATGGGGTTTTTGGAAAACATCAAGAATTAATAATAAATAGAGGCCTGTCACTTCAATAGATTTATTTTCTTGATTGTTAAGAAAACAATCTAGGTTACCATGTGGACTGAGCATGAGATTGTGTACATAGGACGTGATGACTACACGTATATGTGTCCTTGTACTCATTATCATGATTCACATATGGGCACACCTCTATTCTATGTAACCATCACAATTGCTCATTGAAGTGTATTCAGCTCATCCTTTGAAGTCTTCTATCCTTTTTATCAGGTAGGGTTTTGTTCTTTCTGACCCTGTATCTGTTTGCAATGTAGCATGATAAGTAGGTAAAGAGAGAAGACAGTAGAGGTGAGAGAAAAATCAGGTATTTATTTCTGAATGTTCTGTTAATCTGAATAATAGATGCATTCAAGAAATATAATTAAGACAAAAATGCCCAGGCTGGCTAGATGCTCACCTGGATCCAGCTTCTTTGAAGAGCCTTGTCTCAGATGGATAAGGTAAAAAGCAATAAAAGATACCTTATGTCTCTATGCTCAGGGTCGTTAGCATCTTCTATATACCACAGAGACAGAAACACACACACACAAACACAGAGAGGGAGAGAAAGAGAGAGAGAGAGAGACAGAGACAGAGAGAGAGACAGAGGACACAAACACATACACACAGACACAGAGAGTGAGCAGGGGGACATAAATATAGAGAGAATGAGGTTTATTTAAATAAGTTGAAGAAACAAAAGCAAATGTTTAAATATTGAAAGAACATTAACTTTTCATCATGTAAAGTAGAATTGGTTATTATTGCATAGGTGAAAGATGGGAATTCAAAGATGAGTTTTATGTGTTTGTTTTCAACATAAGAGAAACTGACCTGCATTTACATCCTATTGAGGATGACCTGATAACAGCAAACCTGAAAGACCCACACCCCATTAGACTCTGTTGGAGAAAAATAATCTTTCATTTATAAGTAGTTATCAACTCGAGATAGCTTCAGAGTTGGGATGTGGGATTGTGTCCCCTCTCTCTCAGCATTGGAACTCCATTGGATCAATTTCTGTGAAATGCTACCAGTCTCTGAGTTCATAAGAGCTTTGGCTCATGTTGATTTAGGAGTGCTGGGATTATTAGAGTTCTCTATTCCCTCTGTCTCTTATGAACTGCCTCCTGATCCACAGAATTCCTTTTGCCAGGAGGGTAGGAATGGTAGAGACATCACATTTAGTACCAAGTGTTGGAAGGTTTCTCACTCTCTGCATAATCTCTGGCTGCGAGTCTCTGTATTTGTTTTCGTCTGCTACAGGGAGAAACAGAGCAAAACATTGATTGCTAAGTAGAGTAGAATGCCACTAAGAGTCATTTTTGCTGCTGCATTCCTTTTGCAGAAAGGTAGAACTTGGTTCGTGGTCTATTTAGTTTCAGGTCTTGGCCACCTGAGCATTGTTTAGCCGCAAGTTTGATTTCATGGATGGGTTTTTAAATGAAGTCAGATCTTGGTTGATTAGTTCCACAAGCTTTATGCCACTATTTCACGCTGGTCACTGTGCATATCAAAGAGTGTGTAGCTGGGTTGGTGTTTACCTTTCTACTTTGTTAGCTTGTAGAGTACCTTCTAGTACAGTTAACATTTGTCAATAAGGATGAAGGCTCTAGGTAGACACCAGCTCAGACTTCTCGATATTCAATGAGTTTTGTAGGTATTATCTACAATAGGGCCATAGCGTCAGTTGGTGGAAGCAGCCAATAGCCTTGGCAATAGCTTGAGTTGTTTAGGGTTTCCCATGAGGATCCTTTCACCAACTGAACTGCACGGGGTGATAGCAAGTCAGTTCTATAGCAATGGTTTTAAATAGGTGAGGAGGAATGACTTGAATCCCGTTTATGAGAGAGGAAAAGAGTTGTGCCTTCCAGAAGGCAGTAAAATCAGTAAGACTTTACTGTTGGTAATTTAGAAACTGATTTCAGGTAACAGAAGAAAACATTTTAAATATGAGAACAGTATACAGATAATTCTTGATATTGTTCAAGGTCACTGATTTCTATGATTTTCATCAGATTTACAGCATCTATCTTTGTCTCCTTATTCTAAATCAGGCAATGCTGGGGGCAGGAAAAAAGTTAATTTCTAGGAATTTTTGTTCTTATAAATATCATATAAAATATGTATAGTTAGAGATGAGTCACAAACATAGATAGATAGATAGATGGATAGGATATAATTTATCTTTAATTTTATATGCTTTTGGTTAATATTAATTGTTATCAAGTTGCTCTTTTGCTATCTTCTTACAATAATTATTTATAATTATTTGGAGCTAATGAATATGGCTTTGCTGTCTTATGTGATCCGTAATAGTTTTCTCTTTCAATCTGGTTTTACATTATTCAGATTATAGCTCAGTTAGCAATTAAAACCTTTGCAAAGAACCCTAAAATTCAGACAAGCCAAGTGTTTTCCTAAATCATCATAACATTTAACTGTAACATAAAAGCATAAACATCCTAGAACCTAATATATATATTTAAAGCATCTTAATGCTATTGATAGAAATATCTGATACGGAGTACCACATCATTTTATTCCATATCTGATCCTTAGTATTCAATTGTATTTTTTTCCTTTTAAAAATGACTTCAACATGTCTTTTCCAGAACATCTTTAAAACTCTTATGCTTTGAAAATTAAGTATACACTAAAAGCTGCCTGTACGGAGAAAGGTATAGTCACAGGTAGCACAAATAACTTTTTTGGTTTTATAAAATGTTTACATTGTAAGTATGTGGAGAAAGTTGGACTCTATAGCCATTCTTTTGAAGACAATACATGGTCTCTGGGTCTTTATCATCTCCCTGATTCATGTCCAGTACTAGATAAACGTTTCTGTCTGCCGTCTTCTGCCTCCGCAATTCTCTGCTTTCCATGGACTAAGAATAAACAGAGCCAAAGACTATGGACAAACATCTTTGGAATTCATTAACCAAAGTAAATATATCATCCTCTAAGTTGTTCTTATATTCTAACTTTGTCCCACTGATGTAAAAATATGATATGAAGGCCAAGCATTGAAAGAGTCTATACAAATACAATAACAATTACTCAAGGTACATGATACTGTGTAGGAAATTCAGAGAAGTTTTTATAATAATAGTAATAATAATAATTATTATTAGAAATTATTATGTTACCCACAATGGTTTAATAGTAATTGTTTTATTCCTGACATAGTAGCAGTTTAGTGTATAAAAGTTAAATTTTCATGTTTTGGCTATATTTTGAAAATTATGGTATGACTATAAAAAGTCTTTTATCACATCTGCTCTTAAACCTCTATTTCATAAGTCTGATTTCCTCTGTATGTTTAACCTTGCCTTTGTTGCACTCCTGTATAGACTCCAGGTTTTGTACCATAAGGAAATACAGAGCAGGTGCCATATATCGCACTATGGAAATTCTTCCAAACACCATTCAAGTCTCTCGAAAATTCAAAACTTACCATTACTACATGCACACCAGCTCTTAGGTCCCTACATAGTTTGTGAAAGATTTAAACTTTAATTTAATCTCATAATTGGGTACCGGCTTGTTTTGTGTGTTAACTTGACACATGCTACAGCCATCAGAGAGGAAGGAGCCTCAGTTGAGGAAATGCCTCCATGAGATCCAGCTGTAAGGCATTTTTTCATTTAGTGATCGATGGGGAAGTGTGCAATCACTGGGCTGGTGGTCCTGGGTTCTAAAAGAAAGCAGGCTGAATAAGCCATGTGAGTGAGCATTTCTCCTCTGTGGCCTGTGAATCATGTTCTGCCTCCAGTTTCCTCTCCTGCTTGAGTTCCTGTCCTGACTTCCTTCAGTGATGAACAACAATGCTGAAGTTTAAGTCCAATAAACCCTTTCCTCCCCAACTTGCTTTTGGTCATGGTGTTTTGTTATAACAATGGAAAACCTAAGAGAATTGGTAATTATTTTCGTTTCAAAAAAGAAAATTTCTCTATAACTTTTGACAACTGTATCTTTTATCAAATGACTTTTCCTTCATGCTATAGTTCACAAACTTGATGGCTAATATTCATTACCAAGGCAACTGTATTTTTAAGCGTGTTGTTGACACCCATTTGAGATATCCTTGAGTGCACTTCCAGAGAAATTTAACTCAGGAGGGAAGGCTTATTCTGAAGGTAAGTGACACCATCCTATAAACTGTAGTCTAGGACCCAATAAGAAGTTGGGGAAATAACCCAGTTAGGCACCAGCAGTGGTTTCTGTTCGCTGTCTGTGGTACAATATGGCCAGTTGCCTCATGCTTATCACATTGCAGCCAAAATCCCTGATACCTCAACACACATCCTGTCCTCACGGACTCCTCCCAAACAGCCAAAAGTAATTACTTCTTTCTCAAGATATCTGTCAGTTAGTTTGTCACACTATAAGAAAAATAACTCATAAACCAACTTAGGCCCTATACTTAACTCATTAAGACTTCAACATCTCTATAAGACTGTTGTGTATTTCCGTTTCACTGAACTCAGAAACACCTGGATTCCCACTTAATACAAAATACCTTTCCTCCCTCCCTCTCTTTATTCTTTCCTTCCTCCCTTCGTTCCTTCTTTCCATCTCTCTCTCTCCTTCCCATCCTCCTCCCCTTTCTTCCTTCCCCTTCTCTTTTCCCATGCATTTTACTCTCAACTCTCTAGAGTCAATCTCTAATAAGGGTGCTTTCCTTAATCATTTAAACTGATGATTTTAAAAAAGAAACGACAAGAAAGCATGTTTCATTAAGATGCAAACAAAGTGATTAATAGTATAAGAAACAGTTATTATTAACAATGCTCTACATTTAGACATTTACAGATACATATATTGTCCAATTTATTTCCTGATCCCCTGGAACAGTTACTATGTTTATCTTTTTGTTAAAATAATTGCTTTTAATATTTGTGTGTGTCCATATATTCATGTGTCTTTCTGTTTATATGTGTGCATTTGTGTATATGTGTGTTTATGTATGACTGCTTATGTTTATGTGTATACATAAATACTGAATTCATGTCCTTTAATAGAAAAATAAGTGCTCTCAAACTTTTAGCCATCTCTCTAGCCTTTCATCTTACTTTTACAATGTTATAATTACAAATTTATGAAAAGTACATTCTGTTGATCAAGATCACTCAGATACATGATGCTCTTCAAAGAATGTTAGTTCCTGACTTTTAACACATGTGTTTGGGCAGCAGGACACTGCAGTTAGAATTTCACATGGGGAGCCAGAACTTACATGATTATATGTGGGCTTTCCTCAAAAACAATTGATTTTCAAAATCAGTTTATTTAAAACTTAAGAAAAATGTGACTAAAACAGATAGAAAATTGATGGGGTTAACTTATAGTTTTAGAGGTTTAGTCCTTTAGCATCATGATGAAGAGCATAGCACATGCAAGCAGATGCTCTGTGGGAGGTGAGTGCTACATCTTGACCAGAAGAAAGCAGGATGTTGAATGAATGAATGTCACATTGAAAGAAACAGAGCAAAAGAGACCTGAAAGCCTGCCCCCACATAATCCAAAAAATGCTTCAGTCAAACCTCAAAAATACCCATAGTCTATAACAATCACTTATTTATTTCAAGCAGATCATGTACTTCCAACATATAATGGCACAGGATATAAATTAACATTCTAAAATGCAGGAGAGTGAGCATAGCAAGGAAATACTGGACCAAAACAATCCTGAAACCAGCTGGACACACTCCAAACTCTGAGGCTCCAATGTCAAAATGCTTTTCAGATCTCTAACTCCATTCAGCTTTGTTGACTGCAATGCTATTCTTTGTCTTGGGCTGGTTCCACTCCCAGTTAGTGGCTATCCTCAGCAGGTATCCAACGACTGTAACACCTCTAACTTCTTGGAATCTCCAAAGCAATCTAGGCTTCAACCTCACAGCTTCATGCAATGACTTTTCTACTAGGCCTTCATTCAGGGACACCCCTGACACATGCCTGGTCTTAGGGGCTTTATTTCATAACTACTTTTTTCTCTCCTTAACTCTAAAGAGAATACCACATATCCAAAGCTGCCAAGTTCTGCTTCTTGATGAGGCTGAAACATGACCCACTCCTTTAATTACCTCTTCCCCAGCTTTCTGTCTTCCACTCCATAAGCTTGATTATCCTGAGAATTGCTCTGTAGACTAGAGTGGCCTCAGACTCAGAGATCTGCCAGCCTCTGCTTTCCCAGAGCTGGGATTAAGGCTGTACCCTACCATGTAGAGCTCTAAACTTTTCTTTAATTCCTTTCCACAATTTGGAAACTTAGCCAGGTGAGATCTGTCCTGAGTTCACCACTCCCTTTATTCCATTTCTTCCTCCATTTATTTCCTTGAACATAGAATTTTGCTCTATTCTACTTCCTGCTGCTCCTTTTCTCCCCAAAATTTACATTTTTGATTTGCTCTCATCAGCTTGCTCATTTTTTATAAATATTCACTAGAGTTAACACTAAAAACTATACAAAAGAGTCTATACCAGGCTTTTGAGATTTCTTCTATTAATCCAAGACTCTTCACTTTAGCCTCAGTCAGACTATTCTGACAATGGGAAAAGCAATCATTTTCTTTACCAAAATATCCCAAGAATGATCTCTAGGCAACATACTAAAATTCTTCTCTTCTGAAATCTCTAGAATGAACTCCCACATAGTTCATCAAGTCACATTAAACACTGTTGTCTTCCATGCTCCTATTAGTATGGCCCAATAAGCATGGCTTAAAGCATTGCACTGCTGTCATAACCCAAACTACCACAGTCCAAGTTCCTCCAAACAAACTTACAGTCCAACCTATCACAACATTGACCAGTCCCTGGTACCAACTTCTGTTTTAGAATTTTCATTGCTGGAAAGAGATAGCATGGCAATAGCAAATCATATTTAAAATAAAAGCATTTAATTGAAGGGGCTCACTTACAGTTTCAGAGGTTCAATCTATTGTTGCCATGGTGGGGAGCATGGAGATATGCAGACAGACATACTGCTGGAGCTTAGAGTGCTACATCTTGATGAGAAGGCAGAAGGAAGTTGACTGAAGGTTGCGACAAGGGAAGTTTGAGCAAAAGAGAGCCCAGAGCCCACCTCTACACACACACATTTCCCATAACGAGGACACACTTCCTTGTAGTGTCTTTCCCTTTGGCGCCATTTTCTTTCAAACTACCATATCACAGTATCATGAGAAACTTTCAAATTAGCATTGAACTTTAAACACTTTTGAGGAACAATGTTGTCAGTTTATTGTTTATTCCCATTATTTATGGGGCTATATAGAGAAATTTTGATTAATTCATTTTTATTATTTACATATACACTAATAAAAACACACATGCATTCAGGCATACATACATGTGGCATATTGCTAAACAGGAACAGAGGGAATAATGGAGACAACAGACAGCTCTTCAAAGGTATAGACTCTGATAAGAACAAGAAGCATGAGGGGTTAATCACAGAGGAAAAGCTAAGGAACCAGTGCAGTCACAATGTCTTCCAAAGTCACAAACTCAACAGGCCTTCAGAAGCCTTGTCTCTTTGACTATTACTTCATTTCCATTTCTTTTGTTTGTTTTGTTCTTTTTTGGTGGATCTCTTTTACCTTATGAAATCATTTAATCATTTGATAAGGAAGAGGATGGTAATTATTTTCCCTAAGAGAATTCATATTTTACATTTTTGGAACTCATGCCAGCCATATAATCATCTGGGTAATTTAACTTTTTAAAAGTTGCAAGTTATTTGTCTGTAAATGAATAACAATTCACTGCATCCTTTGCATCGTTAGAATTTTAATGCATATTTATTATTACAATCTGTAGTCCCTCATGCATTATTTAAGTTCATTAGAGATAATGGGCAAATTGATACACAGGACACTGTCTTATATTCTTCTCTCTCTGTATCCTGGCATAGTGGAAATATAATCAGTTTATAATCAGATAAGTATTATGGAATACATTGCCCTTTGTTTAAGATTTAGAAGTCCCTTCCAGCTTCCTCTGTGCACCGAAATTCAGAATGACATTATATAGTGCTTTGTAAAAGAACTTTCAAATAGTGCTATAATAACAAAACATAGTTGTTTTATATTTGAAAAAAAATAATTAAAATATGCACCTGTTTTGATTTTTTCCATCAAATATTATATATCCTTAATATTTACATTTGTCTACCAACATTCTAACAATTTATGATATTCATTTTATTGAACAAGTTCAACATCAGGGAAAATTTCATTAGATTTGAAATAACCTAATAATATAATGTGAGTTACAATAATAACTTCACATAAAAATAACAATAGTGATAAAATCAAAGTTAAAGACATACTAAAATTAAGTGGAACGTAAACTACCAGAGTCTTCAAAAAGAATACAGTATAAAAGAGAGGAAATGACTATATCAGAATATGTATTTTTGAGACAGATCATAAGTGTCACAAGCTATCTTCAGACCTTTTCCATGTCTGCAGGGCAGTGGTTAAAAATGTAAGCCATTAAACCATAAGCAATTTATACAATAAAAGATGGAACCCAATGTCTTCCATGGGCTAAGCATGTACTCTTCCAATTGATTCACATGCCCAGTCACAGAGGAGACATTTTAGGTTTATTAGCCACCATATACATGTGTTTGTATTAAGCTCTTTTAAAATGATAACTGAAGATAGGTAATATAGCTCAGTTGGAATAGTGTTTGCACAAGTCTTTGGGTTCAATTCTAACACTGCATACAAAGAGTAAAAAATGCTAAATGAATACATGATTATGTTTTTGATTTACTTTCTGGAAGATAGATTAAAAATGAATTAGAAGAATTTTCATAAAACAATTCTTCAACATTATTCCAAGAAAATCTTGGACTGTATCCATGTGACCTATTAGAAGATCAGTATGTATCTTCCTATGTGTGTTCTTATTCCAGTACTATAAAATTTATCAATGTAAGGCATGAAGAAAAACCTAGATATAAACAGATTGTGGCTATCTCAGTTCCAAAGGATACATGTACACCATGGCCCCTGCATATATAGCTCACAGAACATTGAAGAAGAAGAGAAAAACTGTTAAGTCAGAATACTGTGAAACAGTCAGTCTTAGAATAACTGCATAAACCTGACAGGAACAATAGCAATATCAATGAACATGTAATTTTGTCAGGTCCCACCTCTAGAGAAAGAACTACATTCAATTAATGAATTCTGAGAGAAGGATAATTAGGATTTTCCAGGCATCAGCCATCTTGATTATTGTCCAATCACAGAGATCAATGTGGAAAATATATACACAGAGACAACAAAACTGGGCTCAGAGGATTGTATTAAGCTCTTTGGTGCAAACACACTCACACGTGTATGTGTGTGTGTCTAACAATGATAAAGAAAATGAGGCTATCAAGAGTGTAGGGGATATAAAAGGAGTTGGAGGGTACAAAATGGGAGAAGAAAATGATGTAATTCTATTTCAATTAAAAAGATTTTAAATTTAGCTATAACCAATTGATTTATAATTTTAAATATAAATGCTTGAAGTCATTCTACAATGATATAAATTTGACTAAATAGCAAATATGAAAATATTTATTTTGCTGCTCAATGTACATTTTGAAAGTATTGAAAATGTCATCAATAAATGATGTTGTTATTTGAGTGTGGAATACACTCCATAGACTCACGTGTTTGATAACTTGGTTCACAAATACTGATGGTACTCTCGAAAGTTGAAAAAATATGGAAGATGGAGCCTAACTGATGGAAAGTGGTCATAGAAGAGAATATTGAATGTTTACAGGTCTTCCAACTGTCGTCTATTTTCTGCTTTCTTACTAGAGATACAACCATAAGGACCTCATAACCTTGTGATCATTACTTCTGTGCCATGATAGTTTGTATTCATTCAAACTCTATTTCCAGTCTAAGTCCAGGTAAACATTTTCTTTCTTAAGTCACTCTTTTTGCTTGTTTATTTTTTTGGGCTTTGTTTTGTTTTGTTTTAGACAGAGTTTCCCTGGGTAGCTTTGGAGCCTGTCCTGGTACACATTCTGTAGACCAGGTTGGTCTTGAAATCATGGAGATCAGCCTGCCTCTACCTCCCAATGCTGGTATTAAAGGCATGTGCCACCACTACTCAGCTAGCTCTTAAGTCACTTTTTCTTTCATTTTTTTAATAACTACTTAAACACAAGAACCAGAAAGGTAACTAGTGTTGAAGGAAGAGAGGCCGCTTGTTTGTTCCCGGCCACCTGGTTATCTTAAACCCGAAATAAAAACACAAAAACTGTATTAATTAAATCACTGCTTGGCCTATTAGCTCTAGCTTCTTCTTGTCTTACTCTTACATAAATTTAACACATTTTCCATGTGGCTCTGGTTTACCAGGTAGTGTTTCCAGCATCTGTCTCCACTGGCTCCATGGCTTCTTTCTGATTCCACCCTTCTTTCTCCCAGAATTCAACCTAGCTTTCCCTGCCTACCTAAGTTCTGCCTTGCTGTAGGTCTAAAGCAGTTTCTTTATTCATTAATGATAATCACAGCACACAGAGGGCACTCCCACATCAAACTAACTTACATACTGATTGGAGCAACAATTCCAACCAAAGAAATTCAATCTTAAATAACATGTATACAAAAACATGGCCTGAAATATATCTCAAAGGGTTAATGTGCTTGCCTCAGGTTCACCTCTGAGGCTCACATTGTAGAAAAGAGAATTTTCTAAAGTTATCATTTGTGTTCTACACATAGGATGTACACACTCCCAAAACACAAGCCCACATTCACACACACACACACACACACACATACACACACACACACACACAAATGCATATGCTCACGGAAAATAATTATATGAAAAAATTAAAATAGGCAGAAATAGATAAACTAGTTTAGATTATAACTGAATATTATTACATGTATATATACATAACCATCACTTTTATTATTGGAGTGCTAGTGAAAAATAGAGAAATCATTTCCTAATCAGGTCACACACATTGTGGATATGATATACTCTTGACAAGAATCAAATAACCCCGTTATCAGTTTTTCATTTTAATTGAATTTTCTTGTGTGTGTGTGTGTGTGTGTGTGTGTGTGTGTGTGTGTGTGTGCCTGAATAGGCCAGTAGGATGAAATCTTCCTGGAGCTGAGTTACAGAAAACTGTGAGCTTCTCAGTGTGATTGCTTGAAATTGAACTCAGGTCCTCTCCAAGTGTCCCAGATTCAGCTGATTCACTGCTCCAGTCCAGCTATCAGTACTTTCTAAAGAGCCTCTTTTGTTCACTGCTGCCATTATGGAAGTGTTAATCCAATGGTTATTCATTTGAAGCTTGTTCTGTGTGTTGTAAGATGTTCAGGAGCTAACATGACATTTCTCTAGAAGAAGCTAAGCTATCCCGTATGTAACATGAAGGCCTGCTTGTTGGGGTTTCTGTCCTGCCCAGTTCCTACAGCTGGCAAGTCCCAAAGAAAATCACACAGAGGACTCCATAAGATTATAAACTGATTGGCCCATTAGCTCAGGCTTCTTATTAGCTCTTGTAACTTATATTAACCCATTATTTTTATCTATGTTAGCCACAAGGTTCAGTACCTTTGTCAGTGGGGCAGGTCACATCCTACTTCTTCGGTGGTCTGGGCAGGACTGGGGAGGAATGGGCTTCCTCCTTCCCAGCATTCTCCTGTTCTCATTGCCCCACCTTTACTTCCTGTCTGGTTGTCCCACCTATACTACCTGTCTGGCCAATCAGCATTTATGTAAAACATAATTGACAAAATACAGATAATTCTCCCACACAACTGTGTGAAAATCAGTGAGTTTTCTGATAAGACCATATCATTGGGTACCAACTTGCCTCTGTGAAGAATTCTTACATGAAGGATACACAAAATGAAATGCAGATTTTAAGTTTACAGAAAGAGAAAATAAGACTTATTAGCAGATCATTAGAGTATGTTACATTGAGAACTTATGTTCAAGGAAATACCAAGATCCCTCAATAAGTGCAGCATGAGAATAAATACTAAAACTGTATTTCTGTATTACATTTAAATTCAAGAGAGACCATTCAATGAGAAGACTATTTTCCTATAACTAAGGAATAGTGTGGAATGTGAGTGTCTGATAACACCATATAAGATAAATACATAGAAATAGAGTATTCAGGAATACCCTTGTTTTACACAAGGATGATTTCTCCAGTTCATTGTAAGATAGGTTTGTTTCTTTTATGATATCCTACATCTTTCAGCTTACATAAAAGACAGAGAACATGCTGTGCTCCAGGCCTGACTTAGGTCACTTAGCATAATGCTTTTCAGGTCCATGAATACTGCAAATGACAGGATACCATATGTTTTGTGGGTGGATTATATTACATTCTGTATGAGTGACATATGTTTTTATGCGCTCATCCATCAGCCAGAGGCTAGGAATAGTATAAGGGCATAGAAAGTAAAAGACTAAAAGCAACAAAATACCATCAGATGGAGGTGGTTAGTTCTAACAGTCTATATTATATCTGAGCCAAAAAATTTATATGTAGTATAATTTTTATAATTAGCTGAGAAGTGTTTGAAAGTTGAGGTAGGACAATGTTATTCCACTTGTATTAACACTGAACAAGGAAACCAAGTATAAGGAATAGGCTTCCAACAGTCAGTCAAAGTGTTAAGGACAGCCCCTACTCTCTCTACCTGTAGTGCCTCAAGTAGACCAAGCTACACAACTGTCACACCTAAGTAGAGGACTAAGGATGGTCCCATGTAGTCTTCCTGGCTGTCAGTCCAGCCCATCTACCTAGAAAGGAATTAAAGAAGATTGGGAAAAACCAAAATAATGATGCCTAATGATATTCTGCTATACTCATAGATTGGTGAGTACCCCAATTGTCACCAGCAAGCTTTCATCCAGTACCTGATGGAAACAAATGCAAATATCCAGAGCCAAGCATTTGTTGTTATGATTAACAGAGGAACAAAGAATGTATGAACCAAGGGGATCAAAGATCTTACAAGGGAACACACATAAAAAAATAACCTGGGCTCATAGAAGCTCACAGAGATTAATTATGGTCTTGAAATATTACATTCACTCTCAGATATTTTACTTTATCTTTTCCTCCCAGTCTATTGGTCATCATTTCTTATTTTAATTTTAATTTTGGAGTATGTATAGTTGAAGATCATGCAATACATGCTTAAATATGCATTTTTTCAAATAATACTTATAGAAATACTAATGTGATTTCAAGCTTTGTTTTCACATTTTGGTTGAAAATCCCTTATTGGATCATTGTATCAATATAACTCAGTTTAGAAATTCATTAGTTTTATGTGTCATTTGAAAAGACATTTCTTTGCCCATTACAAAATTTACTATAATTTTTTAAATAAATTCACGACAAAATCATGGTTATTTCTGAACTCTCACATCTATTCTATTAATCTCCATATGTAGCTTTGTTTCAATATTAGATTATCATGAATTCAGTATCACTAAAACTTTAATAGCATAAATTATAAGTTCTAGCTGTGTGATTTTTCATTACTATTTTGACTATTATTGTTTCTTTCTCTTTTCAATATTAATATTAGATTTTATCTACTTATGAAAAACTATGTGGAAAGAATTTGGTCAGAATTTGAAAATATTACTTGAAGTTTGTAGATATATTTATAAATTATGATCTTCTAAAAGCATCATTTTCTGAACTTCAATTGAGAATCTTTTATTATTTATATATTTATTGATTTTTGCAAATAAAATTTTTAATTCTTCAGACTAGAAACGAATTACTTTTTTAAAAAAATATATTTATTACATTGATGATGATGGTGAATGTCTTTAATATCAGTTCTCTGGAGGCAAAAGCGGGTGAATCTCTGTGACTTTGAATCCAGCCTGGTCTACAGAGCAAATTCTAGGACACTTTGGGCAGTTATAAAGGAAATCCCTGTCTCAAAAATCAAAACAAAACAAGCAAACAAAAAGTAGAATAGACATCACAGGTAGATGGGGAAAGTGTTTGGATCATGGTTTCTGATGGAGACAGGATGGATCAGGTGGGTTGAGGATAAAGGGAGAGGGTACTGGAATCAGGGTGCATCCCTGGGAAAAATTAGTAACCAAGTGATAAGAAAACTCACAGGAATCTATGAGGGTGACCATAGCAAAGACTCCTAGAATGGGGCATAGAACCAGTCATCTCCTATAACCAAGCAAGATTTTCAAAGGTGGAATTGTTATCATAACTCAATCACAATAGCTTTGTACTACAATTTGTTGTGCCTACAAGATGAGGTAAAGGTGACACAGAAATTATGGGAGTAGCCAGTTAGTGCCTGGTCCAACTTGAAACTCCTGCCATGCCATGGAGCCTACCACTGACACTGCTTGGAGTGCCAGGACTAAAGGAATGGACCATCCAGAGAACTAGGATAGAACCAAATATGACTGGTAATAATAATAACAATATAAAAATGATAATAAAATCAATGATTCCTAATGATATTATGCTATACTCATACACTGCTGCCTAGCCTAATTGTCATCAATGAGAATTCATCCAGCAACTGATTTATTAGGTGCAGAGACCTAATAAATTTTAGGCTGGCCTTGCTTGGGGAATCCTGTGGAGGAGTGAGAGAAAAGACTGGGGGAGCCAGAGTGGTCAAGGAAGAAAGCACAAGAAAATCCACAGAATCAACTAACTTGGACCCAAGGAGTTCACAGGGACTGATCTGCCAACCAGAGAGCTTGCATGGGACTGACCTAGATCCTCTGTACTATACATATGTTACTGTTGTGTAGCTTTGTCTTCCTGAGGGATTCCTAACAGTGGGAATAGGAGTTGTCTCTGAATTGGTTACTTGATTTTCAGACATTTCTCTCATACTGGGTTGCCTTGTTCAGCAGTAATAGGAGAGGGAGTGTCTAGTCTTACTGCAAATTAATATGACATGGCTGGCTGATATACACAGCCTACCCTTTTCTAAAGAGAGAGAGAAAGAATGGATTGGGATAAGTGCTGTGGAAAACTCTTTTGTACACTGTGAAGATTTGTTGCTGTTATTGGTTTAATAAACTTGGTGACTCTCTAATAGCTACACAGGATAAAGATAGGCAGCAGAGCCAAATTGAGAATGATGGGAAGAAAGAGGGAGCAGTCAGAGGAGTCACCAGTTAGGCATACAAATGGAATAGAGGAAAAGGTCATAAGCATTTGGGCAGCACGTCCATAATAGAAATGGGTAATAAGGGCTAGTTATTAATAAGCCTGAGCTATTGGCAGAGCATTTACAACTAATATATGCCTTTTTGTGGTAATTTGGAAAGCAGCTATTGGGTATTTGGAAACAGGTAGGAAGCAGAGAAATATCCAATTACATATTATGTTTCAATGTATGGACAAAATTTCTACATAAAACCTGACAAAGCTTAAGAAAAGATTCTAGACACACAAGAATAGCATCAAACATGTTTTCTTGGTAGCTGCCTTTTCTCCAGTTCACTCCATTTGTTGGATGTGGGCAGAGGTAGAGGTATAGGCCTTTAAGAGATGGCTTTGGCCCAGTGCTAGCAACAATTAAATGGAATTTACAAGAAGCAGGTGACATGCTATTCAGTGGTGAGGATGACCCAGAAACTTCCCAAGTTGGCTCCTAGTGCTGGCAGTAAATTTATTTCCACCATAAGACAATCTTCTCAAGGAATGGTGCAGGGCCAGCTGCCAAAACCACCACTTTAGTCCAAGATATGCCACTTAGCAGTTTAAAAACTCATGTCTTCAGGAAAAGGTAGAGATATACAGTAAAGACAGATTCAGAAGTGGGGGAGTTCTAAATGGCTTACACTTTCTTTACAAATATACATATAGGATTGTGAAAGAAAACAAAATGTAGAGAAAATCCTTATAAAGGGAGTAGAATAATACAAAATATAGGACACATAAAGATGGAAAATACATAGAAAGTCTAGATTATGTATATTATCGTGTTGTCTTTAAAATTTTGGTCTGATAAGAGACTTTGGATTGGATTGTAGAAACTGCTAGATTAAATCAATCTATATATTTTAAAATTATCTTGATTTCAAAATTTATGTCAAAAGATATGTTACTTTGGGAAAGAGTTTCTTCTTCTTTATGCTCAGGAAATGGGAGGTTCTGAATTCATTCTGGGTTAAGAAATATCAGGATTTATCAATAAAGATTCCATAAAGAATCTCCAATGGGAAAGAATAGCTAGATGATCCAATGCTTCAGTATGCCTCTGTTGCAGTTTCCTATGAGTTCTGTATCCAGAGACATTTCAAGGAGATTATCCAACTTCAGAGAATAATCCTGACAGGACTTGACAAAAATCCTAAAGTTTCTCATGGTTTCCCAAAGATTACCAGTACCCTCAATTAACAGGAAGCAGTCTAGAGAACTAAGCCCATGCTTCCAAAATATTATTTATAACTGTTTGTCATCATTTTGGGGGAGTGGTTGCAAGTTGATATTGGGAATGGTCAGTATAAAAAAGCTGAACAAATATTAGATTCAGTGGTCTTAATCTTAAAAGAATTAGTGCGGGGTATAGAAATAGCATAAAAGAAGAGATTTTGAATCTACTTTAATTAAAAAACCTGTTAATCTCAAAATATTTTACATTGGCTTGGACTTCAGTTTATTCATACAAATTTAAGTTATTTCTGTTATAGTGTATGTATGTTTCTACTCTCGTTTATATTATGTTCATGTAGCTCATTTAAAATGTAATATATAATTAAACAATACAGATTAGTAGTCATCTATAATAGTGAATTTTATACCCATGTTAGTTAGGTTTCCAAGGTCATATGGAGGTATAGTTCAGACAGGTTGGTAATCTTCAAACCAAAGACCTACAGAATATGGTGAATGGATATTTTGTTTGTGATCTAACAAATAAAGCTTGCCTGAAGATCAAAGTAGAGAGCTTGCCCACTAGTGAGCCATAGAGGCCAGTCAGTGATAGCAAACACCTTTAAAATCAGCATTCAGGAGGCAGAGGCAGGCAGCTCTCCATGAGTTCAAGGCTACTGTGGGCTACACAAGATTGAATCAATCTAAAATAGAAACAGAGCTCACACCTTAAATCCCAGTATTAGGGAGGTGAACACAGGAGTGATAAGTCTGGGTGGAGAGAGAAATATAAGGCAGGAGGAGAGAGGAGCTTAAGGCATTAAGTCTGATTAATTATAGGGACAGGATCTCCCATTTGGTCTGAGGATTCAGAAGAAGTAAGAACTAGTGACTGGCTGTTCTGCTTCTCTGATCTTTCAGCAAGCTATATCACCACATAATAACATTTTAAATGTTTTAAGTACTTAGACTTTTATCAACAGTGAGATATGTCTGCTCCTGTCAGAATCAATTACTTCAAAGAGGATGATGGACATGAAAAAAAAAAAAAACTCTATATGGAGTTTGTTTTCTTTAGGGAGAAAGCTAGCCATATTGACAAAGAAACCCCTTTGTCTCAGTTGCTGATAGTTACTGTCCAAATTGGACCAACCAGACATAAGAAAGGTGACTTCTGAACTTTATGAGACAAGGCAGGATGTCCCTCAAAATTCCATGCTTTATAGGAAAGTCTGTTAGACATGCTATGCCTGGAGGTCAGAGTTGGATGGCCCAGTGTAACAGAGAAACTTTGGGTGATTTTCCAGGCAGCTTGAAGTCCTTGTCATTTGGTAGCATTTCATTTTTCTGGATTCTTTGATGGAATTGAAGACTAAATAGTTATAATGATATATTTTCTTAGTTGTAATACAAAGTCAATTAGATAGAAAACTTTAGACTCACCAAGATAAGATAGATAATTATTTTCTCTACTTTTGCCAAATTCAAATGGATTAGATAGTGTAACTGTAATTCTTACATAATAATTTTTTGTTGTATATAGTTTTACTATATTAATGTTAAATAATTCTTTTTTAATTAGACAAAAGGTGGTGGTAGTGGATATTGTGGGGAAGGACTGGAGGAGAAGAAGGAGGAGAAACTGTGATTTGGCTAGAAAAAAAATATGAATTACAAATGTTTTTTTTTTAAAAAAGTAAAAATAAAATATTTGGCCTGTTTTGCTTCTAAATAGTTTTGGCTATTATATTGCAATTTTACTGACTTATGCCTACTGTTCTTAAATTTTTCAGCATTACAAGTATATTAATTTTTTAAAAAGGGTCTTTTAGAATTATTAGCATAGATATGCAGGTAATATTCAATCATACATTTTATTTTTAAATTAATTGTGTATAAAAATCCAATAATGGTGGAAAATTGTCCTCTTTTCTTTGCTAATTTGTGTTTTTATGGCACTACAAATGCAATCAATACCATTTTGGCAGCATGTCTTCTAAGAGTAATAGTATAAAACCAGTCTTGTGCGTTTATAGGTTCCTCATATATGGATTCAAATAAGTGTTGAAAATATTGTGTGAAAGGTGAGCCAATGAGATTGTTCATCCAATTGGATAATTGGATAAGACCAATTTATTTGAACTTATTATATATGTTTTTGTATTTAGATAAATCACTTCCTTAGAGAATTCTTCAACATCAGCCTATTCGTAGAAATTGAAAGGGAATATAAGAATGAATTAAGAGTGATAGATGTAGGAAAATTTTGAGTAGCTAAAGCACAGAAAAAGAAGAAGAGATGGAGTAAAACAGAAAGCGTGGGTTTAAACATACTTATTTGACCATTTCACAGATGTATGATATTTACAAACTATTTCATATTATATTTCAACAGTATATAAAGTATAGTAAATTAAAAACTGTCAACTTTCAGGTGCTGGAGTAGTTTAGTGGTTGAGGACACTGACTGCTCTTTCAAAGGACCTGTGTCCTACTCTCAGCATCCACATGTCAGCTCACAAACATTTGTGACTTTAATTCCAATGGATCCCATGCCCTCTTTTGTCTTCTGGGGGCACTGCATGCATGCAGGAAACACATGCATGAAGGTAAAAATGCCTGTATAAACCTGTAAATTTTCTATAAAAATATAAAGACAGATTTGTGTGGCAGAGCACTAAATATAAGCAAGGTTTAGTATAAGGATCAAGTTGTAATTCTCTTTGTATTTCTCTGTGGCACTGGTAACTGTGTGTGTGTGTGTGTGTGTGTGTGTGTGTGTGTGTGTGTTGTCCAGATCACATTTATGTTCTATTCCAAGTATACTTTTACCCCATATTTTTGAGGAGCAGGGGGGAACTTTATGTACAAGGACTCAAGTCATATATCTTGTCAAACTTTGAATCAAAATTCTGTGAATTACAGAACTATAGTGGTTTTTCTCTAATTAATTGATATTAAATTTGACTTGGATTTTTCAGTTTGACTCATTATTTCTAATAGTAAATAGCTATAACATCCCTACAAACAGTTTGAATGGTAAATAAATAGCTACTTCAAATTATATACAGCCAGAAATCTTTCAAGCACACCATCATAAACTTAAAGTAAATTAGCATGCTCTTTAATTTTAAATGCAGTGCTAGAACTAAAAAATGGCATATATAGCCAAGATCAAGAAATTTCTATTTATCAGTAAAGATATTTACCAAGAAAGTGACAGTATTTTAAGGATTTATCAAAACAAAGATAAATACACTCTAAGATATAAATGAACCATACTGAGTTTTTATATTTTCTATACAAATATAGTAACATATTCTAGAAGATTTTTTAGTAAGAGATTAAATCTTACTCAGTAAACAAATGACATAATTATTTTAACAAACATGCTCATTACAGAACTTTATTAAAATGCATGTGTATGTATTTTATCTGAGCAGGCAATAGTCTTATTAAGAAATTTTGTGGAACAATAGGACAGTAATAGTTGCTCAGTGTGGATCCATATTCGTGATACTTATCCAATAGGAAATCCAATTATTCATTAAGGGTTGTCTGAAATCTTAACTCTTTCACTAATGCTTAGACTTTGATAGTATGTAACACAATCTAAGTATCAATAAAAAGTCCACAGGAGCATAGAATATATAAAATGCCCACATACTCAAGGAATATTTTATGTATATTGTTTCAATGAGTGTTACTATTTAGTGAAACTAATACATGCACACATACATGCATATTTTATAATTTATTTATGCAAAGACTTTGTAAGTTTCATGTTATCAGTCATATTTTATTATAGAATACTTACAGATTGTGAAGAAAATTGAATGTTATATATAAGGGTTGCCTCTATCTTTTTCTCAGTTTCCCTTATTCAATCAATTTCTTATTTTCTCAGTACATTGACACAGTTGAAAAGCCTGGTATGTCACAACATCGCCAACCTTACTACTGACCTTGTCTGTAGCCATGATACCTATTTAGGCCTTTCTCAAGTACAAACTTTACTAGAATGTTTTGTTTTTATATTTTATATTTATTTTTAATAATAAAAATAGTTTGGATATTTTAATTACAGAATAACAGTCTACTTCATATTTTTTTTCTTTATGGGGGAATGTAACTGCTGGTTTCAAAGAAGAGCATTCCAGAAACAGACATATCTTCTTTTGTGATAACTGAGATATATCTGATCTACAGGACTTGCCTCTATCTTCTCAGTTTTCTTTGTAAAATGAGGCTGTCATTTTCTCAGTATTCTCACATCTGAACCTCAATTCACTTTAACTTATCGCGTTGGATAATTTTGCTCAATTTAGCTTGTGTGAAAACACAACACAAATCCACCGTGATGCTTGTCACATACTCTATTGGGAAGCCAATGATTCTATGTTGGCTACATAAAAGGAGTAGAAAATCTAAATTATTTAAGAGTTGGGAACTTTGCTCAAATACCATTTACTTTCCTCTTCTTACAATCACTTATAATCTTCTTATAATCACAAATAACCACTGGGTTATTTGTTTTGTTCCTGGAAAAGTCACAGATGTTACTGATAACTCACTTCATTTCCTCTTATGTGTTATGGAGGCCTAAAAACTGTGAGCCTATTTCCACTTGAACCAAAGGTCAGAGAGTTGAAACTTACTTCTATTTCTTCAAGGTTATTGTGTTTTACCTCAAATAAAGGTACCATCTAGATTCAGAGCAGAGAGTTGTGTTCCCTCAAGGTTATTGCCAACAGGTGTGGCTAATATCCAGACCTTGTATTTCAAGAATAGAGAGGTTTCTACCACAAACAAAAGTCTAAGGATCCAATTAAGGTTCCAGTTCCTTTAAGGAGATAACTTAGCATTCTACCCAGGGAATGGTTTGCCTAAAGAATGTTTTGATCTAGGGTGTGAGTGTGACTGTTTTATCCTAGCAACAAAATGTTTAATTATGTATGTAGCCCAGGACCTTCAACTGGTCAATTCATTTCCTTGTATTATGTTAATGCAGTTTTTTATCTTACTCCCACCTCTTAGGGTCGGGGTATTTTAGGCAATTGGAAATTAATTGGAGCTATTTCAGTATTCACTGGAACTCCCTCCTGGTACTATTCTATGTTTTTCTTTTTTATTATTTTCACACACATCTTCATATTCTTTACTAGTATTTCTAAATCCCCATGCCCCTACCCTGGCAAGAGATGATTTGTCAAGGCTGGTCCTCTACAATAAGTGTTTCACCCATTCTTCTTTTGCTGTTTCTAATACACCCCCATGCTATCTAGAACTGCATGGTTTTCAAGCATATGCTATTGTATTTTTCTGGCACCAGTCACAGAATCAGCCATTTCTCCATAGAATGCTGATTTCTATCTTTAGAAGTTGGCTTTAGAAGCCACAAAGAAGTGCATGGGTTTATTCATTATTGTTAACATGTTATTGTTTTCAAGTTCTTTGGGAGACACCCTGAAACACTGTGTGCTAACCCTCAAAGCTGCACACATACTGGACTATATTTTTCTACTTATTTTATGCATTCAGACTAATCTGAATACTTAAAGACACCAATATTCAACTTCAAATCAGTTCCATGGTTTTTATTAGATCTTTGCTTCCATGATTATTTGTTGCATCACAAACTATTAATGAGAAATTTCCTATCCTCTATCAACATGACCTTCCTTATTTAGCTGCATTATGGAAGCACAAAAGTAGTTCTTCTATGTTCTCATGAGGAACAACTTTAACTGTATTTCAATGATTATGCAAAAATTCATTTTCTCTTAGCTTTACAATTTCCAGTCAAGAGAAAACCAGTTAGGTTTTTCTACAGACCTTCTTCTGTATCAATTACAGATCAGTTCTACACTAAATGCAGCCTTCCCTCAGCCTTCCAAGGTCTCCTGTGGATGCTACAAACCAGTCCCTAGTAACCTGCTTCCCTCCACTTTTAACCACATCCCAGAAGCCAACTCTAGCAGGTATTCCTGAAAATACATGGGCCTCTCCTTCCAGGGCAACAAGTAGGACCCTCAATACTTTTATTGATATTGGGTTCCAAACCCCTCAGACTCATCCCCAGCTCTATACTGAGAAACCTGTTGTAGTCTCCCTTTCATCTCTGACATCATCCCTATGAATTTAAAAGAAGATTCTCCTCCAACCTTCATTTCTATCAACTAATACCAATTGCCCAGCCTCTATCACTATTAAGCACTCCCTATAAACACTAAAACTCAACCACACAGGAAAACAGGCAACACACAGCCACAAAAATCTCTCAACATCCAGAGAGGAAGCAGAAACAAAGAGCAAAACACCCACCCAGACAAGACAAATGCAGAAATTGGCAACCTAACTTTTAATTATCACCAATTCAGATGCCAAGAGATTAGCATAAAATTAGTATCAAAAACAATTAGGGCAAAAAACCAGCTATCCTATCAGAGTAATGCCTGACTACTCCAACACTGGGAAAGCACAAGGAAAAGCTAAAAACAGCTTTACAGATATGCTAAAGAATCTTAATGAGAAAATCCCTTAAAGAAATACAGAAAAACAACACACACACACACACACACACACACACAAAGAAAGAAAGAAAGAAAGAAAGAAAGAAAGAAAGAAAGAAAGAAAGAAAGAAAGGAAAGAAAGAAAGAAAGAAAGAAAGAAAGAAAGAAAGAAAGAAAGAAAGAAAACAGTGTAAGGAAAGAAATAAAACTACATAAGACTTGAAATTGAAAATAGACACAATAAAGAAAACCCAAACTGAGGGAATCTGGAAATGAAAAAACAATAGGATTGAAACGGGTTGCTATAGGGGCAAGCTTCACCAGCAGACTACAAGAGATGAAAGATAGAATCTCAGACATTGGAAATTAGAATAGAAAAAAATGCATACATTGGTCAAAGAAAATGTTAATTCTAAAAAATTCTTGACACAAAAGATCCAGGAAATTTGGAACATCAGGAAAAGACTAAGCCTAAGAATAATAAAATTAGAGGAAGGAGAAGAAACCATGCTCAAAAGCCTAGAAAACTTTTTCAACAAATCATAGAAGAAAATGTTCCTAACGTTAAAAATGAAATGCTTATAAAAGTATAACGAAAATACAGAACCCCAAGGAGATTGAACCATAAAAGAAATATCCCTTTCAACATGATAATGAAAACATACAGAATAAAGAAAGAATATTAAAATCTGCAAAGAAAAAAGATCAATTATTATACATAGTAATGCCTAGTATAATTACATTTGACTTTTAATGGAGACACTTAAAGAGAGAAGGGTCTGAACAGATGTGTTACAGCCTTCAAGAGACCACAGCTGCCAGCTACCCATCAAAAGTTCAAACAACATATATGGAACAAACAAGATATTCCATAATAAAGTCAACTTTAAACAGCATCCATCTTGGCTCAGAGGTTAAGAGCACTGGCTGCTCTTCCAGAGGTCCTGAGTTCAATTCTCAGGAACCACATGGTGGCTCACAACCATCTGTAATAAAATATGGTGCCCTCTTCTGGCCTGCAGGGACATATGCAGGCAGACCACTGTATACTTAATAAATAAATACATCTTTAAAAAAACCACAAAAGTTCAAACAACATATGTGAAAAAATAAGATATTCCATAATAAAGTCAACTTTAAACAGCATCCATCTATAAATCCAGCCATAAGAAGGTGATATAAGGTAAACCCCAAATTAAGGAAGTGAACTACACACATGAAACCACAGGAAATAATATCACACTTACAAAACTAAAAGAAAAAAAACATCAACATCAACGTCAAGAACAACAATAATAGCAGAAACAAGAAAAAATAATAGGAATCAACAAACAATGGTCATTGATATCTCTGAAAGTTAATGATCTCAATTCCCCCAATAAAAGATATAGACAAAAGACTGGAAGAAAAAAACAGGTTCAGTTCTTCTGCTGCATCCAAGAAAGACACGTAAACATCAGGAAAGAAATTATCTCAGAGTGAAAGATTGGGAAAACATACTCTAAGCAAACACACTTAAGAAGCAAGCTATCATACCTATTTTAATTTGCAGCAAAATAGACTTTAAATCTAAACTAATCAAAAGGGAAAGGGAAGGACACTACTCATCTAAGGAAAAATCAACAATGATCATGTTTCAAATCTTAACATGTATGCCTCAAACACAAGGGAACCCAACTTTTTAAAAGAAATACTACTGCAGCTTAAATCACATATTGATGCTCACACATCATTTGTATGTGACTTCAATATCCCAATTTCACCAATGAACTGGTCATTGAAACAAAAACTAATCACTTTTAATAAAACTCAAGTCCAACTGGATCAAAGACTTCACCATAAGACCAGATACAATGAATCTGATGAATCTGATAATGGAGAAAATGAGAAATATCCTTGAACACATTGGCATAGGAGATATTTCTAAACAGAATTATATATGAACAAAATATGGCATATGAATAAATTGGAATATTATTCAGCTGTTGAAAAATGTCATCATAAAGTTTGTAGGCAAATGGATGGAACTAGAAACAATCATCATGAATGAGGCAGGTATACCCAGAAAGATAAATATAGTATATATTCACTTACAAGGGGATAGTAGGTCTTAAGTAAATGATAACCAAGGAAAACTCTATAGATCCAGGAAGGTTAGGTAAAGATGACTGTTTTAAGGGTTACATGGGGATTTCACAGGAAGGGGATAATATAATAGATTTCTTAGGCATACTGGGGACAAGTACACATGGGAGTGAGGGAATTCAGTGGGTGGGAAATGGGGTCAAGGATGAGAGGGAAGGGAGAGAAGCCTGGGAATAGGGAACATTTGGAGGATGGTGTGGAAACCTAGTGCAATGGAAACTCCCTCGAATCTTAAGGTGATCTTAATGAGAATTCTTAGTAGTGGGGAACACGGAGTTTTAACTAGTCATTTCATGTAGCCAGGCAAGGGCTTCCAGTGCTAGAACTAAGCAACATTTGACTGAGTTGGCCAAGAGGTTCCCATGGAAATACCCAAAGAATTGCTAAGACAAAATGATTGTTCTCTGCAAACTGACAGTGTTGCCCATTGCCAGGCACAATAACACAATTCATTGAACATGTGTCTCTGGTGAAGGAAGGTACTTTGCAGGCTACCAAAAGAGAATCTTGGACACCAACCCAGCAATAAAACCATTGGCTTATACTCAGACCTGCCTTCAAAATATGCTTAAAAACGCTAAAAAAAAAAAAAAAAAAGAAAAGAAAACGCTAAAAAAAAAAAAAAAAAAAATGGTGGCACAGAAGTCTTGGAGAAGCCACTCGATATCTGATATGAACTAAATACCATTCCTTGAGATGGAACTCATACCCAACATTGCTTGCTTAACCAAGAACAAGAGAATGGATTACCCAGAGTCTTAGGATAAAACCAAACACTACTAGTAAAAAAAAAAAAAAAGCCAGGCAGTATTGGTGCATATCTTTAATGCCAGCACTCAGGAGGCTGAGGCAGGCAGATCTCCGTGAGTTTGACGCCAGCCTGGTCTACGAGACCTAGTTCCAGGGCAGACTCCAAGCTACAGGGAAACTCTGTCTCAAAAACAATAGATAAAAAATGAAAAATTAATTGACACCTAGTGACATTCTGCTATATTCATAGTTCAGTGACTTCTCTAGTCACCATCAGAGAAGCTTGTTGGCAGAAGTTTCTATCCCAAACAGTTCTGCAGCCATTCAGCCCCCAAAGAAACACACAGAGGTCTACATTACTTATGAACTGATTGGCCTTTTAGCTTCTTATTAATTCCTTCCTACATCTTATATTAGTCCATTGTTCTTGTTTATGTTAGCCATGTGGCTTGGTACCTTTTTCAACGAGGCAGTCACATCTTGCTTGTTCTGTGTCTGGCTTCCTCTGTTCCTGGGTGATGACTACAGAATGAAACTTCCTGTTTCCAGAATTCTCATTGTCCTGCCTCTACTGGTCACGCCACCTATACCTTCTGCCTGGCTACTGGCCAATCAGTGCTTATTTAAAATGCAAGTGATGGTGTACAGACCATTGTCCCACAGCACTTCCCCCATTTATTTAAACAAGAATTCTGAATCAAATCTCCTTTGTTTAGCATTTCTACTGATCATTATCCAAAACAACTTGTAACCAACATTCTAAACAAAGGCAAACATCCATAATCTATTTTTGGGGAAAGTGGGCATAGTTTTCCAGGCTACTTCCTCCTGATTGGAGTCTCTGATAATATTATGGGGACCTAAAGAAAATTTAGAATTATGATCAAGTCCTGACTGGAGTATCCTGTGAGGCTTTATCATCTCAGGAAGTAGTCTTTGGACTGTTTTCCGTGTAGAACTAAGACATCTTGGCCATTCCTCCTATCGGAGATTTCTCAGAGGTTCTTCCTTTGTCAAACCTAATTTTTCTTAATGCAGAATGAATCCATACTCCCTCATTTCCTCTGGAAACAAAGCAAAACCTCTTGTCCAAAGTAACTTATCTTTTGACTTAAATTTTAAAGTCAAAGCATTATATATATATGTGTGTGTGTGTGTGTGTGTGTGTGTGTGTGTGTGTGTGTGTGTGTGTGTGTTTAATCCAGCTGCATTTATAATCAAGTGTCTTTTAGCAGCCTGTGCTCCTTCCTCAGTCATCAAACAATTTAAATTTTAAGACAACACAATAATGTACATTACCTCTGTGTATTTTTCATCTTTATGTGGCTTTATTTTAACCTATATTTCTTTCATATTTATTTTTAATTTTTGGATTTTTGAGACAATGTTTCTCTTTGGCTGTACTGGAATTCACTCTATAGACCAGGCTGTCTTTGAACTCACAGAGGTCGCCCCCCTTTGTCTTCCAAGTGTTGGGATTAAAGGTGTGTGCCACCACACCTAACTACTCTCTTTCCTTTTTATTTTAACACTTTATCCTGTTTTCTTTTCTCTCACAAGCCTATGTATATTTTTAAACACACTATAAACTATTTAGAGGTTGCCTTCTTCTGAATCTATCTTTACTGTAGATATTTCTTTTTCTGACCACATGAGTCTTTAATTTGCTAAATGGATCAAAGTCATGTTTTTGATGGCTCCTGGATCCAGCCCATTCTTTAGCTTTCTAAGATCCTAAGCTCATGGAAGAGGTACTGTCCAGAGCCATATTTATTGCCACAACTCTATGGCGTTTCAAGGTCCCTGCCACCATCAAGAAGCATGCTGTCAGCTATTCATCAATACCATTTAAACGCTTTGTGGCAGAACCTCTTTATAAAGCCAAAGCTGAGTCAAGAAGCCTCTCTTAAATGAGATGTGCTTGCATCTAGCAAAGAGAACAAAACCCAGAAATTGCTGCTACAAGAAGCCGTGCTTAACGCTGTTATTTTGTGTCTAGAATTACTTCCCAGGTTCTCTCAGGTTTTATGTGGATACAGTTGTCCACACATTGTGCAACAGAAGCTTCCTCATTCAGCAGATGGGAATAAATGTAGAGACGCATGGCCAAACATTATGTTGAAAGGTAGTTTAACCAGAGTTCCACATTAAATTCCTTAAAGTTTAGGGAATCCTACAGAAGAAAATTTGGAAGAATCAGAATGGTTAGAGGACACCAGGACACCAAGCCCCACTGAATCAACTAAACAAAGACATATGAGCTCCTAGATATCTAAGCAGCAAGCACAGAGCCTAACAGGTTCTGTACCATGTACTCTGCATATATATATTACAGGTATTAGCTTAGTATTTTTATTGGTCTCCTGACTATGAAAATGAGAAGGTTTCTGACTTGTGTTCCTGCCCTTGGAACTCTTTTTTGTCTGTTGGGTTGTCATATTCGACTTTGAGATGAGAGTTTTTCCTCATCTTAGTATATTTTGTTTTGTCATATTTGGTTGCTATCTCTTACAAGTCTGTTCTTTTGAAACAGGAGTCAGAAAGTAATAGATCAAACAGGGACAGGGAAGAGCAGATATGAAAAGAGGGATGGAATATTATAATGAAAATACATTGTATGAGAAAATAATCTCTTTTAAATAAAAGAAAAAATTATGAAAGACAGAAAATAAACATTCCATGATCTTTGTCTGAGTAAATAATATGAGGACAGAGAATAGTCAATAAGCTTGTGTGTTTTCTAAGAGCTAAATTTTAGTATGAAGAAGCATATATTTGTAGGTCTGATACTATAGAAGATATTTGATATTTTAATCTATAGATTTTACTACATTAATTATTTTTCTTGTAAATTTATGTTTACTGAAAGAACATAAAATTTGGCTTGCAAAAATATCTGGTCTAAATTTTTGCTATGAACGAGCTTATACCTTCCCTAACTAAAGCCCTTGTATCCATTAAGTGGCATTGGCAAGCAATGCTATCTTTGCATACAAACTTCTAAAAGTTTACCCAACTTTCCTCCTAAGATATTTTTAAAATTCAACTTTACTTGGACAAGTCTTTATTGAGAGCTCTTCTGGTTCCAGGTGATCTCCAGTATTGTTTTATGTTGTTTTAATTTGATGGTATGTTTTTTTTAGTTAATTCTAATTTGCATTTCTTAAGACTGGGTCTCAATTAATAGACTTAGTTAGTTTTATCTTGACTTGACCTCTTCATGCCTATTGTTGTCCCCTTGCTTGCTTAAATTTTATCTAATTTTCTATAGTTTAATACATATATTTACATGAATTATAATTTGATCAAAGCCCACATGTGTATGTGTGTATGAGAGATAAATATCGGGGACTAGTCCATTTAATTAATATTTCATACCTGAACATGGGTGAGAAGTCCTTTACTTGAACAAAGTGAATCAGTGGCTACACCCACTAGAATCTAGATACAGCTGTGAGGGTTCCACCTTAATGAATTAAAGTAAACTTAATCAGAAATAATCATTAAATACCATTGTTGATTTAAGTGTCCATCCTCTTAATAATATTGGAAGTTCCCATCGAACACTTAGAAGAACATGATAGGGTCTGAAATCACGGATAAGATTCAGATCGTAACACACACATTAATATTCTTTGTAATACTGATTTTTCATATTTATATGATGTCCCAACTCTAAGTAAACAACATTTTGGAAAATGTGTTGTCATTTGGCTTATTTTCCCTAAACCAAAGAAATAAATTTACACTGTGAATACGTAGACTATTTAAAAATATAAATAATTAGTATATGATTACTTGAAGAAGTCTCAATTTATCTCTGACATTGTGTATTTTATTCATGAGCTATAAAACTTCATCTAAATTATTAGTTTCCAAATAATAATAAAGTTTCATAGAGTCCTTCACAATATGATTTTATTTGGGAAAGATGTGACTTAAGTAAAATGATTGAGTCATTACAGAAGTACTTCAGCATAGCCCAAGAGAAAGGATGACTGGCATCAGAGAGACTAATTATTACATAAGACAATTCCATGTCTTGATGATCTTTGATCAGCTTTTAGTAGTTATTACAATTTTAAGCTAAACTTCCACTGTAACAAAACATTTTAGAGTATGATTTAACTGTGGGATTTCAAACCACTATCATATCAATAAATACTCCACTATCTATTTTGTTCCCATTACAACTTGTGCCTTGGCACAGTCCTTTGAGATCTTATGGAATGCTGAAGTAAAGAATGTTACCTTCACTCAACTGCTCTAATAAATAGAGTGTATTGGTGTTTACTTATCACCCAGGATAACATTTGTGGCATTTTAGTTACAAGGCTGATGTGAGAATTAAAGAGAAATTTTCCCATGTTTTGCACATGGTTACATTTTTAAAAAAAATATAACCATACATAACCTGAATTTGAAAAATATGTTAAGAAATACTTCATGGTTTTATCTTTTATAATTAATAAAAAATCAGAGCATATAAGCTCTCATGGCTCCCCAACTTATGTCTTCATGCCTCCATCACCTCCCTCCTTTAAAGCCAAAATTTAAGTGTGAAGGAAAGTAATAAATGCAAAGAAGATAAACCAAGCCTGTGATATACACACATATGTGAAAAAAATACTACAAAATGAATAAAAAGTGAAATAAATTATGGAAAAGATCCCGGGAAAAATGAGTAATATGCCTTGATGTTCATGAAAAGAGAAAACTAAAAGCCTGGTAACTCTCTTCTGTACTAATTTCTGTGACTCAGGTTGTTTTTTCTCTAGAGCTCTGAGTCTCTGTTCCTGAATAGTGACTAACACCCCAGAGTGCTTCACACCTGCCCTCACAATGGCACCTTTGACATCTTAGAGATCCTGTCATAGAGGCTATAGGGTCCATGGAAGTGATGATGGAGATGGGAGGAAATTTGCCCTGACATTAACCAAACAAGAAGCTCTGCGGGAGGCTGTGACCAGACTGGGATTCAGGAAGTAAATTCAGGAGTGCATGCTAAGGGAAAGCTTGCCAGTTCCTCTGGAGGTGTCTGCCGCAGCAGTGTGGCAGGATCCAAGCTATACAACTGAATCAAGAATCCTCAGAGGTCACACATTAGAATTAAAGAGCAGAGAAACACACTGGCCAGTTCTCCCTGGGAAAACATTTTCTTCCATGTCTATTCTAATTTTCACATTATCATATGATAGAACCGACCTTTTCACACTCCAAAATTTCTATGAAAGGGGAAATTGAGTAAGAACACAAATACTTTTAAATATTTGGAGAATTAGTGTCTAGTGCACAGTTTTTCTTGGGAAATGATGTCTAGCTCGACATTATACCATGGTTTACAGATGACTTGGATCTTAAAGGGTGTTATAAAATCAAGTGTGCAGAGGAGGGAATGTGTGAATTTAAAGGAAATGTGATGACAGCAGCCTGAGAAGATGTAGGAGCCACCATAAGTCAGCTTTAGCAGCAAACACATCAGCATGCATGAAGGACAAAAATTTTTCAGAGAAAGGTACTGAATATTTTGCAAGAATCACTAATATTATGAATCCTACCATCTACAGAACTGCAAAAGTCTCACAGTTTCTGGTTTGTGAAGTTGGATCCAACATACAGGTACATTATTATGAAAGAACCTTAAGTACTTATTTATAATTTTATATATTAGCTACAAGTGAAATTAAGTTTACTAATTTAATTGTCCCTATGCTATTTATGAAATTAGCAAATTATTTCTAGCCACAGAGGAATACCAGTATTTGTGTGTTAATGGTAGAGAGTACAGTATTATATTTTCTATAATTTAGTTCTAAATGGTGGGCATGCAGGAGAGATTTGCTTTAGTAGTCTTCAGCACAGTGAAGTCAGTAGAGTTTAAAAGAAATGATATATCTTGTAAATACATGTAAAGGACATTTTACAGGTTTTATAAATACTTGAATAGAAAGAACATTTCTGACAACTTTTATCAACATGTATGGCATAATTACCAATATCAAATTATCTCACTCTACCATGCCATTGTGTTCAGATTCACAAGCCAATTATAAACTGTGTGAGAGATGGCTCAGTGAGTGTAATCACTTCCCATGCAATCATGATGGCATAAGCTCAAATCCCATATTCCCCAGAGCTGGGCACCATAACAGGAATCTACAGTGCCAGTATTCTGAAGGTGATGTAGGAGATAGAGAGAGGGGAATCCCTGGAATCTTGAGGGCCTGGTACCATGGAATGAATACACAGCCCCCAAACAGAGAGAAACTATCTTAAGCAAGGTGAACCTTGAGTACTGACATTCAAAGATGTCTTCTGACTCCCACATTAAGACTGTGGCATCTGCATGCCCATACTGGCACTCTTTCACATACTCAAGAAATGAAATATTATGATAGGTAAATAAAATAGGAAAAATTCACCAGAAGCAACTTGGGTTCCTCTGGTGTCTTTCTGTTTCAGTAATACTTTTTATGCCAGTTTAGGAGCAGTGTATCATAAATCTTATTTACATTTTCCCTGAATTGAAGCATGTCCAAGCAGGTCATTCATGACAGTGATAGTAAATTACCAGTACTTATAAAAATATTGTGTTAATTATAATATGTACATTAATATATATTAATATTTAGAGACACTGCATACCCCAATGATATGACACATAGATAAAATATGATTGTTGATATATATAGATATGTAGAGTACATATCTACTAAATTATATTTATTGCTTCATAGAAATAACACTAAAAGTATACAAAACAACCTTATCACATACCATTAAAATTAATTTTTATTTCATTATGATAGTTAAAATATAATGAGGGCAAACTATAATGTTACCAGCTGTAAAAGCTGATAATGCCAATACCGTGTCATTTTGAGATAAAAAAACATTTAATATTTCAGTGAGGCACTATCAATCAGAAATCACTCTAGTACAGAGAAGTAAAGATCTAATTTGCCTTATTATGTGGGCAATTAAAGAGTTTTGCCTCTACTTAAGTAGTCAAATTTGATGAGTTTCTAAGGTTAATGGAATAAGAAGGAAAGGGATCTGCATATGTAGTAACTGGATGGTTTTTTTTTTTCTATTTTCCTTGGACTTTGGTCTTATGTAAAATAAAATTCCCTTGAGACAAACTCCCTAGTCCATTTCTTCAGGGAAATATCCTAAACTTTCATGCTTTAATAAGAAACATTGTTGAACAAACCATTCTATCACTAAAATGTTTATATCTAATCTATTAAGCAATGCATAAAGAGGTAAATACCCTATGATGCCATTTGTAATAGAATGCAAATGTAACTTTATTGAAATAGATATAGAATAAAGATCACCAGGGTTGTGGTGATGATTATTATAAGTGGAATACTGACATTGTTAGAGGGAAACAGGTCAAAGAGTACTCAATTTTTAGTTACAAAGGGTATATATAGTAGAACTTCTTCGTAAGTATAGCTAGTAATATACCATGCTCGTGAAAATTCTGAGAACTATGTATAAATGCTTCTCACCACAAAAAATGATGATTTGAGATTTTAATTAGGTAAATTTAATATTGTCTGGTTGAATGTAGATTTCAAGACAGTATATTGCACAAGTAAATATATGACACTGAAAATAAAAATAATTTAAATTTTCAAGTATAAAAATAAAAGTTTGACCACAATATAATAATACATGAATAAGAATTTAATTTGTTATCCATGTGATTGTATTTGCCTAAAATTGCAAATCATTTTAATTAGAGAACTGATTTGGGAGTCCCCTCTGTGTGCTGAGATTACCATTAATGAATAAAGAAACTACTGTGGCCTGTTGAGAGGGCAGAACTTAGGTAGGTGGAGAAGATGGAACTGAATGCTGGGAGAAGGAAGGCAGAGAGGGAGATGCCATGGAGCCTTCAGAGATAGATGTGCTGAAATGTTACTGATAGGCTATGACCTCATGGTGATATACAGATGAATAGAAATGGGTTAAGAGTTAGCCAATAATAAGCTAGAGCTAATGGGCCAAGCAGTGATTTAATTAACACAGTTTCTGTGTGGTTATTTCGGGGCTTAGTGGCTGGGAACTAAGTAGTCACCTCCTCCAACAGAGAACAATACATAAAATAGCATGTTTGATTGGGCCAGGAGTCTCATGAGGAGTAAAGACCTTCAGAGAATGTGCTGTTATCTGAGCTGAAATTTATAAGAATTTCTTGAAAAGATAAAAAGTTGATATACTGTGTAGAGTCCATACTTTCAAGGAAAAGCAGAAGGTCACAGTGGGATAAATAAATAAAAAGAGAATGCAAGACTTGCCGCAACAATCTGGACTAACTTACAGCAAAGTTATTTGGAGCTCTAAAAGATACAAGATGGAACCCATGCCAGACATTATGTAGAGTGAGAGACTTTGGAACACTCAGTTTTAAATGGGGTGCCTTGATCAAATCCTTCCCCTCAGAGATCAGGGATGTAGAAAGAGTGCTGGAGTCAGACAGGATAGAGGACACCAAGAAAACAGAGCCCTCTAAATCAACATGTTCAGAACTCAAATAAACTCAAAGAGACTAAGGCAACATGCACAGATCCTGCACCAGTCTGCACAAAGTCCTTTGCACATACATCATGACTTCCAGGTTAGTGTGCTTATGAGATTTTTGAGTGTGCAAATGAGGGGGTTTCGGTTTCTTTTGCCTTCTCGTGGGTTCTTTTCCTGGTGTTTTGTCCAAATCTGATGTGTTAGTTTTTGTTTTATCTTATTACATTTTAGCACAAGTCTTTAAAAAAAAAGAGACTCTTTCAAATACATAGAAATTTAAATATATACTTGTTGATAGCCCTTTTTCTTTGATTAATACTGTTACTTATATAAATACATACATACGTGCATATATACATACATATGTAATGGCTATCAACATAAGAGTCAAGGGTTGCATGAGGGCTGTTGGAGAAAGGATACCTGGAAGGAGCTAGAAGGGAGGAAAAAAAAGGATGGAAAGTGACATGATGCTATTTCAATTAAAAATATTAAAAATAAATAAGTTATCTATATGTATGTTGCATATATCTAATTAAATATAAGATGTATAATTCCAATATAACATACATGAGTTACACACACACACACACACACATATATATATACACACACACACACATACACACACACCTGTTGGTTAATGGATTGTCAACTTTACAGCTTCTAAATTCACTGAAGAGACTAGCCTCTGTGTCTTCCTGTGAAAATATTAACATCTTTTGTTTATCATCATTTTTTCTATAAATATTAGCATCCATTGGTTACTTCTTATAAGCTGTGGCTGTGGCATCTAAAAAGTGACCTTTTGTTTGGACCATATGATATACATTTACTCTATAGACCACCACTATAAGGAAGAGCCCTCCTTTATTCGTGTATTTAATTATTTTTTTCTAGATTTTTTGAATTTTATGTATGTGAATATTTTGCCTACAATTTATGTATGTGCACCAGCTGCATTCTTGGTGTCTGTGAAAGTCAAAGAGAACTTTTTGGACTTACAGACATTTGTGAGCCATAATGTGGGTACTGGATCCAAACTTGGGTCCTGTGCAAGAGCATTAATTCTTGATTAATTTTTCCATTCCCAACAAGTGGATAAACCATTGTTTATTCAGTCACTTTCTTTGTAGGACCCTAAAATTATTTCTGAACAGTTATCATTGTAAATGATGATTTATAATCATTTTTCATGAATGCTCCTGAATTTCATGGTCCTGGATGTGTATCTTGCTGAGAGTAGAAATACTAGAGATAAGCAGGTTAATATTTTGATATCCAAACAATAACAAGCCCCTATAAAAGGTTTTCTTTACTCTGCTCTTTCAACTCATGTATCTTCTCAAGCTTCAGTTTAATGTTTTTTCCTTTTATTAAAAATATATTTTCTCTCACAAAATGTATCCTGATAATTGATTCTCTTCCTTCTACTTCTCCTAATTCATCCCAGCCTTTCTACACATCTGGACAAATGCCCTTTATGTCTCTCATCAGAAAAAAAAATGATTTTCTAAGAAATAAAACTAAGATAAAATACAATCTAATACTTTGGAATATAACAAAGCAAATGAACAAATAAAAGAAAAGGGACCCAAGAAATACACAGGAAAATGACAGACATTTAGAGACCTACTTGTAGAATACTCAGGTATTCCATAAGAATGCTTCACTAGAAGCCATAAGCTAAAAAGGGAGGAAAAACAACCCAGACAGAGAGAGAGAGAGAGAGAGAGAGAGAGAGAGAGAGAGAGAGAGAGAGAGAGAGATCTGGGTTTTTTTCTATTCTTTTTTTATTTTTTTTTTAAAAAAACAACTATCTTTTTCTACTATAATACCAATCCAAATTCCCACTCCCTCCCTCCTCCCATTTCCTCCACATACCCTCCCACCCCAACCCCATCCAATCCTCAGAGAGAATAAGGCACATTGCTTTGGGGAAGGTCCAGGCCCTCCAAACTGTATCTAGGCAGAGCAAGGCATCCATCCAAAGAGAACAGGTTCCCAAATAGCCAGTATATGCAGCAGGGATAAATCCAGGTACCACTGCAGTGCCCCTCAGTCTGCCTCAGCCATGCAACTGTCAACCACATTCAGAGGGACTAGTTTGGTTCTATGTTTGTTCCTTCCCAATCTGACTGGAGTTGGTGAGCTTCCATTAGCTCAGGAAGAGTGTTTCAGTGGGTGTACCCTTCATGGTCTTGATCTTTTTGCTCTTATTCTCATTCCTCTCGCTCTTCAACTGGACTTTGGGAGCTCAGGCCAGTGCTCCGATGTGGGTCTCTACTTCTGTTTCCACTTGTTTGGTTAGAGTTACCCCGAGGTATTTTATGCTATTTGTGGCTATTGTGAAGGGTGTTGTTTCTCTGACTTCTTTCCCAGCCTTTTTATCATCTGTGTACAGGAGGGCTACTGATTTTTTTGAGATATTCTTGTATCCTGCTACATTACTGAATGTGTTTATGAGTTAGCATCTTAAACCACTGGCAGGGAAAGGACAAGTTCAATCCAGGGAGGAATTGTTAGGCCACTTTTCCTTGCTTCCTCGTATGTTGTGGGAAATGCCATGACAGTGTTTCATGTAACTGCATAAAGCATAAGGACTCATTTTGACAGTTGAAACAGAGATGACCAAGGCACCATATATAAACCATATATAGAATGGTTTGTCATATGTAAACCATATATAGAATAATGAAACTAGCAACTAATGACGACAGTGATTATAATGTAATCTTCTAAGTGTTTGGAAACTCCAGGGATGCATGTAGTGTAAAGTATGCCTTTGCTCCTCACAGGTGTCTGTGCTTTCCTGGTACAAGAATTTGTACCAGGATTTTTCATTTGGGCTGCTCTGCTAAGAAAGCCACATTCAATTCCCAGATATACTGGTCCAATCACAATCACATGTGACTCCTGTTTCAGAATATGAGGCACTATCTTCTGGACTCCATTAGAACCTACAACTGCTTTTGGACATAGACATACAGATACACACATATCATGTGTATATAAATAAAAATAAACTAAATCTTTAAAAATAAGAACTGGATATACTATCATATATCACTATAAATATAATAACAGCAAATTCTCAGATTGTATTAATAGCATTTATGTTGTATTTATTTCAGTTAAGTCATGGGAATTTCACCTTAACATTTTATGCCAAAAGAGGAAAATTACAGCATTCATGAAAGTCAGTTGGAAATTATACCAAGTGGGATGACAATGTGTTGCAAACATCATGTAAAACATGCTTTTACTATTCCTCATAAAAGAAGCTATTAATTGGTTTTAATTAAAATTTCTAAAATTAATTTTTAAATTTTAATGATTGTACTATGCCATCCTGAGAAATAATAATCACTTGTCCAACTACATTTGAAAAGGACCCTATTATGTTCAGCTGATGCCTTGCACTTTGCTTCCTATATTCCTATTCAGTTGAACGATATTATTAAGTTCTGAAGTTGATTATATGGGTCCTTTGTGAGCAGGGGCTGGGAACATTTCAGACAGCTAAAAATAAGCTTCTCTTTGGCTTTAAGTGAAACACTTACACCTCTTCTCCCCTCTGACAAATATTCACTGAGTGTAAAAGTGCTCACCTTTAAATATACTTTGGAAATTAGGAATTAGCTTGGTGGCAGTTTGCACTTTCAGATACTACTTTTAATGTAACGTTTTAATATTGTGCCTTCCCACTCACAAAATCAAATTTACTTGAAGCATCTTCAATCATTATTATGAGTGGAGGAACAGAGCTTTCTTCTCTTTGTTTTTATGGGATAAGCTAAAACAATTTTCAATATGAAAAACAGTGTTTTCTGACTGCTAGTAACCTGAAGAAAATTTTATGGGATCTCATTCTTTTGAATTTAATTTTTAAGAATTTCATATGTGAGTGCTGTCATTTTCACCCATCTTTCCCCCATCTGATGTCTCCCAGTCCCCAAACTCCATCCAAATAAACTAAGTTTTAAAAATAATAAATGTACTTCAAACTTAAAGGCGATGGTTCTTTAAAGTAAACATCGGTAATAACTAAACGTATTATTGTATTTTTGTTCATTGTGTATATATATTCAATATACTATTTAAATACTGCTACAAAATTAGTATGTAGTCAATGAACTTCCTATAACAAAGTAAGCTTTTCTTTTCTTTCCGGTTTACTGTTTTGTGTAATTCCTGAGTGTGGATCTGTTTTGTATCCCTTCTCTTTGACTCTTTTCCTCCTATTTCTTAGTTTCCTCAAATTCCAATGTGTTCGCTTGTTTTCATTGTTACATTTTAATTTCCTATATTTTATTTTATAACTTTCTATTTTAGGCCGATTTGTATTTAATAAGAAACAGAAAAGGAGTGAGTCTAGATGGGAAGGGAGATGGGGAAGAAATGGATGGAAGGAGTAGAAGGAAGATAAAACATAATCAGGATATATTTGTCATATTTTCCCAAACTAGTGCTAGTCACATAGTTCTGACGAAGTTGCCTTGTAACTACTCCTGGATCTTCTGGCTTACAAGTCACTCTGATCATATTTCTACTAATGTTTCACCTAACATGATTTCAAACCTAAGAAGCTTGGTCACATGGTTCTTGTTTACCACTTTTCACCGTTATTATTTTTAACGTGTTGCTTCCTATTTCCTTGTCTGTAACTCAGATTCCGAAGTAACTTTGCTCAAAATGTCATTCACTCCCTGGGATAACTATACTGTTCAGGGTCCTTTGATGCTCATCAGCACACTGCAAGTCAAATACCCTTTGCCACCCTTTACCTGTCCCTCTATTCCCCTGTTTACCGTGTCTAAGCACAATTTCTGAGTTTGTATATAGCAGAAAGAACAGATTTCAGAGAGATGGCAGATGCTTACCTCTAGAAAGTAATGAAAATACAATTTATGTGAGAAAGGAGGCAAGGGGTCAATCACTGGAGGGCCTGGCAGGCAGAATGAAAATGGATCCTGAGTATCTTCAGCTTAGAGAAGAGTCAAAGATGATCAAGAGGAGTAACTAAGAAAGGAGGCATGAGAGAAAACTCCTGATGATTCTGTCTCCCTTTTGAGCTATGCTAAAAAGAAAAGGAGAAATTCCCAATACATGATTCTGGAGAAGCACCAGGACCAAGGAATTACTGGTTTACAATTTTAGGCTCGATTAGTCTGGAAAAGCATGCCTGACCATGACTTATGGTAATTTACAAGAATCAAATGGTTTGGTTCCCAAATTAGTGACATATACTAATATAAAACCTAAGTAGCTAAATGAAGTAGTTAAACTGTATGAAATGTAAATAAATAAAACAAATTCGGTTACCTACAGAGAAAGATTAAGAAGAATGGGGAACTTGATGTAATGAAGACAGACTTCTATCTGCTTTATGATTGCCCAGGGCTTTCTTGATTATCTACTTCTGTAACACAAAGAAATGTGAGCTGCAGCATGGGAGCTCAGCTTCCTGGCTAGCTGTGTGCAGACTATGCTTATTAAAGAGCAAGGTAGTAAATATTATCATTGTTCCTTTCTAAGAAGCAAGAAATTCTCATTATAAGGAAAAATGTGATTTGACTATTATGTTCCCCTGACACCCATGCCAACTATTTTTATTCATTAAAAATAAATTTGGAAAAAAAATAAATAAATAAAAAATAAATAAATAAATTTGGTCATCATTTCTAGGAAGATCACTTCTCATTTTAAAACTGAAACACTTCCTTGATGGACCTATGATTTAAATCCATGCTTGCACGTATCAGCCATTACTTTCATTAACCAAACAGCTTTATATGTTTCACTGGTGACACTAAGAAGCTCATGTTGTAATTCCATACAGACAAGAATCTTAAGCAGTAGATGCAATGCTTTTCCAATGTAGGTCCTATGATTTGTAAGCTGAAACATAATAGCTGAGAGACTCCTCTGAGTTGTATCAAGATTACATGAGAAAAGGTAGGAGTTATGGCATGTATTGTATGGCTTAAGAAAAATCTTTGCAAAAAACAATATACAAACATAACATGATGACCTGAGAGATCCCTTTAAAAGTCCATTAGCTCAAGAATCTAAGACAGTCATATTAATGACTGAATGAATTTTCTCTGCAATCATAATTTAAAATGTTGCCATGAGAATTTACATTAAGTGTTAGAGAAAATCTTTCAGATGTATTTTCATGCTGTATTTGTTGTGTAAATTTTTATTGTTTGTGTATACACATAAACCCTTTATTTTACTTGAATGTGTCACAGAAAATAAAACATTCTGAATGAGGACTATAAGAAGTTGAGAGAAGTAGGGAGTTAGTACAAAATGAAAACTACATTGCAAAATCAAGCCCTGGTTTTTCTAATGACAAATCTATTTTAATGTAAGTAAAATGAAGTTTATGATATTCTTATCTATAATTCTGACATATCGCTCATATTTTTAGGAGATATCTTTGTAAACTATGACTCATTGTGTCTATGAGCGCTGGAAAGTGTAGTGCGTGTTTGTGCTGTGTCTGTGTTTCAGTGTGTGTGTGTGTGTGTGTGCTCAGTATGGGTGTGTTTTTAACCTCACCCTAAAAATCTAATAAAAGCTTTACATCTGATTTTTGTTTTTAATCTAGTTTAATAACCAACACAATATTGCATTCAAAGAAAAAACTGATAATATCTGAATCTCCAGCTTCAACATAACCCTTGTGATTAGGAGAAAAGGATACCTGTGTCTACGTGGTTGATTGCTCTACCAAAAACATTCTGTCATATAACATGACTAAAGAGTGGTGCACCCATTAGAAAATTTGTTAGTTTGCTTCCAAAACTAAATCTTCCATTATTGCCTTTACTTTCTAAAGCTGCATGACCAATTAGCACAGATGGAGGAAGTCAAACTAGGAGTTTATTTTACCACAGTTCCACAGAATTCAGAAATGGTGTCACACAATACAGCCCACTTTATTGTTGTTGTTTTTTTGGTGTCCCTTAGCCTATAGATCCACCATTCTAATTATACTGGTTTTTTTCAGCACTCTTGGTCTAAGATTGCATACCTTCTAAATATGCATGTAAATGAAAAATTCATTTTATCTTCTAGAAGCAAGTTATTTTCCTTTAGAACTTAAACATCTCATTGTAGATATAGATTTCCTGACCTAGCAGCTACTTCCAAAGTATCATACTGAGCCTATATTATTTATAAATGCTCAGGCTTATTACTATAGTTCTTATAACTTAAATTAACCCATTTACATTCTGCCACTTGGCTCATGGCTTTACCTTTCCTTCATGTTTTGCCCCCTCCTCATATCCTGTTGACTCTGCCCTTTCTCTTCCCAGAATTCTTCTAGTCTGTCTCTTGCATTCCTTCTCTTCATGCCCAAACTATCAGAAAATCAGCTTTTTATAGCCACTAAGAGTAATCCATGTTCATAGTGTACAAAAATACTGTTCCACAACATCTCATTTTCTGTGGACATCCTCTATGCTGTTATCATGATCTATGATGGTTTATGTGTATCTATCTTAACCACTTTGCATTTTAGTCTGTATTGATTACATAAACAAAATATTAGTGGAGATCTATGTTAATCATCTGTTAAACTTGTTTTTGCAATATAAGAATATCTTTTCACCTTGCCATGCATATAAGCAAAATTCTTCATCAAGGACATTTGAAAAAGATATAAGAAAATTACATATTTATCTTATTTTATTAATAAAAACCATGATCCAAAAGAAGTGTCTTTTCTTCATGATCTGAAATTGGAGATGCACCACCTTAGTATGGCATCAAGCTACCGCATAAACACCATGCATGATAAGCCATTCTCAAGTTCTGATTGTATGGCTTGAGGAAAACTCCAAGACTACTCTGCTGGACTCACACTTCTACAATCTCTATATTTTTGTGATCTATAAAGGACCTGCCACAACCTGTGATAAATACCAATAACTAGAATACCTGGTTTCTGATTGTACCAAGTAATTACATAGAATTGTAAGTATCATATTTATGGTAAAAGGAAATTCAACAGCAATATCCTGGTTTCAGAAGGAGCATGAAAATGGCAAAAGAATAAAAAAAATTGCTATTGCGTGTTGGTAGCATTAATATAAGATATATCTCTAATATTGTGGAATTATACAGCATATAAAAAATTGTAATCACTAGCTGGGTGGTGGTGGCACATGCCTTTAATCCTAGCACTCGGGAGACAGAGACAGGCAAATCTCCCCAAGTTCAAGGCCATTCTGGTCTACAAGAGATAATTCCAGCACAGCTAGAATTGTTACACAGAGAAACTCTGTCTAGAAAAAACAACAACAAGAAATTGTAAACACATTGTTAATTTCTCTCTTGATATATGATCTCTCTCTGTGTGTAGATAAAGGCTTGGAAAACCGTATCCCCCTTCCTTGGCTTCTGGCTGATATTCTATTTTTGTGCCCATTTGGATAGTCTTTTAGCCTTTTATACAGAAACCTATTTAATTTTTTATCACAAATGAGATAAAGAAATTCCAAAGAGACCTCTATATAATTACTAAGATTTTAAATAAAATAATTGAATAAAAAATAGTGTTTTTTATACATATTGGTACTTTAAAATAGGATACTTACTTCAGTTATTCAAACAAAATTTTTGAAAATTTTGTGAGTGAAATAGTTTAAATCATTCTTTTTCTCAGCCTTAATTATTATTATACATAAATAATTATGCAATTAAGAACTAAAACTTGTACCTCACAGATGTTCAGTAACCCTAATTTTCAGTAATACAAATTCCAAATAAGTTTTCTAAAAGAGATGTTTAATACTCCAAATATGAAATTCAGGATGAATATGTGCCAGAAAAATACTGGATTTTAAGTATAATAATGGAAATTCTATCCATCTACCTATCAGAGGTAGATATGTCCTTGTATCTATCTATGTCTCAGTTATATATAAAATATTAAAACATATTAAAATAAATGTCTAGCTATATTTCTAATTTTACAATATATGTATTTGTGATTCTGTTGTTTTTATTTGCTCTAAAACAAGTCCCTCTTTTCCATGTCAGTACATGTAATATTCTGCTGCTTAGCACAAATTCACCATTTTAAAAACCATTGTTTTCAGTGATTATGGCTCATTATTCAACTAATTATGTCCAACAAGTCCATGTAATTATTGATATGTTATCTATCTACCTATGTATTTATGGATATATGTATCAGTCTATATAGTTATCTAATATAATATATATGTATGTATATAGATAGATATATTTATATGAATACATGTACCCATTTATGTATTTATCTGTATATACATATCATCTTCTATCATCTATCTTTCTTTCAACCATTTATTTTTTAAATTTATCTTCATCTCATTAATTTAATTACTGTAACATTTTAACTATGCTATCTGTTATTCTGTTTAAAATTCTATATTTCACATACAGAAACATACATTTTGATCTTTTGAATTTTAATAGAATGAGTTTAAATATCTCCTCAAAATTCATTTGAAAAATTTTATAGCAAAGTATTTCTGAATAAACATGGCTTTTACTTTTATTTATCATTCCCTGTTGGTAAAGCAACATCATAAACCAGAGCCACATCCTGTAAATCAGAGTGAGAGATTTAAAATGAACAGCAACAAACTATCTCTTAGGGATAAAGTTAGTGCATCTCATGAAGCACTGAAAAAAATGTGAATTATTATAATTGCTATACTCTACACATAAGGCAATGCAGAATTGGCTGTGAAAATTGAAACTAAAAATATACTAAAACTTACTTCTTAGAGACCTGTTCTATCTTTTCTAAATAAATGAGGTCAGCATAATCAAAATATTTAAAGGTGATTATTTAATTACACCATTACTTGTCTGTGAATATCTAAATGCCTAATTATAACACTAGATATGATAAAAAATACATGGATTAGATAGGATTTATATTAAACAGATGTTAAGTATGCATATAGAAAATATACGAGAAACACATTATAAATATAGTGTGGATGATGTACACAAATTATATAGAACTCAATCATGTGCTGGGACTTATACAATAACCAGTCTGTTAACAAAAGAAATAAAAAGGAAGTCCTATCTGGTTGTAGGAGATGGCCAGTTCAAGCTCTATATCTCTCATTACTAAGAGTCTTAGCTAAGGACATCATGGAAGATTCTGGGAGTTTCCATTGCACTAGGTTTCTAGCTCATCCCCAAGATGTCCCCCTAACCCAGATTCCAGTACTCTCTCCCTCCACCTGCCCCAACCTGATTTCTCCTGTTTCCTTCCTTCTACCACCCAGAGTCTCTGACTCTTTTACCTGATTTTGGGACCTTTTCCCTCTTTCTGTGTTTCTTTATCCAGCCTTAATATGAGAGGAAGTGCCTACTGTTATTGCAGCTTTTTATTCATGTTAGGTTGATATCCTTGGAAAACCTGCCCCTTTTTGAAGGAAAATGAAGGAGGAATGGATGGGGTGTGGTGTGGGTGGGACTGGAAAGGGAAGTAGAAGGGGAAACTGTGGGTGGGATGTTATATATGAGAAAAGAATAAAATAAATATAAAAAGAAAATAAACAAATTTAAAAATAATAGTGAAATTTGCTTCATAAAACAAAGTCATCCATCATCTTTTGTATGATATTTTAGATTTTATTTCTTCACTTAAGAATTATCTTTAAAACTATACTTTAATAATGTGGTTGTTTAAATGACAATGGCCCTAATAGGCTCTTGTACATGAATACATGGAGCCCATTTGGTAGAACTGTTTATGAGGGATTAGAAGGTGTGACTTTGTTTAAAGAAAGTGTGTCACTAGGGACAGAAACAGGGTTGTGGCAGCTCTTGCCAGGCCCAGACTCTGTTTCTGTGCATCAAGCTTACGTATCCAATGTAAGCCACTGCTTCAGACCAAGCCCGTCGGCTTGCTGCAATGCCTCCATGATGGTCATGGACTCACACAGTGAAACCGTAATTCTACAATAAACTTTTTTTCTTTTACTCATTACCTTAGTCATGGTTCCTCTTTACAGCAACAAAAAAGTAACCAAGACAAAAAACATCATTTAACATTTACTAAGTCCCATAATTTCTTTACACACTGCTGACTACCCTATTGCATGAAAAGTTTATATGAATCTTAATATAGTAAAACTATAGTTGCACTAATATAATGTAACCATACAACCTCACCAGTAAAGGAAAATGTTTACAACTATGGATGGAAATTCAGAGGTTATTGATTTGAATAAGCATAATGGACAACTTTCTAATGAAAGTGAATAAAATCTAGTATAAAATAGAAGACTCTATTTCTGACACATAATTAATTTCCTTGCATCATATTTGTCACTTGCCAATAGTGGATTTGCTTGTCCCAAGATTGTATTTATATTTATTTTTACTCAAAAGAATTTATGATAAAACTATGAAAAAATAAGCATGACTCTCACTTTATAACTAGTCACATGACTTAGTTGATATCCACACCTTCTTAGTCCTTTGGAAAATGTTTAAGTGAATAAAACTCTCAGTTTTATATCTCTTTTCCCTTTTAGTTTTCTTCCCCTGATTTTGTTCTTATAGTATTTCCATTGGCTTAAATCACAGCTACACAACTATAAAATACAGGTTTTGTGCGTGTTCCTAACATACTATGTTCCCTCATTTATATGAAGCCCTAAACGAACTCTCTTGAGCCACCCCAACACTAGACAGCACAGGTAGCACCATAAATTCTGTCTTCAGTTTCCCACATCTGTGAATGTCAAAGTGAGTAATTATCATTCTTAACTTAATGTTTAATGAAATTACTGTGTTTCCTGTTGAAGTGGTATATTTCTCTGAAATTAATAACCCCAGATCTGTGGGTTTTAAAATCCCAGTAAAAAGAATCAAAAGTTTTAGAAATGGTTTGTTGAGTATCAGTGAATGGTGGCTTTCTCTAGTTCATAACATGGGTCCTGGGCCCACCATGCCTGACACAAAGGCAGCATTGCACACTGGATATGCCTTCAAGGAAGATTTTCATAGCTCTGAATATATTTTCATGTACATCACACTGCAGCTGAGATTTTAAGAAGCTATTTCACTTTTCTATCAAGCCAGCTGCTTCGGGACATTGAAAAATGTTTCAAGATGAATGAATTTGATCAGTCTCTGTTGAATTCAAATAAAGGAATGGAGTCCTTTGAATAACTTCTTTTACTAGAAAGTGATATTCTCGTTTAAATTAAAGCCTTTGTAGGACATCAAAATGGTAGATCAGACATATTTTAAGTCCATTGATGGTAATTTTGATAGAAGATTATATGTGGAAAAGGCCAGTTCATGTCTCATACATATATTCTAGGGACAAAGTTCTGCATTTAACTAGCCCAATGCACACAAACTGTAACCAAGAAATTCTCATATCATCCATCATAGTAGTGCCATATTTAATGGTCATTGTCAATCTCTGTTTTGTTAAGAGTACACATCCAATGGTGGACAACACATATAACAACACATCCTTGGTAAGTAGGGATATATGTATTACCAAATGAATAAACAGCCTTACTCTGCGGTACCCAGTCACTGTTTTACGGGTATTTGATGTAACTAGGGAAAGACAGCTTGGTAACCACAGAATGGGCCATTTCTATTCATTCAAATGAGAACATTTTTCTATGACAGATATCTCTGGTGAGCATTTTCATGGGACATATAATATCTTCACATATTTTGCCTGTCCAAACAGATTTATTCACATTGTTCCCCAAATATTTATTTATCACTATCACCATTTTTTTCTATGATACTCCTTTTGAAAATCTGAATCTGATCATCCAGTTAAGTGACTGGCTTAGTAGGTAAGCATATAAAATAAATCAAATCAATTATCTTTGCAAGAAGATGAACAACCAAAGCAGCCTTGAATTCTGTCTCAGAGAGGATTTATTTTCACCATTTTCCATCATGGGCATCCCAGGGAGTCTGGAGAGGCTGTTGTCCACTTCCTGGTAATATGTGAGTATCATTAGAACCAGATGTCAACTAGACCTTACTCTTCTCCTTTTCTGTTCATTAATTTCAGGAAATTTTCTGTGAGTTCATAATTGCAGATTGAGAAAGAGAAGCCACCATAGCAGGAATGAAGACAACTGACATTTCAGCCAGCTAGAAACAGAAACCAAGGAACAAATTACCTGCCCAACAAAGACAAACCCAGATATCAGTACCTAAACATATAAATGAACAAATCCCTGAAGTCCTGGTGCCAACACAAAACTAAAATTAGTAACAGCTAAAGAAATATTTCTCCACTAGAGCACAACTCTCCTAGCACAGCAGGCCATGAATATTCCAACAGAGCTGAAGCACAAGGGAAAAAATTTAAAACTAAAACTACCTATATGAAGATGATAGAGTCCTTAAGGAAGAAATGGAAATCAGGAAAACACAAAGAATTGAAGAAATGAATAATTACCTTAGAAAATAAAAAGGCACAAATGAAGTATAAGGAAATATGTAAAATTGCTTTATACCTGACAATGGAAATAGAATGAAGAAACCCAAACTGAGGGAATTCTAGAAATGAAAAATTTAGGGCTTCCAACAGGAACTACACAGGCAAGATTTACCAACAGAATACAAAAGAAAGAAGAATGAATCTCAAGTGTTTAAGATACCATACAAGAAATGTAAACAAGGGTCAAATAAGTGCTAATTCCAAAGGAAATAAACAAACAAATGAAAAATAATAAAAAATACAACATTGGAGAATAATTAAAAAAATTCCTGAAATAAAACATCAAGAGAATATGGATCATTCCTGCAGAAGCTCCTTCCACTCCTTCAGCCAATAGCCTTTGAGATATCAGCCCACTGGGGCTTGATCTCTTTCTCCTTAAAGAGCAGTGGCTGCCCTCCTCTCGTTCTCTTGCTTTGGACTCAGGTTTGACAACTAGACTCCTTTCCTGGTAGTGTATATGGCTGTTGTCTAGGACAGTGTTCTGTAAGTTTTTTCCCCTCAAAATAATTCCAAACTGGTGTGGCATTGTTTTGTGCTTTATCTGGCACCCAAAGTTTGGTTTTAGAACCACCCCCTCACCCCCCATCCCCCGGCTTGGCTGCCTGCCACCAGCTGGACTTGGCATGAACACTCTCCCAGCTGCGGCCTGTGCATAGAGTCAGCAGTTAAAATCTCCACACCTCCTGGGATCCACAGGCCTGGACAGTCTCTGCCCGCCTGGCTTGATCTTTTCTAAGTGGGTTTTAAATCCCCCATTCGAAGCACAGCACTTGGGCAGTGTGAGTCAGAGCGCAACTATCCCCAAAGCAGTAGACTTATCCTTATAAAGAGAACTTCTTGGATTCTTCATCGAATTGTATGTGATGCTCCAATAATTAGAGCCCGTACATTTTATACTGATGCTAATAAATCAGGGAAGGCAGGTTACAAATCAGACGAATTGAGTAAGGTGGAACAAAGCCCTTATAATTCTGTCTTATGGTGCTAAGGGATTTTTAAAAATCTCTTAATATAGTTACAGATTCATAATATGCAGAAAGAGTTATCTTGCATATTGAAACCACTGAATTTATGCCAAATGATACAGAATTGACTTCATTGTTTATCCAGGTACAAGGCATAATCAGGAATAAGCTTTGTCCTATGTACATAACACACATCCGATCCCATATGGGTCTGCCAGGTCCTCTATCACAAGGGAATGCAAAAATTGGTCAATTATTGATTGGAAGTGTGTTGCAGGCCTCAGAATTTCATTAAAAACATCACATCAATAGCAAATGTTTAAAGAAAGAGTTTTCCATTACATGGCAACTAGTTAAGGAGATTATAAAGAGATGCCTTACTTGCCCTTTATATAACCAAACACTGCTACCTGCAGGGACCAATCTGATGGATACTCAAAGGAACAAAATCTGGCAGATGGATGTGTTCAACTTTTCAGAATTTGGAAAATTAAAATATGCACATCACACCATTGACACTTATTCAGACTTTCAGTGGCACATCACACCATTGACACTTATTCAGACTTTCAGTTAAGCTGATTCAGTAATCGTACATTTATTAGAAGTTATGACCATCATGGGTATACCTGCACAAATAAAGACAGATACCGGTCTAGCTTATGTCTCTAGGAAAATGAAACAGTTTTTTGCTTATTATAATATTCAGCAAGTTACAGGTATACCTCACAATCCTACAGGTCAAGCAGTTATTGAAAAATCAAATCAAACTATAAAGGATATGTTAAACAAACAGAAAGGGGTGGAAAACGCCCCCAGAAATAGATTACATAATGCCTTATTAACTTTGAATTTTCTTAATACCAATGAGAAGGGGACAACATCAGCAGAAAATGCATTGGATAATGGAAAAATCTCCTGAATTAAATCAACTGGTTTATTTCAAGGATTTGCTGACCTCTCAATGGAAGTCGGGAGATGTGCTACGTTGGGGAGGGGGTTTTGCTCTTGTTTCCACAGAAGAAGAAAAATTGTGGATACCATCAAAATTAATAAAGGTTTAGTTTGAAGAGGAAAAACCTCTTGGAAAGGCGAAATGACACCTCATCCACAATGATGATAATCATACAGGTGGTAAGAAAAACATTTAGGATGGGGCCAGGTTTCTGTTCTTATCCCCACAGGAAAACACACATCTTTGAAAATTTTAAGGGACCCTGGAATTTTGAATACTCACAGGTGCAAAAATGACTACCCAATAAGAATCATCAAGAAAACTGAATAGGTTCTGTAAGTATAAAAATCAAAGATATACATTTATATTTCTAAATTTAAAGAGCTCATTTTGGAGTTGGACTCTGGCTCAGTCCCAATCTAATTCCAAGCCTGTTGTTACCAGAGTTTCTGAAGTTTCTGTCTCATGTCAAGAGCCATGATATGGGACAGGAAGAAAAATGAATTTAGAAAACATCTTTGCTTTTCTTTATGTCCATTTTTGTCTTTATCATGCCTTTCATTGAATATATACAACCCAATATGTCTATATAAATAATGTTTAAGTTTTCCACAATGAACAGTGAGTTTTTCCTGCAGTGATATTTGAAGTTTCCAGGAAGAAGATGAGGCCCCATAATAACAACTCCACCTGGTTAATATGACATCATGATACTGATAGCACTACTACAAGACCTGTTTTGGGTGCCAGCTTCACAAGATGGTTCCAACTTGGTTAGCTGAAATGGTGCACATCTTTTACAACATTCTGGCCAGACCTCCACAAAATACTCAGAGACTATTTGCAATTTACCAGACATTGATCTTGAAATTTAACCATCATTTTAATTTCACAGGATCCCCTAGAAAGAACATCACCCCCATGACAGCTAGAAGTAATTCTAGAGGAAGACGTCCCCTCTCCCAGCACAGTTTGTCCTCAGACTTTGGGACATCATTTAGGGGTTGATTATAATTGGTATACAGTTGAGGGTTGGGGGAGGAATTTTATAAACTCAGGGATCTTTTTGAAAAAAAAAAGAAAAAGGGAAAATTGGATGATGGGATAATAGATTGGCATTTGTGGGTTATTGTTTATAGACAATTTCATTGGCTACAAAGTTAAATTATATTGAATATTGTATGCATATATGCTTTTACCTCTGTTTAAAACATTTTTATGTATTGATATATATTTACCATATTGCAGTGTACATTTCTACCTCTGATTAAGATACTTATATATTGTTTCTATGTATTGATATATATATATATTATATTGCAGTGTATACTTGTACATTGTTTACATTTGGAGGTCATTGTCCTCAATTATTGCACAGTTGTTTATTGTCTATGTCTTTATGTTAGATAGGTATTAAGAATTATAGATTAATAGTCATCTATGTTTGTCATATTTATAGTTAGACTAATCTGTTTTTTTAGATACGTAGAGATTATATTCTGTATAAATAGATAATCTTCAACCTCTTCAAAGAGCTGTAGAAAATGGCATTTAATCTAATTTACAGTTCTGTGGCAGTGAGACACAATCATTCTTGGCAACACCTATCTATACCCAAGAGAATGTTGAGCATCAAAGACTCTCCACTTGGAGCTTGCCTTCTTCTTGGCAAAACCAGCCTCTGGGCAAGGAACTGCACATACCACATCCTCTGACAAAATACATAGTATCCGGAAATGGATAAGCAGAACTGTCAAATCTTGCCAAGACAGGGTAAGATGGTTTTGAATAATTTCTTGACTTTAAAAATAATCTGTCAATTATTCTAGGCCTTAGCTAAAGTTGGTTGCTTCAACATTGGAAACATGACTTTGGGTGATTGCCCAGGTAGCCAGTTGTCTCTGTGACTTCTGCATGTTTTGGAAGTTGTTTGATTGCACTTCCTAATTACTTACGTAACATTATTTCCCTTTTCAGATCTTTGATGGGATTGAAGACTGGATAAATTTAGTTACTTTTCTCTCATGACTTGGCCAAGTTATTTATTATATAAGACTCAAGCTAGTTAGAGTAGGATATTTGTTCTTATTGTGTATAATTTTGTAGCAGGTTTAGAATTCTCTTACTTAAACAAAAGGGGGAGCTGCTGCAGGAGCTCCTTCCGCTCCTTCAGCCAATAGCGTTTGAGATACCAGCCCACTGGGGCATGGTCTCTTTCTCTTTAAAAAGCAGTGGCAGTCCTCCTCTCACTCTTTTGCTTTGGATTCCAGTTCAGCGACTAGACTCCTTTCCTGGTAGTGTATAGGGCTGTTGTCTAGGATGGCGTTCTATAATATTTTCTCCTCAAAATAATTCCAAACAGGTGTGGCATTGTTTTGCGGTTTAGGTCATTATGAAAATGCCAAAGGTAAGGACAAGAGAAATAAAGGAGGAAACAAAACAAAACAAAACAAATAACAACAAAAGCAAACTCAAAATCCCAGAAAATGTTTACAATAAAAATCATAAGAGAAAATTTCCCTATACATACAAAATACCAAATAGATTGGACCAAGAAAAAACGTCCTCTTGACACATAATCAAAACATCACATGTACAAAACAATGAAAAGATGTTAAAACCTAAAAGGAAAAAAGGCTAAATAACTTGGAAAGGCTACCTATTGGAATTACACCTGGCTTCTCAATGCAGACTCTAAAAGCAAGAATGCAATCGATAGTTGTGCTGTTGACTCTAAGAGACCACAGATACAAGCCCAGACTGCTATATACAGCAAAATTTTCAATTACAGTAGATAGAAAAAATACGATAGTCCATGATAAAGTCAAATTTAAACAATATCTATCTATGAATGCAGCCCTAATGAAAGTGCTAGAAGGAAAATTTCAGTCAAAGGAGGATAACCACACCCATTAATGCATAGGCAATAAATAATCTCATACTATTCAAAATCAATGGAAGGAAAGCACACACACACACACACACACACACACACACATGCACACACACACACATACATGCATACACACAATCTCACATACATCTCCACCACTACCACTACCATCAACAAAACAAACTAACAGAAATCAACAACCATTGGCATATATCACTCAACCTCAGTGGTCTCTATTCCCCAATGAAAAGGCACAGACTAACAAAATAGATGCAATGATAATATCAATCTTTCAATCTTTCTGTCTTTCCACACTTCAGCATCAAGGATAGACATTATTTCAGGATAAAATGTTAGTTAAAATATTCCAAGCACATAGATCTAGGAAGCAAATTGTCATAGCCTCCTTAATAAGTGGCAAAATATACATCAAAACAAATTAATTAAAAAAGATAGAGAACACTAAATACTACCAAAGAAAAAATCCACCTGAATCAAATTTCTCTTTTTTAATATAAATTTTTTCATTTTACATAACAACCCCAGTTCTCAATACCTCCCCTTCTCCCCCTCCATCCCCCACTTCCAACCTGACATCCATTCCTCAGAGGGTTAATGCCTCCCTTGAGGAGTCAACAAAGTCTGGCATACCAAGTAGAAGAAGGACCAAGACCCTACTCCTTATAGCAAGACTGAGTAACGCATGCTACCACATGGGGATGAATTTAAAAAATTCCATTTCATGCATGCATCATAAGTTCTGGTCTCATTTTCAGGGCTCCACAACAGATCATGCCACATAAATATAAATATACCAACATTCAGAGGGTCTAGGTCAGTCCCATGCAGTCTCTCCAGATATCAGTCCAGAGTTCATGAGCTCTTACTATTTCTTGTCAGCTGTCTCTGTGGTTTTCCCCATCATGATCTGGGTCTCCCCCGTCAGGTTAATCATGTGATCCTTCTTCTCTCTCTTCAACTGAATTCAAGGAGCTCAGCCCAATGCTTGCCTGTGTTTCCATCAGGTCCTATGATGACAATTAGAGTAGTCACTAATCTGATTACAGGGCAGATGAGTTCAGATGCCTCTCCATTACTTTTGGAGTCTTAGCTGGGGTCATCTTTGTGGATTCCTGGGAATTTCCATAACAGCAGGTTTGTCCCTAACCCCAAAATGGCTACCTCTTTCAAGATATTTCTTTTATTGCTCTCCCCTTCCATCCTTCCCCCAAATCAGCCTTCTCAATCATCCCTTCTACCACACTAGTAGTTTACCCAGCAGGTCTTACCTATTTCCCTTTCCTGGGCCCCTCCATATGAGTCCTTCTTAGAGGCCTGCTTTTTACCTAGATTCTCTGGGATTATGGATTATAGCCTGATTATATTTTGCTTTATAACTAACTTCCACTTAAATTTGAGTACATACCGTGTTTGTCTTTCTGGGTCTGGGTTACCTCACTCAGAATGTTTTTTTCTAGATGCATCCATTTGCCTGCAAATTTCAGGATGTCATTATTTTTCCCACTGAGTAGTACACATTGTGTAAATGTACCACATTTTCTTTATCCATTCTTTGGTTGATGGGGAATCTAGTTTGTTTCTAAGTAGTATCTATTACAAATAATGTTGCTAGAAACATAGTTGAGCAAATGTCTTTGTGATATGATTGTGCATCCTTTAGGTATTGCTGTGTCTTGAGGTAGATTGATTCCTATACTGATTTCCAAAGTGGCTTTACAAGTTTGCACTCATACCAGCAGTGAAGGAGTGTTCCTCTTACTCCATGTCCTCTCCAGCATAAGCTGTCATCAGCATTTTTGATCTTAGCCATTCTGACAAGTGTAAGATGGTATCTCAGAATTTGATTTGCCTTTCTCTGATGTCTAAGGATGCTGAACAATTCTTTAAATGTATTTCAGCCATTTGAGATTCCTCTGTTTATAATTCTCTGTTTGGAACTGTACCATGTTATTAATTGAATTATTTGGTATTTTGGTGTCTAGGTTCTTGAGGTCTTTATATATTTTGGAGATCAGCTCTCTGTCAAATATGGAGTTGATGAAGATCTTTTCCCATTATATAGGTTGCAGTTTTGTCTTCTTGACTGTGTTCTTTGCCTTACAGAAGCATCTCGGTTTCAGAAGGTCCAATGTAGTGATATTTCACTTGTATTTTAATAAATAAAGCTTGCCTGAATTTCAGAGAGTAAAACAACCCCACTGATCAACCTTACAGACCAGGCAGTGGTGACACAAACCTTTAATCACAGTAGCCACACTAATTTGCCATAGAAACTGGGCAGTAGTAGTACTTGCCTTTAATTCCATCAATAGACAGGAGAAGACAGCTCTCACTCACAGTCTGATTCTGAGGTTGAGGAAGCAGGATCATCATTTTGGACTGAGGATAGATGTAAGAACCAGTGGCTGTCTGTTTTGATTTTATGACCTTCAAGTTGAACCCCAATTTCTGTCTCTGGGTTTTTATTAATCGACCTGCAGTCCCATTTATTGATTGCTGCTCTCAATGTCTATGCTACTGGTGTTATATTTAGGAAGAGGTCTCCTGTGTCAATGCATTCAAAGCTACTTCCCATTTTCCCTTCTATCAGATTCTAAGTAACAAGGTTTATGTTGAGGTGTTTAATCCATTTGGATGTCAGGTTTTTGTTTGGGGATAGACTTGGATATATTTTCATTTTTCTATAAGTCGACATTTAGTTATGCCAGCAACATTTGTCAAAGATGCTTTCTTTTTTTTCCATTGTGAAATTTTGGCTTGTCATTTGTTCATATGTGTGTACATTATTATCAGGGTCTACAGTCTGATTCCATTGATCCATGTGTCTGTTTTTATACTTTATGTTTTTATACCAAGCTGTTGTTATTACTATAGCTCTATAGCAGAGTTTGAAGTCAGGAATGATTATGCCCCTAAGTTCATTTATTGTACAGGGTTGTTTATGCTGTCCTGGGTTTTTGTTTTTTCCATATGAAGTTGAGTATTGTTATTTCAAGGTCTGTGAAGAATTGTGTTGGCATTTTGATGGGGATTGCATTGAATCTGTATGTTTCTTTTGTAAGATTGTCATTTTTACTATGTTGATCCTACCTATCCAAGTGCATGGGAAGTCTTTCCATTTTCTGCCATCTTCTTCAATTTCTTTCATTAAAGTAATAAAGTTCTTGTCACACAGGACTTTCCCTTCTTTGGTTAGTTACCCCAAGATATTTTATGTTATTTGTGGCTATGTAAATGGTGATGTTTCTCTGATTTCTTTGTTAGCCAGTTTATCATTTTTATAAAGGAACGTTACTGATTTTTTAAGTTAACTTGTGTCCTGCCAGATTACTGAAGGTGCTTATCAGCTGTAGGTGTTTCCTGGTAGAGATTTGGAGTAAGTTATATTATCATATCACCTGCAAATGGTGAAGTTTGGCTACTTCATTTCTACTTTCCCTTGATCTCCTTTTGCTGTCTTATTGCTCTCACTAGAACTTCAATTTCTATATTGAACAGATATGAAGTGAGTAGACAGCATTGGCTTGTTCAAGATTTTACTTGAATCCCTTTGAGTTTCTCTCCATTTAATTAGGTTTTGGCTGTTGGCTTGCTGTATATTGCCTTTATTACATTAAGGTATGTTTCTTGTATCCCTGATCTCGCTAAAACCTTTATCATGAAGGGGTGTTGAATTTGGTCAAAGGCTTTTTCAGCATCTAACGAGATGATCATGTGTTTTTTTATAAATATCAGTTTACTTATATGGTTGATTATGTTGATGAATTTTTGATGTGGAACCATCCCTGCATCTCTGGGACAAAGCCTGCTTGATCATAGTGGGTGGTTTTATTTTTAATTTTTTATTTTTGATGCTTGGATCAGTATTTTATTGAGTAATTTTGGATCAATGTTCATGAGAGAGATTGGTCAAATATAAAATTCTCTTTTATATTTGTGCCTTTGTGTGGTTTGGGTATCAGAGTAAATGTAGACTCATAAAAAGACTGATCCTTCTTTATCTATTGTGTGGAACATTGAGGAGTATTTGTATTAGCTCTTCTTTGAAACTCTGTTTTATACTGTGCTGAAAATATATGACCCAGTCCTTTTTGTTGTTGTTGTTGAGAGACTTTTGATGAATGCTTCTATTTCCTTAGGGGTTATAGGTCTATTTAAATTGTCTGCTTGGTCTTCATTTAATTTTGTTGTATGGAACCTATCAAAAAATGCCCATTTCTTTTACATTTTCTAATTTTGTAGAGCACAGATTTTCAAAGGATGGCTTAACGATTCTGTAGATTTCATCAATGTCTGTTGTTACATCCCCCTTTTCATTTCTGATTTTATTAATTTTGATATTCTTTCTTTGCCTTTTTGTTAGTTTGGATAAGGGTTTTTCTGTATTGTTGATGTTCTCTAAGAAGCAACTCTTTATTTCATTGATTCTTTGTATTGTTCTCTTTGTTTCTATTTTATTTATTTAAGCCCTCAATTTGATTGTTTCCTGGTATCTACTCCTTCTGGGTGAGTTTGCCTTTTTGTCCTATAGCTTTCAGTTGTGTCATTAAATCAATAGCATGAGATTTCTCCAGCTTCTTTATGTAGGCAATTAGTGCTATGAACTTTTCTCTTAGCACTGTTTTCATAGTGTTGCATAAGTTTGTGTGTGTTGTTCTTTCAGTTTTGTTAAATTCTAGGAAGTGTCTTATTTCTTTCTTGATTTCTTCCATGTCCCAGTGATGATTCTATTGAGTATTGTTTCATTTCCATGAGTTCATAGGCTTTATGAAATTAGTGTTGTTGTTGATTTCTAACAATAAGCTGTGGTAATCTAATAAGACACAGAGCATTATTCTAATTTTTTAATCTATTAAGATTTGCTTTGTTATTGAGTATTTGGTCAATTTTGAGAAGCTTCCATAAAGTATTGAGAAGAAGGTATATTCTTTTATTTGTGTTTGGGTGGAATGTTCATTATGTCTCTGTTAAGTCCATTTGAGTTATATCATCTATTAATTCTGTATTTCTCTGTTAAGTTTCTGTCTAGTTTACCTGTCCATTGGTGAGAGTGGGGTATCAAAGTCTCCCACTATTAATTTCTGAGGTTTGTTGTGTGATTTAAGCTTCACAAATATAAATGCAAGCATATCTTGTATTTGCAACATAGATGTTGAGAATTGAGACATTATCTTATATTCAGCCTTCCTGTGATGAATATGTAATGTCCTTCTTCTTCTCTTTTGATTGATTTTAGTTAGAAGTCTGTTTTGTTAGATATTAGGGTTGTTACACCAATTAGTTTCATAGGTCTCATTGATTGGAAAATCTTTCCCCAACCATTTACTCTGAGGTAATGTCTGCTTTGAGGTTGAGGTGTGTTTCCTGCATACAGCAGAAGGATGGGTTTATGTTCTTATCCATTATCCTAGCCTGTGTCTTTTTAGAGACACATTAGATCCATTGATATTAAGAGATATTAATGACCAGTGATTGTTAATTCAAGTTATTTTTGGTTTTGATGTTGGTAGTAATGTTTGCATGTTTCCCTTCTTTGGTCTTTGCTAGTATGAGTTTATCTGTTGCCTGTGATTTTGTGGGTTCAGCTAGCCTTCTTGGATTGAACTTTTTCTTCTAGTACTTCCTGTAGTACAGAATTTGTACATAGGTATTGTTTAAATTTGGTTTCATCATGGAATATACTGTATTCTTCATCTATGGTGATTGGAAGCTTTGTTGGACATAGTATTATGGGTTTGCATGCCTGGTCTCCAGTGTCTGCAGAACATCTGTTCAGGACCTTCTGGATTTCAGAGTTTCCATTGAGAAGCCATGTATAATTTTGATAGCTATATCTTTATATGTTACATGGCCTTTATCCTTTGCAGCTCTTAATATACTTTATTTTATGTGTGGTATTCTGATTATTATAAGGTAAGGTGACATTTTTGGTAGAATCTATTTGTTGTTCTGTAAACTTCTTATGTTCTCATAGGCATAGTCTTCTTTATGTTGGGGAAGTTTTCTTCTATTATTTTGTTGTCAAAGACACTTTCCATGTCTTTGATCTGGAGTTCTCCTTCTTCTATCCTATTATTCTAAGGTTTGATCATTTCATGGTGTTGCAGATTTCCTGGATGTATTGTGTTAAGAATTTGTTGGATTTAACATTCTCTTTGACCAATGAATTTGTTTCCCCTATCTTATCTTTAATACCTAAGATTCTTTCTTCCATCTATTGTATTCTGTTGGTTATGCTTGTATCTGTAGTTCCTGTTCATTTACCCAGGTTTTTATTTAAAGAATTTTTTCAGTTTGTGTTTTCTTTATTGCTTATATTTCAGTTTTCAAATCTTGAACTGTTTGCTTTACCTGTTTGATTGTTATTCCTTGGTTTTCTTGGCTTACTTCAAGAGATTTATTGATTTCTTCATTTTTTTTGGTCATCTTTTCCTCCATTTCTTTAAGGAAATTTTTCATTTCCTATTTAAGGGTCTCTATCATCTTCATAAAGTTATATTTCAAGTCACTTTCTTCTTCTTCTTCTTCTTCTTCTTCTTCTTCTTCTTCTCCTCCTCCTCCTCCTCCTCCTCCTCCTTCTCCTTCTCCTCCTCCTCCTCCTCCTCCTCCTCCTTTTTCTTCTTCTCCTGCTCCTTTTCTCCTTCTCCCCCTCCTCTTTCTTCTTCTTCTTCTTCTTCTTCTTCTTCTTCTTCTTCTTCTTCTTCTTCTTCTTCTTCTTCTTCTTCTTCTTCTTCTTTCTGTTCTTGTTCTTGTTCTTCTTGTTCTTGTTCTTCTTGTTCTTGTTCTTGTTCTTCTTGTTCTTGTTCTTGTTCTTGTTCTTCTTGTTCTTCTTCTTCTTGTTCTTCTTCTTCTTGTTCTTCTTCTTCTTGTTCTTCTTCTTCTTGTTCTTCTTCTTCTTGTTCTTCTTCTTCTTGTTCTTCTTCTTCTTCTTCTTCTTCTTCTTCTTCTTCTTCTTCTTCTTCTTCTTCTTCTGCTGCTGCTGCTGCTGCTGCTGCTTCTGCACAGGAAAATGACCATTGAACTTGATAAAATAAGGTGGGGCAGTCCTTCAGGATTCCTTTATCATGATAGAGTCTGCTAGACATTCTGCAAGTCACAGGAAAAAAAGCAACTGACAAATTTTGCCAAAATAGGCAGGGCAGTCCTTCAGATTTCCTGCTTCACTAAGAAATCTGCCAGACACTCTAGGCCTATAGGCTGAAGATGGATGTCCTAATGTTACAGAAGAACTTTGAGTGACTATTCAGACAGCCAGATATCTGTCATTTCCAGAGTTTGGGAAGCTGATTACAATGAACTTCCTGATTACTCAGGAATATTATATCCTTTTTGGGTCTTTGATGGGGTTGAAGATTAGACAGTTATAATTATAGTTTTCCTCAGTTATAAGATAAACTAGATATAAAACTATAACTCACAAAGATAAAATAGATGATGGAGTATTTTTCTTTAATTTTGCCAAATACAAATAGACTAATTATTTTAACTATAATTCTAGCTTGATACCTGTTTGTTATATGTAATTTTACAATGTTAATGTTAAAACCTTCATTTTAATTAGACAGAAAAGGGGAAATGTTGTGCAATGTCCCTCTATATGCTGCAAATGTCTGTTGCCTTTATTGGTTGATGAATAAAACAACTTTGTTCTATGGCAGGGTAGAAGATATCTAGGTGGAAAAACCAAACTGAAGACTGGGAGTAAAAAAGGCACAGTTGAATGAGACTCTGGCACCTGCAGGAGAAGCAATATGTTAGGTAACAATTCACAAGCATAATGACAAAATAGAAAGTAATAGAAATGGGTTAATATATGCATTATTGTAAATGTAAGAAACAGCCAATAATAAGCCTGAGCCATCAGGTGAACAATTATAACTAATAATGAGCCTCTGAATGGTTATTTTATTGGCAGCTGTAGGACCAGGTGGGTCATAGAAAAGCTTCTGACTACACCTTTTCTTACTGTAATTGCTGCATATTCATAATCTGAGACATGTTTTTATTTTCTTCATATTTGACAATGCTATTTTTTAGTTAAATTTGTTATTTTCTTGAAATTAATTCTGTCATTTTAGCAATGGTTATCTTGTATTAAAAAATGGTTACCTTGTTATGTTGTAATAAAAAAGATAATCATCTCTTACTTTTTTCAAAAGGTTAACATTTATTTCTGACTCTATCACTCATTTTCTCTTAGCACATTCTCTTACATCAGTGGCACTGTAGATACACTATTCCTTGCCCATTTTCTCTCCCTCTTTCAAAGGAAAATTAGAGTCTCTAAGTTTGATATTCCAACAACATTTTCACAAGTTCCTCTTTTTTTAAAAATTGATAATATTTTCTTTTTCTTTATACTATTTATAAGGAGATATTATTTAACATTCATATTATGTGTTCCAAGGGTTAAATTATATCTCAAATTACATCTGCATTTTCAATGATTACCAATTGATTTTTCTTGAAATTATGTTCTTATTTCACCATTGGTGTTACTCATTAAATTTTGCTTTGAATTCAACAAAATAAAATGTCCTGACAGTGTGAAGTCAAGTTTGCTCAAAGAAATGAACTGCAACCTCTCATCACACTTTTTATATAAAATTTCATATTTGATTGATACTTTGGTCATTTGATTGCAGACATGAGATCATTCATCTTTCAGGAAGAATGTCCTCCATTCTGCTATGTAGAAGCTACACAATGCGGAAAATGTACTGCTACTGTTCTGACCTCAGGTATCAATTGTAAACATCCACTGTACATAGAGTATGTTTTATTTTGGATTATTCCTTTTGTGAATAATCAAGAGTTGAAAAGCTTTCTTCTGAAGACAAGAGAGGCTGGAGAAATGTCTCACAGGTCAAGAGTGATTGCTTCTCTTTTGAAGTACAAAGTTGTGGTTCCCAGCACCCACATCGAGTGCTTACAATCAGCTGTAACTATACCTCTAGGCATTGTAACATCCTGTCTGGCATGTACATATATACTGATATCTATGGAAAGGAATTTAAAGTATGTGAACAATTTTAAAGTTATTACAATAATTTTTCTTTGGATTGCTTTAATATGCCAAGGAAAATCTGTTAACTATAAATATTACATAGAAATAATTCAGCAATTGGTCAGGATCAATTTAAAAGATATGAATTATTAATTAATATTAATTAATAACATTAATTAATATTAAAATTATTTTTCTGGAATCTTGATTCATAGTACTTATTTTAAAGTTAATAAATAAAAATTTAGAATTTTGTTTAGGTACTACGTTTTTCTTTTTCTATTCCCGAGTATTAAAAGAAAACACAAAGACTCAGTTACTCTTAATGTTTTGTAAGAACCAGTAACATGAAATTTTATGTCACATACTTGGTATGAACTCTGTATCATCAGATGATCATTAAATTTTCCAGATAAAAATCTCAATAAACATAAAACTATTTTGTTTTGGGGAAAATGGTTTCATGGGTAAGTGAGGCTTGGAAGCACAAATACCCAAATTCAATTCCCAAAGACCATATAATAAGCAACAGGCATGTACTTATAATCCAAGTATTCTGAGGATGAAGAAAACAAGAGCTCAGAGCTTGTTGCCCAGCTAGTCTCACATATTTTATGAATTCTAGCTCAGTGAGAGTCACTGGCTCTAAAACACATGGACTGTACCTGAAGAATGACATCTGTACATGATCTCTGATCTAAAAAATTTCATTCCCCAACACACACACTTACACACACATATATAGTTAAACTATAAGAACCATTATGTTGTTAGGTGTTATATATTCTCACAATCTGAAATGTTAACAATATTTTCATTTAAATAATGTTTCACATGTTAATGAATAAGAAACTAAGCTTTATGCTGTTCTGTCTGTTATTCTCAGTATCTTACATAAGGACCTATGTTGAAATTCAACAGTATAATAAACATAAGCAGTGATGATTACTCAAATTACATGTATTTCATCCTTCATTACCTATAGTAAAAAACATAGCAAGAACATTAAAAACTGCTCATTTATTTATATTCTCCTAATACAACAGTTTTGTTTGGAAAGACTAATAATAATTATGTTTTTATCTGTCATTTGAGAGGGAAACTCCATAAGATTTTCTCATAAAATTGGCTCATTCATATTGATGGTGCTTTTCACAGTGCACAGTGCCATCTATTGGATAATGTAATTTCCAAGGTGAACTTAACATTTCATTTTTTTTAACATTCAAGTACATTTTAATAAAGTAACAATAATCACCCACACAAAAGATTGGTGGTTCACCCATATAAATCTTCAAATGAATTCCCAATAATTTTAGTTAATTATCATGAAATATAAGAATAAATAAAAGTCAGAAAAGATTTAATTTAATATGTTATTTTTAAGAATCAGAAAGACAACCTTTCTGAATCTACTTTGAAATTCACCTTCATGTAGTATACACTTTAGCAATGATTTCATGGCTACAGAATTCTAATTTTAGAAATAAGGATTTTAATATTAAGTTAGCTAAGAAATATTATAATTTGTAGACATCATCTGATAATCTGCAAACTAATAAGACTTTTTTCTGACAGAGAAACCACAAAGAGGGAATTAAAATCCTAGGCAGAGTAAATATTTTTAAAAATTTGTTAATATAAATTTAAGTATATATTAAAGTTAAATTTTAATAGAAGCCACTCAGTTGATCTACTTACCTGCTTATTGGTTTTGATGTTCACTAAGTATAGGAAATAAGCTGTTACACTGTGATTATCACAGTTTTGGGTCAGTGTGAAAATCTGGGAGTTCACCAACAGAGACTAACCACAGGATCTGCTTCCTTTTCTTCATCTTTGAGCTTCACATTTCATCATAACACTCATATGAATGAAGGGAGTTAGAGAAGGCCCTAGAAAGAGATCCACACATTGGTTGTTGTCTCAGTCTGCAGAGTTTTTGAGTGCTTTAAAGAACGTAATAAAGAGATGGGGATGAGAGTAGTCTTATGCTTTGTGAATAAAAACAGAGTAATGCCATGTTCCAACAGTCTTCTAAGTATGTGTAGGCTTGGGTATGTAGCATACTGGGCTCTTCAGCGCCATACACACAAACTGAATGGATTGAGGCTAGTTACATCAGAAAGAAGAAGAAATGAAAGCTCCAAAGTTCCAAAATACTCCATTTTATTGTATAATTACAGTTTGATTTTAAGACCTTAAAAACATTTTAAAAACCACGACTGTAAAATATCTAAACATTTTGAGTATACTTTTGTTGAAATGGCACATTATAATAGTTTGCACGTGTCCAGGAATGGTCTTCATAATTTCTTATTGCAACTTTACATTCTTTGAACACAAATTCAATATGTTCACTAACAAAAAATATGTATGTATGGTTTCATTACTGGCATTGAATTACTTGGTTTTACTACAAATTTAATGTAAACATAGTTAAAATGGCAATCTACAGATTCAATGCAATGCCCATCAAAATCCCAGCAAAATTATTCACAGACCTTGAAAGAATGGTACTCAACTTCATATGGAAAAGCAAAAATCCCAAAATAGCCAAAACAATTCTGTACAATAAAAGAACTTCTGAAGGCATCGCAATACCTGACTTCAAACTCTACTACAGAGCTACAGTACTGAAAACAGCCTGGTATTGGCATAGAAACAGACAGGAGGACCAATGGAACATAATCGAAGACCCAGATATTAATCCACACACTTTCTAACACCTGATCTTTGACAAAGAAGCAAAAAAATATCAAAGGGAGAAAAGAAAGCATATTTAACAAATGGTGCTGGCATAACTGGATATCAACATAGAAGAATGAAAATAGACCCATATCTATGCACAAAACTCAAGTCCAAATGGATCAAAGACCTCAAAATAAAGCCAGTCACACTGAACCTCATAGAAGAGAAAGTGGGAAGTACACTTTGATGCTTTGACACAGGAGACCACTTCCTAAATATAACCCCAGTAGCACAGACACTGAGAGAAACAATTAATAAATGGGACCCCATGAAACTGAAAAGCTTCTGTAAAGCAAAGAACATTGTCAACAAGACAAAATGACAGCCTACAAAATGGAAAAAGATCTTCACTAACCCCACATCAGACAGAGGCCTGATCTCCAAAATATACAAAGAACTCAAGAAACTGGACATCAAAAGAACAAATAATCCAATAAAATAAATGGAGTACAGACAATGCTCTAACAGTCACAAGGAATCAACACTACATAAAGTACCACAGGCAGCTAAATACAGCTGAGAATGAGAGAAGTAGTCCTCTCCAGTGAAGAACACACCAGTTGGTTATCTACTGCCAAACAGTCAGCCCTGAAAATATTCATATAAGTAACAGTATATGGACTAAACAGGTTGTAATTAGGAATATAATTTATGTACAAATGCATATGAATGCAATAATATTTAACAAAGAAAAAAGAGTTGCAGATAAGTATGTGTGGGTTTTCAGAGGGAGAAAAGTTGTAATTAATTATAGTGTCTGAATATTAATAAAAAGGAACAGCTAAAGATGATATAAGCACCACAGGAAAAAGTCTACACATGGATATATTAAAAAACTTGATGGAATCAATAAGGAAACTCTACTTTTAGGAAGGAAAGAGAAAGAATTTCCCAGACAAAGTATGAAAAAAATGAGTTAATAATAGACATATTACAAGAAATTTTATAGGGAATTTTTCAAGTTAATAAAAGAGTAATATATGAAAATATAAATAAGAATTAAAAACACAAGATAAAGTAACCATTTTAATATAACCAGAAAAATACTCTAACATTGTAATCAAATAGGATAATTACATCACAAATAGTCACATTTAGAGATAAACCAAATAAAATGATAAACCTGAAAAAACATATTCCTTAGGTAAAATTAAAAACATAAGTTGTCTTAAAAAATTCAGAGAAATAAAAAGGTTATTTTTAAAGTAGTATTTTTATTTTTCTGTAAGATTGCAATTTTTAATTTTTATTTGTGTATACAAGTGTTAGGCCTGCACGTATGTGCAAGAGAATGGCAGTCATGCCTGACTTACCAGGTTGTGTTCTTTTTTTTTTTTTTTCATTTTTGAAACAGCTAAAGGAGTACTTTCCCCATTGCCTTTTGCTACACGGTCTTTTCTTAAGGGATTTTTTACTTCATAACCAGGTTGTGTTCTTTCTGAGATGCACTGTGACCCGCTGTGTCAAGCTTGTGCTGCCTTAACTTCTTTGAGTCAGAACAAATTCTTTTCTATTATGTTAGAGTACATTCTCAGTGAAACAGATAGGGAAACTAAAGACCTGGGTGTGGGGAATCTAGCCTAGATGAGTGCTGAGGCTGTGCATCTGCGATAGGAATGTGTTGTGATAAGTGAGAGCAGGTTTAAAACTAGTATGTCTAAATTGGGCAATAATTTAAAAAAAAATCCTTGGCAGGCAAGAGCCTCTCATGTGAAGAAATCTATATAGCAAGTCTTCAATGTTTCTCTTCTGGCATCGTGGAAAGGGAAAACCATACAACATTGTAAGTGTAATGAACCTGTAGTCTACCTTAACACGCTGGTCAACATAAGGCTCCCAAGTCAAGCTCATGTCCTGGATCTCAAATTTCCTGTTCTGCTCCTGACCACGATACTCTTTTATCAATACTCTCTGTGTGAGCTACAGTGACTGTGTTTGTATAAGACTAACACACAGGAGATGCCCACGGCCAATACATTGCATGGAACCCTTTATCTTATTCTGAGCAGTGATCCCTGATCAGAGAGAACACTTTTCTCAGTTTCCACACAGCCTAGTATAACCTACAGATATGTGGTGTGTGACTTAGCATTTGATAGAATAGACAAAAGGGAGAAACAACAAGTTACATAAACAAGTATGGATTACATTTTATATTTTTCCTTTTACTAGCTATTTTTGCTATTCCATAACTTTCTATTGAAAAATAAATCACTAAAGTGCTGATACAAAAGTGTGTTGGTTTTATTACTAAAGCAATAGTAATAGTTATAGTAATAACTAGTATAGTAATAACAAGTATTTTCTTATTTGTTTACTAATAATCAAATTATAGCCACAAAGACAAAAAGCCAAGTTATTCTACATAGCACATCATAGAGAGCCAGAGTCCTGACCTGAGGAAACAATTCTTTTGCATTGAAGCTTCTTATAAGATTCCTTTCACATTGGTGTTTAATTGTATTCATATAAAAATCTCGAGATGATCTCCATTTCTGCATGGAGAAGATGACTAGATAAGTCCTACAATCAATAAAATTGTAAATGTGATTCTTGGCATTCTATAAACTAAACAGAGAGAGGCTCATCTTTCAAGCTGGTGGAGTGTTACAGATGTAATTAAAACATTCCATGTCTGTGGTGAACTATTAATTAGTCATTTATCTGAACATAAATTAGAAATTTACCACATGTGTGATAAGAGTGACATAGGAATATAAAAAGTGTCAAACGATGCCAGATGGCTATCTTCTAGTTTATAGAAAAGTAAAGTTGCAATCTAACATATCTGAAGACAAAAAAGTTAGGCTTCTCCTAACAAAATTCATGTGTTTTGTCCTTATTTCAAATTTTGTCTTTAAGCAATTTGAACCATGATTTTATTCAATTATTTTATCATATATTATTAAATGTCAACCTACTGTCTTTAAAATCTCTATCACCAACATCATCATCATCATCATCAGAAAAATGACTAATTGAAGACTCCTTTATTAGGCATTGGAAAATTTAACTGGGGGTGCACACCTTTGAGAAATATATGCTCTAAGTAAGGACTATAAGCCTCAGTCTCTGTTGTGGAATATTTAACTACAAACATGTGTTACATTTGCTTATGCTGTAAAATATTGCCTTTACTGTGTAAAAGTCTGTTACATTTGTTTCTTCTTCATTTGTTAAATAACATGAGATATGATGAATTTGTTTAATTATGAAAAGATCTGCATTTATTTCACCTTGACTGTTAAGGGTACCTGATTGGTCTAATAAAGAGCTGAACAGCCAATAACTAGGCAGGAGAGGGATAAGTGGAGCTAGCAGGCAGAGAGAATAGGAGCAGAAATCCAGGCTTGAAAATAATGAGAATAAAAGAAGTGAGCAGAGAACAAGGAAGGAAGAGAGGGTCATGTCTGGGACAGAAGTCAGACAGCCACCAGCCAGACATGGAGACTGCAGGAAAGTAAGATATACAGAAATAAAGGTAGAAAGCTCCAAGGCAAAATGTAGATAAAGAGAAACTGATGAAAATAAGAGCCAAGCTGAGGCCAGGCCTTCAAACAAATAACAAGTCTCTATGCCATGATTTGGGAACTGGTTAGTGACCCAAAAGAAAAGCCTGGTAACAACCCACATATAGAAAATGTCCTCTACCTTCCTATTACCCAGTAAGTATAACTAGTATTACTTATTCTTCTTTTATGAGCATGTGGCAACATTGCTACATGTAATGAGAAAAGCCAAACTCTAAAATCAATACATCACATACATGCTCTTTAAATATGCTTCATCTGAAAGTCTACTCTCTCTCCCAGCTTAGTTATTTCTTGTGCAGGACTATGACCTGAAGTACATTGATGAGAAAATTTAACAACTGGTAAAGACAATGGATAGCCGGAAACAGTTCTGAATGTGGGAGAAAAAAATAGACTCTTTCAACAAATTTAAATCAATAATTAAAAGAAACAGGTTGCAGTAGGAAGTTCTTGTTGTTTAAAATTCTGCCTCAAATATGCATACATTTTTATAAAATAAATTGCTGACAGTTGTGAGAAAGACTCTCTGTGTGTGGCTTGCATATTGTGTGGGATTTTTAGGACCTATCATATTAAATTGCATTAGACTTGCTTCCTATTAGTTTTGTGATGTCTGAAAATACTTGAGCCTGAAGTTAAAACCAGTACATGTATATTGAGGGGAAACTTCTATGAGCCCAAACTTCTCAATTATGAGGTGGAAGCTGGAAACTGATATCTTAAATTGCTTTTCGTAGTTGTATTGCTTCTTATATTTTCAATTCTCTTCCCTGGAATGAGTGGGTGTGGTAGGTGGAGAGGTCAGCATTCCCAGATCTGGTTGATCAGATTTTCAATTTTGCTGTGTAGTGCTGGACCCCGTTATAAACAACAGAAATTATATCCCCTCCTCCCCTCAGGTCACCTTGTTTCCCCTTGGAGGTTTTGACAAAGTGAGTCTGTCTCTTTGGAGCTTATGGTAGAAATGTATTCTATTTCCCTGAATATGTTTTAAGAATAAAACTGGGTTTCAAGGCACTGAAAATAGGTTAGAATCTTTAATATTCACACCTGTTTTGTTACTTTTTCTCATTTTATGTTTTTATCCTTATTTCCCACCCCTTAATTCTTTGCACTCTTTACTAACATTCAACATGATGTCCTTTCTAACCCTGTCATGTCAATCTGTGTCTGCATCGCCACTGTGTTTATGGAAGTAAGGAATATGAATCAAGATGATGAGAAACGATATGCTTGTCCCATCCTTTAAAACAGATTAGAGAAGAGTCTGGCCAAGAATACTGAGAAATGCAAGTAATAAATACTGTTTTATTTCACATAATTATATCACATATTACAGAAAATCTTAAAAAAATAATTGTCTTCATTCATCAAACATTTTTACATATAACAGAAAGTGACTTTTAATGATGAATGTTTGACTTGAAGACATACTACACTGCATCACTATTGCATATTCATGGAAAATTTCCAGAGCATCTTAGTATGTTCATGTTTACATGAAATTTCTATTTTATGTAGACATTAACTCTAACAAGTGATTTATGTATTGGTGAGTTCAAATCTTGTATTTAGTTGTGCAACTACAGTTAATATATTCTAATGTTATTAGATAGCATATTAGAATAACATATTCTAATGCTATTGCAATGCCCAGAATGCATTAGTTCAATTGAAATATTCAGATTTTGTGCTTTAATAAAAATAATCATTGTGTGTTCCCTGTGCTGCACTATGGCCTTTCTCTTTCTTTTCCAGTCCAAGGACCCTAAGGATTTAGGGGTTAGTGTGCAGACATAGCCAAATCCAAGATCCACACTACATACAACCAGTCCAGAAAGTGTCACTGAAATGGTATCACGAAACCCCTCAGCAAAAAGACAGGACTTTCATAGGTAGTCAACCCAAGTCACTGATGAATATGCATTTTGTCAAGACACAAAACAAGAAGGCCCACGAAAAGAGATAGGCAAACACTTCAGAAGAGATGTGTGCACAGCCTGACCCTTCTACATCCCTGGTGAAGCTTAAGGAGATTAAAGGATCCCAACCACCAGCTCCACTAACATGCTTTCATTCTCACCTTACTGTTATGAAATGGATGAGTCTCCAATCTAAGTACTAAACAGGCCTGACCCTACTTAGCTTCCCAGGTCAGGATTGATTGGGCACATTCAGGGTAGTATGGGCAAAGTGGGATCAGGATTTATCCCTAGTACAAGAACTGGCTTTTTGGAACCCATTCTTTGTGAAGGAATACTGTGCTCAGCCTAGATAAAGGGGGAAGTGCTTGTTCCTGCCTCAAAATGATATGCCAGACTTTGTTGACTCCCATGGAAAGCCTTACCTTCTCTGAGAAGTGAATGAGGGGTGGGTGGGGGAAAGGTGAGGGGAGGGGAAGGAGAGGAGGGAGTGGGAACTGGGATTAGTATATTAAATGAGAAAAGATTGTTTTTTAAAAAATAAAACAATAATTATACTAGTAAATATTAATAATAAAAGAGAAACAGATGTGTGATGACATAGCCAATGTCAAGTCAGAAGATATTCCAATCAAAGGCCAAACACAAAACAAGGCTTAGGTCATAGGTCAGGTCCAGGCATCAGTTTCTGCTTACATTTCCAAATGGGCCTAGGTCCCTTTGTAGGCCTTGTAGAAAAGTCCTCACCCAGCCAACATAAGACAGGTGAACTGGCATGACCCTCTACCCAACAAAGTTTGCAGGTGGCCTGCTGTACTGTACAGTTCTTACAAATAATCTTGATGTAGAATATGTTTAAATTGCTTATATTTTGTTGTAAGGAGGCCACGTGTTAGTTTCCTGGCCACTCAGCCTCCCAAAATAATCACACAGAAACTATATTATTTATCACTGCTTGGCCCATTAGTTCTAGCTTCTTATTGGCTAAGTCTTGTATCTTAATTTAACCCATCTTCATTAATCTGTTCATCACCATGAGTTCATGGCCTACCAGCAAAGTTTCAGCACATCTGTCTCCAGCAGCAGATCCATGGCTTCTTCCTAACTCTGCATCCTTTCTCCCAGCATTCTGTTTAGTTTTGCTCACCTAACTCTGTACCCCTATAGCTCTGCTATAGGTTCAAAGAAATTTCTCTATTCATTAATGGTAATCACAGCATACAGAGGGAAATCCCACATCAATCTTTAAAATGCCTGTTTTAAATAATGAAGTGTGTATGTGATACATGTATTTATAAATGTTACTTCTTTATAATCTTTCTACAATTATAATAATTTCAAAATATGGATAATTGTGGGCAATAATAAGATGGCTTCACAAATATAGACATTTGCTGCCAAGTCTAATGATCAAAGTTCAATTCCCATAATCCATGTGTACTATAGAGGACCCATACTTGTACATGCACATTTACACCAACATAGGAATGTGCATGCACAGGAATTCACACAAATACAATATAAATTTTAAAGGAAAAATAAAATAATAACATGCAATTGTTAACTTAGAGCAGTTTTGAAATTTACAAGCAGCATTATCACATTTATTTTCACTTATCAGTCATGCCCACTGTTTCTTTTTTAGTTTTCCTAATAGACATCTGAATATAAAGAAAATGATGTATGTATGAAGTTAAAAATACAGCCAAATACACAAGTAATAAACCAGAGAATAATACTCGACTATAATGTGGTATGTATTTGATGAATTCCAATTAAACTAACAATAGTTTTAGTATTAGCAATTTATTAATAATTTCTTAATTTTTATATTAGTATACAATTATTTACATTATAATAATTTAACTAAGCATTTATTGACAGTTATGTAAAACAGGTAAAGTATTAAAACATGGAATGGAGTATTATTGAGCTGTTAAGAAGAATGCAGTCAGTGACTGGAAAGCTGCTCAGTGGTTAACAGGACTTTGTGTTTTTGTGGAGGACCTGGGTTTGCTTCCTAACATGCATAGTGTGGTCGGTCCATGACTGTTTGTAACTTTAACTTCAGGTGACTTGACTTCCTCTTCTCCCTTCAGTGGCAACCAGGCATGCATGTGATGCAAACATGTGGATGCATGCAGAACATTTATTTGTATAATATAAAAATAAATAAATATTTAAAATAGAATAGAGTCATAGCATTTACAAGGAAGTAGGAGGAATTTGATATCATCTTATGATAAGAAGAAAGAAAGAAAGGAAGGAAGGAAAACAGAAAGAAAGAAAGAAAGAAAGAAAGAAAGAAAGAAAGAAAGAAAGAAAGAAAGAAAGAAAGAAAGAAGAAAGAAAGAAAGAAGCAGACTTGCAAAGACAAGCACCATGTTGTTTCATATATGACTACATGTAGGAACTAAACAGACATTAAAGAAAAGAGAGACTGATGTTGTTGTTGTTTTTTTTTCTTTACTTTTTGGGAGCCTTCCATTCAGTTCTCCCAAAAATAGATGTAGTTTTATTCTTAATTATGAATGTATGACCTTACCTTGTCTTGTTCCTTACCAGTTTTTCTAACTTAAATTTTTTCATTTCTCTTTAACTATATTTTGCCCCTAGGCTTTTTTTACCTACCTTTATTCTATCTGACTTTCTTCCTTTCTTATTCCATGACTGTGTGGTTGTGTGACTGGCCCCTGGTGTCCTCCTCTCCTTTTTTTTTCTTTTGCTCCTTGTTCCTCTTTTCTCAAGCCTAGATTTCCCCTCCTGTTTATTCTCTCTGCCTGCCATCCCTGCCTGTTCTTTCTTCTGCCTTGTTACTGGCCATTCAGCTCTTTATTAGACTAATTAGGTGTTTTAGGACAGTCGAAGTAACACAGCTTTACAGAGTTAAACAAATGCAGCATAAATGAATGCAACACCACTTTGCATCATTAAACAGATATTTGACATCATCAACAAATGTAACACATCTTAAATTAATATTCTACAAGAGACTATTCAGTTACAAAAAATTTTGATCAAGAGAGTGAAGAGGTAGAAATGAAGGCTATTCATCAAAATACTTCTGTGAAAAATAAGGAAATACATATTTTTCATTGCCCATATACAGCAGTAAAATATGTAAAAGTAAATTAATGTTATCTCATACTTTATTTTATGATTAAAATATGCCTTATTAGCAAGAATCAATTTATATATTGAACAATACTATTTCTGTATCTTGTTTTATCTTGTTTAACATCTTTAGAGATATTTCACCCTCATTGTATGGCTAGGGATTTTAATATAGAAATAATATATCACTAGAGGTGTCATGACAGCTCCTCCTGATAGATGACACAAAATACCATACTGTGAACACACTGGAAATATTTATTGTGATATTAGTCATCAGTTATGATCCTAAACAAAGTAAGATCATAACATATTAAATGGCTTTCATTATTGAATTCCTCTGAAAACAATTTTATACCACCATGTATATTCCTCATTTGTATCTTCTCATTGGGATTGCTTAGTTTTCATTATTATTTTTAAATATCTTGTTTCTTCATAAACATGGAGCCCTTCCAGTAATGCTGGTTTCAAAGTGATTTATAAGTCAAACTGTAAATCCTATCCCTGTGAACCCTGCACTTGCTTGAAGTTTGAGTAAGACACCAGTCATACTTTGACCCTTGCTTCAACACAGATAAATGTATTATTTTTATTAGTTCATAAATCATATCCTGTATTCTCTCAAAATATGTTCCTTCAAGTGCTTGGGGAAAAAGTTGCTTTAAAAATTTTTGCCTTACTTCTCTGCTGCTGACCCTGACACACACCTCAGGTATCATACATCCATTTATTCTCTTAATTGTTAAGTACAAAGAGCATGTACTAAACACCTTCTTGGGATAAGTTACATAAGACAGGTGCTTTCCTTCATTATCTCACATATTTTGGAGGGAACACTAGTAACAGAATAAATAAAGTAGTGTACTGTTACTGAAATACATGCATAAGAAAACTTCTATGAGATCACAGAGAAAAATCACTTCTAAAAGTGGTAAAAATTCAGATAAGCTTCAGAAGGTAGTATTGCATTGATAAGATTTTAGCAATTGTCCAGGTGAGCAGGAGAAAAGACAATGTAGGGGTCTAATAGCACATACAAACACCATTCCATGTTAATTGCTGAGACAAAAGAGGAAGGTCTGAAGTTGATGACTCAGGAGAAAAGAGAGGTATAAAGTTGTACATTTAAATAGTATTCCCAGGGATCAAATGCTTTTAAATATACTACATTTCATAATAATAAACAATGAAAACAATGTAAGAAGAGTTTTATAGGTAAAGTACAGGGGAAAATAAAGATGAGCAAAAATCATTATACCCCTAAGGAAATCATGTAGAAGAGGTACCGTGAAGGTTGATTAACATTTCCTCCATGGATAATTTCTTTGGAAGAATGTAATGGTCATGGATTTACATACTTTATTATATTTATTGATCAATGTATTATGCTAGGTTGATATAACAGAGAAAATGATTAAGTAAGTAAATATTCTTTCAAGCAAAATATAACAAATTTGGTTGATAAAGTAATGCAATGAAAAGAAATGAGAACTTCAGTAACTTGGGAAACTGACATATTTTCCTTGTGAGTTGGATCTGAATCAGTAGTTCAAGTTTGTGAGCAATGATTTTGCATACGTTGAAGTTGCCATTTGTTTGAAGAAAATGTGAGTTTCATGTTTTGGGGTGATTTGGGAGTTTTAACATTCACACATTCATTTCTTGATGTGTAGTTGAAGAGTGTTCACATATGCTGGACTTGTAGTATGTTTAGTAGTGATCACGGGAACTCTGCCCCTGTTGTGCTGGTACTGCATTAGGAAATAGCAATGAACAAGAAGTAATCAAGGAAAGTTCAGACTGGGAAACATGAATATCAACAAATAAAATTTTCAATTCACCAAAGCTACAGAAAAAAGAAATCCAATAAAATGATTAGTTTGATCTTTGTAGAAGTATTATGAGAACTAAGTCCCACAAGAATTATAAATTAAAAGCTTGAATTTGAGGATGTGTGGTTTTCCTAAGGATAGTTTAAAGCCAAGAAAGCTAGTGTTAGAATGCTTGAGAATAACATGACTTGATAAAATAAAAAAAAAAAAAACAGCAGTGAAAACTGAAAGTGTACTAAGAGTTGCAAGGAGTTATAGATTTCAAGTACTAAGGAAAGGGCAGAAGCAAAATATAGTAGATAGCCAGCACTTCTCCACAGCTAAGATGATACTTGGATCAAATGCTCCAGGAAAGTCCATAAGAACAAGCTAAGACTGTCAACTTGTTGACTTCCATCATGGTAGTTCCACCCGTGTGGTGAGGTGCAAGAGACTTCACAAAACACAGGAATGAAGGACAGAGTAAGAATAAAATAATTGAATGGCTTTAGAAAAGTGGTAAGGATAACATAATGTACAAAGTAGCCATAAGGTTAATTTAGAGTATTTTGGTTAGTGGTTTTTATAAAAAAAAGTATTCAGAGTGGGGAATTGATACATTAACATACACAAATATGCACAGAAATGTAAAAAGAAAAAAATCTCAGAGTACAAAGAATTGGTAACAGCAAAGACCGTGAGCCAGCATTTTCAATATTCCCATGAAAACTGGCTTTGATTAGGAATGTGCGGAAGTGTAAGGACTGGAGTGTAAAAAGTATGTCAAAATAGTTCCTTAAAATAGTGGCATAAAGAGAAAGTGGGAAAATACTACAAAATGATTATTTGCTATAATTTATAGTTCTAGCTTTCAAATATATTGATGTTAACATTGAGTATGACTTTAGATATTCGACACTCAGATTTGCAGCAAAACAACTTCATAAAATACACAACTTCAAGCAGGCAAAATATATGACATACATCCTGCAAAATCTCATAAACAAGAAAAAGGCAAAACATTCCTTCATGTAAGTAAGCTGTGCCTGTTATTATTAAAAATTTTAAGGCAAGTAAAAAGTCATTCAAAATTTTCAATCTGTGTTTTATAGGCTTCCCTTTAGTGCTTTTTTCTTTGATAGTCATTGTTGGTGTTCTGTTGTCACAAAATATATAAACAAAATAGGACATTATCACTTCTATATGTAAATGTGCTGGTGTTGTTTCTACAGTCTTTGCCTAAATTTTCTGGTATTTAGAATAAATTGTGTGCTTAATATTTGCTCACCAGACTTAAAGTAGCCTAGCTGATTCATAAAAGAGAATTATAACTTAATGTTTTTCTGAATTCCATTTAAATGTTTGAAAGCTTAATTGCTGTAAGAGATATGGATTCATTGAAAAATACATTTTTCATAATATTTTTAAAGGAATGATTTTTCTTTAGGCAATAGCATATTGAAATACTGATTTATGAATTGTTACAAACATAATAGTTAACTTTAAAAGCATACACTAATGTTGGAAAGTGCATCTGTCTGCTTCCATTTACATAATCTTCAGTGGTCTATTAATGAGGAATAAAAACCCTGCTCCAATACATTCAATAAGTTCTGAGATTAGAAATAATTCTTATTGTGCTGTGTATAACATAGAGGCTACCTTGTTATATAAGCATCTTGATTATCAAATATTATAATTTAATGTTACAATGTGTAAAAGTGTCAGAAAAACCATTACAAAGTCTATTTTGGAGATTATAATAGAGATAATAAGTTGCAATTTGGTTTAATGAGCTGCAATTAAGAAACTGTTCCAAGAGGTGCATGTGATTTCTTTTAATTATTAGTTATTAGTTTCTCTTGCAAGAGTGTATTTTAAATCACATTATTTTTGCCACACTAAAGGATAAAATCCTGTTCAACATGTTAATAAGTTACATATTGTAGGTCAGCAAAACTTAATAGCGAATATATTATTAACATTTTTAAAATCCCTACATCAGTCAGGAAAGTGTAATCATTTTCAGGATGCCTGCTGTTGATGGTATGATAAAAATAAGTATCGAATCTAGGAATGTGAATATTGGAATATTTGATAAAAAAATCTAAAGCATTTAGGTCATTATGTTTATCCATCCAGAATGGTAAATATGTATCTCTGCTCATATACTCACAGTAACTGAAGTGTTTGTTATATTGTAAGGGTGCAGATTACCATAGAACTTGCACAGCCCAGAGGAGCTAAAGAGTATGCTTTTGGAATTTAGGAAACTAAATCCAGGAAAGAGTAAATGTGTATTCTGTTACATTAATTAAGTTTCTAAAATGTGAAAAAAAATGACTGAGAAAAGTTATAGAAAGAAGATAAATTCTGCTTTTTATATGACTCCAGGACACTAGAATTCATCTTGTGAGACAAGACAGCAAGTGAAGGCATGGCTGCAGAAGCAGGGAGAAGACAGATCTTATCTTCAGCAAAAATCATGTGAAAATTTGGAGGAATGTCAACACAGGGTACTGTGGGACAATGGTCTTGTGTTGTTTTAATAAAATGCTGATTGGCCAGTAGCCAGGCATGAAATATAGGCAGGGCGAACAGACAGGCATTAGAAGCAGGCTATGAGAACAGAATTCTGGGAAGAAGAAACAGTCAGTCTGCAGTTGTCACAGAGGCAGCCAGACACAGAGGAAGCAAGATGAGAATGCCTCACTGATAAAAGGTACCAAGCCATGTTGCTAACATAGACAAAAATAATGAGCTAATTTAAGATGTAAAAATTAGTTTATAAGAATCATGAGGTAATAGGCTGACCAGTTTATAATTAGTGTAGACCTCTATGTGCTTCTTTAGGACCGAACAGCTATGGGACTTGGTGGGACAGAAACTCCTGTCAACAAGTGGTGCCCAACATGGGGCCTCTGTCAACCACAGGGTGAAGCTATAAAACTGTCAAGAGTCATCCTCAGTGATACAATTTTTCCAGGAAAAGTGCACTCTTTAAAATCTTCATGACTTTCCCAATCAGTTCCAACAACTAGAGGTACTAAGTGTTGAAATGACTGAGCCAATATGGGTATTTAACTTTCAAACCACCACAATTGGTAATATCTCCCTTGTCAACTTCTCTGTTCAAATGAATATCTTTCCTGGACTCTTGGCACTTTGTCACTCCTCTGACAGAAGCTAATAGGGTTGCTGAAAAGGGCCTTGGTGCCATGTACTCTTTCTGTAAGGAAAACAGCCAAATTGAATTAGAACCACTCTTGGATGCCAACACTTCATTTTCTCCCTACAGACAGTATTTCTAAATAAGGGGTTTTAGGACTTAAGATTTCAGCAAATAAATTTTGGGGGACATAGTTAAATTCACTACATGCACTTCTACACTCAAAAATTTTTCATAGATTTAGATTAAGAAAATGGTGCTGTTTACGCCAGGGCATTTGGAATAGATATTTCTAGATCATGGAAGAGCAAAATGGATACATGCTGAAAATAGTTTTAACAAAGCATTTAAAGAGAGGATTATCAGTTTTCATTTTAGAAGAAACAGAAGATTGTTTTGAAAAGTTTTAGAACATATAAAATACAGTATTAATATATTAGATAGTTGTTTGGTTTCTTTTCATAGTTTGCTTGTTTACTGTAGCAATCCAAAAACAAATCAGCAGGGTCCCAGCACTGCCATACTAGGTCATCAGTGCCCCTCATCTCTCCTATAGTGCTCTCCAATCAGTTCTTTTTATTTTTATTTCCTCTCTTCATCTTCTACTTTTATTCCACATGCTGGAATAACATATCATTTTGGTAAAAATTCTCTGTTTTGTTATTGTTTTAGGCAGAAGCCTTTAATGTACCATTGTTTGAACAAAATAAACCATTCCTTGACATATCCTAGTCTTCATATTTCATTGGTCTTTGATATTGTCTATAACAAACTTTCTTCACATATAGCATTTTTGAACCATACAATTTATGATGTTAAAAAAAATACATGTGAGTAATCACTGGTATATAGTAGTTCCCACATCCTTTTCCTAAATTACAGTACTTAGAAGATGAATGTCTACTTAAAATAAAATAATTATAATAAATACAACTTTTAAGAACACACAACATAAATTTATTCAATAGCAACCCTATGCACATTGCTCCTTATACAGAGAAAGATTCAGAGTAACACAGAGACTAATTTTACCTGAGAAATGAAATAATAAAATTTTGAGGTGACTTCTTGGGGGCAAAAGTATCATGATATTCATAAAAAGTTATTTATTGTTTGAATGTATTTGATTCTCAAACCATATAAAGTATCCCAATGTAAACATAATTTAGAGTGGAAAATCCTGTAATATTTAAAACTATAAACTTCATATTGAATTGTTTGCCCAAAATTATCTCTGGGTCTATACCTCAAGGCCTATCAGACAGATAAAAGCCTGGCTTGAGTTTGAGGGAACTGAGTGAGGATGAGACAGCAAAATCTAGGTAGATGCCCCTCCAGCCAAAGGGAGGGATTGGCTGTCTCTCATTGGCTGGAGGTACCCCCACATCACATGATGTCACTTACCCTATATAAGCTGACACTCACAGTAATAAACTGAGTTTCTGCTTTGACTGGACTCCATATTGCATCTGATTGTCCTATGTCATGAGGCTGGATTGTTCTGCTGTTGTGGGGCTGTTGTAGCACACTCACCTTTCCCTAGGGAAAAAGGAGGGTAAGAAAGCTTAGCATTGAATGAGATACTCATTTTGTATATAAAGCCGATAATCATTTCATAATTGCTTACAAAATCAAAATTATACAATAATCAGTATTATCTATGAATAATCCAAATATTATATTTGATAGTCTTTGCTATAAGTAATCCAATCTGGTTTGAGGTTTTCAAGATTCACTTTATTCATGGAAAGAATAAGCAATCACAACTTGGCTGTGCATTACTTGGAATTATAATATGTGTTAGGAAGGAGCTCGTCCAGGGTGACTAAATGTTGGCTTGTGCAAAAGCTTTAGAGCTAGAATTAGAGGGGTGAATGGGAAAATTTAGAATGCATGACCAATATACATAAGGAAGTACAGGACAGCAATAAGTTCTAAGAAATTTGTTGGATTGTAGCAAGAGAAGAGGACTATTAATATGCCTCTGGTTTTAATAGTTATATTTAAAACATGGGGGACAAGGAGAAAACATGAAAGAAGCATGAAAATTCCAAACACGTTCACATGGAAAACTGGGTGAAGGGAGGGAGCATAGAGGTGAATAAAGAACTGTTGTGAAATAGTAGATTCTTGCAGAAAAGGAAATGGGGATGCTTTCTATCATTTAGTCCTACTTTTAAGTAGGAACTATCCATCACCATCATTATATGAGGGTATATGGGCATGTAGTCCACTTGCAATTATGATGATGATGATGATGAAGATGATGAGGATGAGGATGAAGAGAGTATGTATGTACAGGTGTGCTTGGCCATGCATACACAGAGACCAGATGTCTATGCCAAAAGTCCTTTTACTTGCTTTCCACCTAAACTTTTGAGACAAAGTCAAAAACACATTCAATGCAAATATTGAACATGCCTCTCTCTAATGCTGGTAGATTAGTGAGATAGCTTTCCCAGGTGTCCTCCTCTCTCTGAGTATTCAACACTGTGTTAAAGGTACAGGTTTTTCCAAAGTTTTACATGAATTCTTTGAACCAAACTCAGATCCTTGTGCTAGTTCAAGGGCTTTCCCCAGCAAGAAATCTCCCAGCCATAGGAAATAGCTTTCAACAACTCCTAGGCAATTACATGGTGATACTTTATATTGGAAAAAAATTGAAGGAAATGTTTTAACATAGTTTTTAATGAAAAATCTCACAAATGAGAATTTTGAAACTTTCTTCTTATTTATTCTTCATGTCTTTCACATCATACATCTCAATCCCATTCATCTCCCGGTCCCTTCATATCTGCCCTTTTCCCTTACAACCTTTTCTCCAAAGATAAAATAAAATAATATTTAATAGAACATTTAAAACAGAGAAAAAATATCTCATCACAGAAATTGTGGTGTGAAACAGTGAGTCACATAGATACCCTCTTGTCCATATATATTTACTTACAAGAGTCCATTTCAAAGAGTCATTGGAGAGGCCAGCCTAGTCTACAAGAGTTAGTTCTAAGACAGGCTCCAAAGCTACAGAGAAATCCTGTCTCAAAAAAAGAAAGAAAGTCATTAGTCTGGTTCAGGCCTCTGGTTTCTGCTACACAATAGATATTGGGCCCTCACTGGGACTTCTTTTGGATATTCTGTTGTTGCCCTGTGTATTGGAGAGCCCACACTTTTGGATCTTCAGGACATGCATATGCTCCAGCAGAATTCAGGAGGGGTGGATGTTGGGGTGGGTCAACTCATAACCCTGGTTCTGGGCCTAGAAAGTTACAAGGTTGGACACCCCACTAGCTCTCCTGGGTCCTTGCCACCAGGGTGTGCTCTCCACCATTGCCCTGGGTAGTCCACCCTATGCAACAAGGAACAAGGTACAGGACCGTTTCTCTCACTTCCATACCTTCAGGACTGGCTCAACTGCACCTACACCACCAGGGCTAGCTCTACTTTGTTGCATAGGTGAGGGGCAGGAGCAGCTCTCCCAAGTGCAGCAACTGGTGAGGGGCAGGAACAGCTCTCCCTCTCTTCTCAGGCCCATCTCTCCCAACCAGAGCATGCAGTGAGGGGTGGGGCTAGCTCTTCCTCATCCCTGCCACCATATGGCAGATGATTAGCGAGCCAGATACCCCACACTCAAGTCCAGTTCACCCGCACCCCCATCAATAAGGTCAACGCTCCTGTACTACCTAGGCAAGGTGCAAGGCCCACTTTTCCTGAGTGCTGAAGCTGTTAAGGGAGAGGGGACAGATCCTGTTACAGGTGACAGGGGCGAGGGAGGAGAGGCTGTCTTTCCCTTGCCCTCACCAGCACATTGTAGACAAAGGAAGGCATGACCAGCCAAATGAAAAAATTTTAATATAATTCTGCATAAAAATAAGAGGACACTATCTGGAATATGACAATGAAGTAATATTTTTCTGTGGAATAAAAAATTTAGAGATATTCACCCTTTCTGCATGTATCTATATTACGTGTGTCTTTTAGTAACTATTAGTAATTCAAATACTGGCCAATATAAGAGAAATTGATTAAAGACCTCTTCATTAGGTCTTAAAATTTAGAGATAAAAACAAATAATATATTTTTCAAAAGAAAGCAGCTATGATTCCATAAGTACCAATACTAATGAACACATTTCTGCCCTGTGTACAATGATGAGGCTTTGCTAAGGGAGTCATTGAATATTTGATGCTGGAAAGAGGAAAGAGAGAGAGATCTTAGGAGGATTCCACAGAACAATGCAAGAGTTTTTGCATCATTCACAGGATTAGAGGAGTTTGCACATAAAGGCACTGCTTTTACATACTGGGGAAAGGGTAAGTTTGTCACATGGTAAGTGTTGTGGAAGTCTTTTGTAATGAAGCACAGTTATAGAGTGCCTGGAGACATTTCCAAAGGAGAGGAAAGTGGCAGAATGTTTGATAAATGTGGAAAAGAAATGTAGGCAGAAAGACCATTGCAATTTTGCATGAAGTGCAACTTATTCCTTATTTCCCTATGGGAAAAGTATAATGCTCATTTTAGTGTTCTTTTTACAGACAAAAAAAACAAAATATGATGACATGGACCCTTAATATTTCTTTATAAAAGTGTATTCCTTGGTCTTGAAACCTAGCAATAAAGCTACTAATTAATATTTGGCAAGGAATATGGAAAGGTGTGTATTCCCAGACATGCCATAAAGCATCCTAGTTAGAATGTAAAATCAAGGCTAAAGTACATGCATTAAAAGGATTTATAACTATATTTTAACTTAGAGCATAGATAGAAAGAACACCAGACAGTTATTAAGAGGCTGAAAATAAAAAATATATTCTGCTATTCATCAAAATGGGCACTAGGGATGTAGATTTATTTTAATATGTTGAAAGATGCTGAAGAATTATTTTAAGTATGGAATTGATATTTGGAATTTTAGTGTGCTCTGTGATTCAGTGGATAATATACTATGATGAAACTCTAGGAACATTTGCAATGGGGACATCTATTACTGAAGAAAATGATAATTTTGTTTAAAATTGCACATTATATGAAATTGACAAAAATTTATCTGACAAAAAATAATTTTAAAAATTAGAGACCCAAACCGCTTGAAATCACAGACTAAAATCTAAGTCTTGAAACTATGAAACAACCAGAAGAAAAGTGAAAAAAAAATGTTTCAAGATGTAGCCTGGGGGAAAGATCACTTAAATTTACCCCAATTTCACAATGAAACAAAAATAAAAAATAACAACTGATACTTCATCAAACTGAAAAGATTTTAGAAATCAAAAGAATCAGTCAACAGAACGAAGAGTCAAATTAGAGAATGGGAGAAAATATTTAGAATCTAAACATCTGAAAAGATGTTATTTTTTGAAAAGCAAAATAGAGTAGAAGGATTATAAAAAGAGGAAGGAAAATTGATTTTGTTGCTATTGATGATGATGATGATAAGAATTGAGCAAGCTATCTTCCATATAACGCTCTATAACTGTTTAGTTAAGTTTATCTTTAGAGACAGCTTGATTTTAATTACTTTTGAATTGGTCTCAGTTTAAACTCTGGAGCACAGAAGGAGAACACACAAAGTGTATTACAAAAAGCTTGATCATATATCTCTGATAGAGACCAGGGAATTGGTGTCCAGATTATCACAGATGTATTGCAGAGCAAAATGTATATGTTTAAACTTGGGATTCCCATGAATTTTCTGTGTGCCAATGGGCCAATAGAAGAGGGTAGAACTCTGTGATGAACAATATATATGATTAAGAGGTTTGGAAGACATCAATACATTTCGATGAACTGGACCTCAGAGTTAAAAGATATTGCTCCCCTGTTTACATCATAACCTAGTCAATAAAATTTTCACAGTCCTACAAGCTCAGAAAATGTTGATTAATGAGATGTATCATAGGAATAATTCTAACATTAAGGTAGTATTACTTTCTATAGATCTGCAGCACATCATCAGATCTCGGTTATGCACAGCAATATAAATTTATTATGTAGATTTCTGGACTCTAAAACTATAAAACGATTACAAGTGGCCTGAAATTAAAATATTTTTTTAGTGGTTAACAGTCCTGTTGAGCATGCAGAAGACAGCTAATCTTTTTTGTTTAGCTCCCCATAGTGTGTGTGTGTGTGTGTGTGTGTGTGTGTGTGTGTGTGTGTGTGTGTGTTCAGTAGACCATAGGGTATTTTCTTCAAAGAATAGAACATATATCTCATTACTCTATATAGTGAGCCTCTAATTGTCGATGTCATACTATCCATGCACTATCAATAGTAATGGCAATCCCATTCTATGTTTAGGGGACTGGAATGGTCAATATTAATCACTCTTTTAACACAGTCCCTGTCAAAAGGATTACAAAGGCGGGTTTATGTTATATAAGGTCAGAAGCAAACACAACTATACATGTAGATTACTAATAACCTCTGACATATCTTTGACTGACTTTGGGATTTCTTGATCAATAGTGTAGACTTTTATTTAAACCAACTTAAATGAATTATGTACTTAGTATTGTAGCTTTGATACCTGGGTAACTAAACTATGTCCATGTGACAGATAATTACACTATCATTATTTGAAGGACAATTAGCTTAGTACCTTGTGAAGGATAATAAACTGAGTACCATGTGAGGGTATTTAGCCTAGGACCATATAAAGGTTAACTAACCTTGGGCAGTATATAGGTACTTCTAGTGTTTAGTGCATATTTCTACTGCCTAGTAACATATAAAGCTGATGGGTAATTAACCTTGTCCTATGTAAAAGATAATTAACCTAGTACCATGTGGGGGATAATTAAGCTAGTACCATGTGAGCGTAATTACAATAGTAGCATGTGAAGCGTAATTAGCCTAATATCATATGGAAGATAATTAACCTGTTACCATGGGATGGCCATTAACCTAGTATCATCTGGACAATAATAATCATAGTAGCATATGGAGAGTAATTAACCTAGACCAAGGGAAGACCCAGGAGACTTCACCTGGCACCTACTGGAGAGGATCTGTGGGTTTATAACAAATGCTCAAACTATATACAAATTATTGAATGAGTACCTATTTTGTTACGGTTTCTGTAACTGATTGCAGTCTATCAGCAAGGGTTTTGCTAAGAATGAACTTTATGGTTTTTCTTGCGATCACTGAGAATTTTCTGTACTAATTCTATGCTGAATTTGCTTCCTCTATGGGCCTCATAGAATTCAACCTCTACTGTGTGGAACAAGCACATCATTTCTGTAATCTAAAAAGATCAAAGAACAAATTGTAGAAAACAATTTCTGCCTCACTTTCTCTTGATCTTTTCATCATTTTGTAGATTCTCTGAAATGAAAATTCTAGGAGCATCTTAAAGTTCTGGCTTTCATTTTATTCTTAGTGCTCTTGATCTCTATGTACCAAAAAATCTTGTCAAAAACTCTCCTTTCCTATCCTTTGTCTCATTCTTCTCTGTCTGTTGCTTAGTCATACTAGACCCTTTGTTGTCCTTAGCACCCACCAAACATGATTGACATCAGGACATTGTCACTGGCTCCCTCATTTGCCTAAAATATCTTTATACATAATTTCTCTATGAGTCTTTACAATTCTTTGTTCAATTATCACACTTAGATGTATCATGAACCATTAATGATTCAGTATTCTCACTGTTTTGCAAATATGGTTAGTTCTTTCTCGCTCCAGGCTTTTAAGATGACACATTTAAACTATCTATTCTCATGGAAATTTTGTTAATTTCTTTTGTTAAATTATCAGAATTAGTAGTGTTCTGTTTTCATATTCAACATGTGCCCACATATTTCATTCAGCATGTCTATTATCTTTTATAATATATTTTATATTATGTATGTCTTTCTTTGGAAACTTGCTTGCCCATTGACATAATGCCTTTGTTTTCCAGAAGGAAATATGCATGCCACATGTGTATTCTAATGTATTGATTCAAAGAAGTTTATGAGAGAAATTTAAACAAAATAAATAGACATAATTTTCTAGTTCAGGTTAATGTTAAATTATTTTATGCTTACTATAATTGCTATGAAATATTTCTCATGCTTTTTATTTTTATTGTTTTCTCTAAATTCTCTTTCCTATCACCCCTTTTTGTCTTCTTCAGTCATATTTTCTTTGTAAGGATTTATAAATCTTTTTGTCTCATATGTACATTTTGTAACAAAAATATAATTATTTATCCTGTATTGTAAACATTTCCTGGTGTCATTATTACACACAATTTATTTTCTTTTTATTTTGAAATATACAACAATATTATATATTCATTAACATCAAAACATGCGTTTGAGCTGATTTTATATGTAGTGAATTTATTAATAAACACTTTATGCTTATTGTCATTAATGTTCATTTCATTTTATTCAGAATTATTTGTAGTTTAATCATGAACTTGACTACCTTTCTCAAGGTTTTAATATGAAATTTCATGTGGCATATTATATTTAGATTCTCTCCAGCACTCTGTTTATGTCTTATCTGTTTTCCTAAAGCCCTCTCCTGGCATCCCTTCTAAGTATGGACCCATATAAATTCTTTATAACAGTTATTATATAACATTACTGGATATATTCAATTCAAATAAAAACATTGAGAATTTCAGCTCAGGTTTTCTTAGGAACAAGGTCTTTGGGCATGCATTTGTGAAGATAATAAATGGTGGCAATTACTTGCAGTTTTCAATGTCCATTTTATGAGTAGAGAACATATTGCATACTTACATTTTTGTATGGGCTATTAGTCCTCTAAACGACTTATACAAGAAACTGGAATTCATGTATACCTTTTGCCACATGCCTTCAACCTCCAGCTTGCCACTGAATTTTCAGTCCATAAACTTAATTTTTTTATTTTAGGTGTTTGTCTTTTCCTTGACTAAAAATAGTTTTCATTTCAATTATTGATGCAATCTCATTGAATATTACCCACCATGAAGAAGCTCAGATGACTTTGTGAATTTTGTGTTCCCTGTTGAATATGTTTCTATGCATATAAAAGAAAAAAAATGCATGTTATGTATCTAAATTAGAAAATATTCCCAATTAGCTGTTCTGTCTCCATCATCCTGTCTTGCAATGCATTAAATAAGAAGATTAGTAAGTGCTGGCTCTGCTGTTCAAGGAAATGATAATTCAATTTCCAGAATTCAATAAAAAAACAAATTAATACAAAGGAGAGGCCCATAACTGTGGCAAACAAAATGTAACAGATAAACTTGAAGTAGACTGGGAGCATTGCTGGCAACAACCCCAAGGATGAGTGTGGAATTCTCAAACACTGAACTAAATAGACATCAAGTCAAAAGCATGGACAGAGCTTCCCATCAAGAAATAGGACATACAAACAAAAGAAACCGGTTTGCACATTCAAATCTTAAATTAAAAGACTGGCAGACTGGTCCTCAAAACCACTGAAAATTGATGTGATCAGAGGGCTTTGTCTTAACAAATTCACTGGAAGTAGCTGAGAAGATGAGAAGACATCACAATTAATGAGATCTTAAGCTTGCCAAGTTGGTAAGAATTCTCTTCCACTTAAAAACTGTAACAATCAGGGATTATTATGATGTTTGGGAGTTTTATCCAAAATCCCTATGAAGCAAAATGTTATAAACTATAACAGCTAAACACTTTCATAAGTTTGCTTAACTAATATTTAAGAAAGTTTATGCATTCTGCTATTGAATACAAAAGAGACAGGTATGTGTGTTCCAAGCTTTTTATAAGCAGTGATGGGTAAGCAACATTTAACATAGAGTCACAGAACGCATCCCTGAGACACTTTGCCCAGATGCGTTCTGCAACACTTGGGAATATCTAAAGTCATGTGGCTTGCTTACATTGTTTTTATTGTTATTTGAAATGTGGCATCCCTTGCTTTGAGGTAAGGAGAATTTCATGCCTTGAAATCATACTAAAATATAATGATAAATGTGAATCTTGAATAATTATGCTCTTGCTAGAGAAATTTCTAGTGAATCATGAGTCAAAATTATTCTTAGACTTATTAGTATGAATCCGAGTAGAATAGAATAATAATGAAACTGTAATGGAAGCTACAGAGCTGTAATTGAGATTATACTTATTCCATTGTCCCTCTGGTTAATTTGTCAAATTAGCTTGCGAGGACAAATGAATAGAAAGTGTCTCCTCTAGTTAACAGACCATAATGTCTGGTAGCTGCGTTCCTTTTAACCATCTTGCTTAACATTTACTTTAGATATTCATCTTAGTTTACAATTTTGCAAAAAGAAATGTTTAAAAATTGAAGAAAGCTTTAGGTTTACTGCCATGTGTCTTTCTTTATAGTGAGATTCATTCTATTTATTCCTTATTATAAACTAATAATTTTACCTAAGATTCCTAATTTCTATAATATAGATTATATTTTATGAATGTTAACTGATCCACTAACTGTCAACTTATATATTTAAATGTCACTGTACTTTTCTCTAAATAAGATTGCTCACATTGTATTATATTTTTATTTAGCTATGTGTACTTTTAAAGCATAGCTAATTATCTATTACATTGTTGGTGTACAAGGGTAGAATGGGTGAAATAAAGTTAAAATTCTGGTTTATAGGCTGGGGAAATGACAGACATGGTAAAACATACTTGTGACACATGTGTGTGGACCTGAGTTTGAATTCCAGAATCTACACAAAAGTTGGAGGCATCATAGAAACATTTGCAATCTCAATGTTACAGAAGTGAGATGGGCAGTAAAAAAAAAAAAAAAAGAGTATCCCCAGAAGCTTTAGCCTGTTTTATTCAGAGCAAACAAAAACAACAACAATGAAAAACTAAAACAACACTTCAAACAAGGTAGATGGTGAGGACAGATATTAGAGTATTGTCCTGTGACTTTGACATGACATGTATGTCAAGACATGTTCATATGCGCACACATGAATATTAACAAACATATCAATCATACATATACAAAGAAGAATGCAATGAATCTGGAAAAGGGATGGTGCTAATCAAATTAGATACTACATGTAGAATAATTTTAAAAGATCCATAATTTATCATGCTGCACAAAGTCAAACTTCAACTGAAACATGATACACTGCTCCTGATAAAAGGGAAAATAGGGAATATCATAGTACTCATAGTACTTAAGGAATTGCTGAACATCCTTAGTCATCAGAGAAATGCAAATCAAAACAACTCTTGAGATTCTATCTTACACCTGTAAGAATGGACAAGATCAAAAATACTGATGACAACTTTTGCTGGAGAGGTTCTGGGGTGAAGCGAACACTCCTGCATTGCTGGTGGGAGTGCAAGCTGTTACAGGCCTTTAGATGTCAGTGTTGGTGATTTCTCAGAAAATTAGGAAACAACTTTCCTCAAGACCCAGAAATACCACTTTTGGGTATATATCCAAAGGATGCTCAATCGTGCCATAAGGACATGTGCTCAACTGTGTTCATAACAGCATTGTTTGTCATAGCCAGAACTTGGGAACAACCTAAATGCCCCTCGATTGAAGAATGGATGTGGAAAATGTGGTACATTTACAGAATGAAGTACTACACAGGAGAAAAAAATAATGACATCTTGAATTTTGCAGCCAAATGGATGGAGCTAGAAAACAGCATTTTGAGTGAGGTAACCCAGACACAGAAAGATAATTATTGCGTGTACTCACTCATAAGTGGTTTTTAAACATAAATCAAAAAAAGAAAAAGAAAAGAAAAGAAACAGCCCACAATCACAATCCCAGAGAACCTAGACAGCAATGAGGACCCTAAGAGACACATACATAGTTCTAATCTACATGGGAAGTAGAAAAAGACAAGATCTCCTGAATAAATTTGGAACATGGGGACTTTGGGAGAGGGTTGAAGGGGAGGGGAGAGGCAGGGAGGAGAGCAGAGAAAAATGTAGAGCTCAATAAAAATCAATTTTAAAAAAATCAGCTAAACCATTATTGGTCATGTACTCAAAACAGATATTGTCCTAACAGAGAAAACCTGTTCACTGCTGCTCTCTTCATATAGCTAGAAATTAGAAACAACTTGAACGTCTGTAACAGAAGAAAGGATAAAGAAAATGTGATGCATTTACACAATGTATTTTACTCAGACCTTTAAAATGTCATCATGAAATTTATAGGCAAATAGGTAGCACCAGATAAAATCATCTTGAGTGAAGTATTCCTGATTCAGAAAGAATAAAATGGCATGTATTCACTCATATGTGGATATTAGCATTTATGTCAGTGATAACGAAGCTACAGCCGATAACACCCCAGAGGGTCAATCAATATGGAAAGAAAAAGAGACTAAAGGAAACAGAGAAATCTAGGTTGGAAAAGGACATAAAATAGATAGATATGGATGCATGTGGGTTAGGATGGAATGTCAGTATCAAGTAGGGAGGAGGAAAGGAAAAAGGGCGGTAGAAGGAAGACTATGAGAGACAGCTATAATCTAGGGCCATTTAAGGTGTGGTATGGAAACCTTGTACAATAGAAACTTCTTAATGTATGTATACATATATTAAAGAGATCTAAATGTAATCTCCAAATAACTATAACTGGAGAGTCAGAGCACCAACTGTTCATCTCTGATCACCAAATGGAGTGTGCAGTACTGGGACAGAGCTGTTGACCAAAGGGACTCCTCAGAGTCCCCACACAACACAGGCTGTTTCCACGACTATAGATTGCTCTCCACAAACTGACAGAAAGACCCTGCTGCTGAAGGCAACACCTATACAAATGATCGAACACGGAGATGTCAAGCTTACATAGAACTTTTTCCCCTACATTCTAGCATCTTTTGTACAGGAAGATTCTCTGAATGCATTAGAAAGAGGAATGTAAATACAAATTAGGCACAAACCTTTATTTACAATGGTGTACTGCCTGTGATATAGGCTAGGACAATGGTGGCACAAAGCTTGTGAAAACAACCAACCTATATCTGATTTGATAAGGCCCACTACATGAAATGTATTCCATAACCAACACTGCTTGGGTGGTCAAGAATCAGAGACTACATAGCCCAGTTTCTTAGGGTAAAAACAAATGGTATTTGTCTAAAAAAATAAAAATTAAAAATGTGTAGCGATAAAATGAATCTTAATGATATTCTGCTAAACTCATAGGCCAGTGTCTTTTTCAGCCATTATCAGAGAAGTTTCCATCGTCAACAGACGAAAACAAACATACCAACACACAGCCCAACACTATACAGAGAGTGATAGACCTTGGAACAATGCATCCTAAACAGGATGTCTCCATCCAATCTCTTCCCTCAGAGGTCAGGGAACATGGCAGAAGAAGAGTTATAAAGCATGTAAGAGCTAGCAACCCCATTGTGATAGTTTTTGCTTTACGTTATTATATTTTATTTTGTCATATTAAAAATATGAATGAATGAAAACATAGCCAATGTGTTAAAGGTTGACAATGGAACTGTCACTTATACCTTCTGGGACAAAGGAAATCAGTATCAGTTTTCTCCAATGGAGTAAAAATGACATGTAAGGAATACTATTGATTGACTGTTCCTAATCCAAATCACATACAATTGGAATCTAATTTCATGAAACATACTAATCATTAAGCTTGCAAATAGTATGAAATCTTTCATTCATAAAAACTGGAACAGACAATAGGCAAGGCAGGTGGAAATTTATTGTACTAAAAGATATTAATTTAGCCAAAATAATTTGAATCCAAACTATTATAGTTCTTGTTAAACTTTATTTTATTTATATTTATTTATTTGAGAATTTCTTACAATGTGTTTTTTAGAAAAGAAAAAGCCACTAAGAGTCCATTTTGTGTTGACTCTCTACATTTGAGAATGGTGTTTGCTCTTGATAGTGGATATTAAACAGTGTCGCTCCATTAAAGAAGAATGTTTTTCTTTCTTTACCAAAAGTTGTACTTTTAAAGAGTTTTATAACTCAGACTGGGTCATTGTGCCAAATTATTTAACTCCATGCTGGAATATTTTTGTCATTTTTTAAAAAAATGTTTTCTCTCAAAGGTACTTTGAATTCATATGGGCACTTAGCTTCTTGTGTTTGGAAAAAAATAACTTTTCTTAAAAATCAGCTATCATATCTAGTTCTTACTATCTCCCCATTCCAACTTCCAAAATTATCCCTGATTTTTCAGTAAGGAAGTATGATGAAGATATTCCATTATGGGTTGAGTACTCCAAAGATTCTCAGTCTCTGCATTATATCCAGTTGTGGGTTTCTCTATTAATTATTATCTACTGCAAGAAGTTTCTTGGATGAGAGAAATTGGCTTAGAAGTTGAGAGCATTGAGTGCTTTCCCAAAGGTCCTAAATTCAGTTCCCAGGAGCAACGTAGTTGCTCAACCATCTGTAATGAGATATGATGTCCTCTTCTTTTTTCTTCTTTTTTTTACTTTTATCACTTAAAAAAATACCAATCCAAATTTCCACTTCCTCCCCTCTTCCCACTCCACATACCTTCCCCCCCCCGTCCAATCTTAAGAGAAGAAAAGGCACCCTGCCCTGTGGAAAGTCCAAGGCCCACCCCACTACATCCAGGTTGAGCAAGGTATACATCCAAAGAGAGTAGGATCCCAAAAAGCCAGTACATGCAATAGATACAAATCTCAGTGCCATTGTCATTGGTCCCTCAGTCTTCCCCAACTGTCAACCATATTCAGAGGGACTAGTTTGATCCAATGCTCATTCATTCCCAGTCCATTTGGAGTTGGTGAGCTCCCATTAGCTCAGGCAAATTGTCTCAGTGGGTGAACCCCTCATGACCTTAAGTTCCTTGCTCATACTCTCCCTCCTTCCAGTCTTTAACTGGACCTTGGGAGCTCAGTCCAGTGCTCTAATGTGGGTCTCTGCCTCTGTTTCCATCTGTTGTTGGACAAAGGTTCTATGGTGATATTTAAGATAATCATCAGTCTGACTACAGGGCAAGGCCAGTTCAGGCACCTTCTCCTCTATTGCTTAGGGTTTTAGTTGGGGTCATCCTTGTGGATTCCTGCAAATTTTTCTAGGGCCAGGTTTCTTGCTAACCCCATAATGGCACCCTCAATCAAGATATCTCTTTTCTTGCTCTCATATATGTCCTTCCTCCATCACAACTATTCCATCCCCACAAGTTCTCCTCACCTGTACTCCTCAAAGTGTTCCACATAACAGAAACAGAAGGGGCATTGCCAACCTCTTTTTATGAGGCTTCAGTTACCCTGGTACCAAAACTATACAAACACTCAAAAAAGAAAGAGAATTACAGACCAATCTCACTCATGAACATCGATGCAAAAATTCTCAATAAAATACTGGCAAACTGAATCCAAGAACACATGAAAAAAATCATCCATTATGATCAAGTAGGCTTCATCCCAGAGGTGCAGGGCTGGTTCAACATATGAAAATCTATCAGTGTAATCCATCATATAAATAAACTGAAAGAAAAAATGATATGATCATTTCATTAGATGCTGAAAAAGCATTTGAGAAAATCCAACACCCCTTCATGATAAAGGTCTTAGAGAGATTAGGGATACAAGGATTATATCTAAATATAATAAAAGCAATATACAGCAAGCCAATAGCTAACATCAAATTAAATGGAGAGAAACTCAAAACTCTACCTGAGAACACCTACAGCTGATAAATACCTTCAGTGATATGGCAGGATTCAGGATAAATTAAAAAAAAATCAGTAGCCTTCCTATACACAAAAGATAAAGAAACTGAGAGGGAAATCAGAGAAACATCATCTTTCACAGTAGCCACAAACAACATAAAGTATCTTGGGTAGCACTAACCAAGGAAGTGAAAGACCTATTTGACAAGAACTTTATGTCTTTGAAGAAAGAAAATGAAGAAGATACCAGAAAATGGAAAGATCTCCCATGCTCTTGGATAGGAAAGATCAACATAGTAAAAATGGCAATCCTACCAAAAGCAGTCTCTAGATTCAACGCAATCCCCATCAAAATCCCAACACAAGTCTTCTTCTTCTCTGCATGCAAAACATGCAGGAAGAGCACTGTATATATAATAAATAAATAAATAAATCTTTTTTTAAAAAATGAAGTTTCTATTCAGAGAGCTGGTTGATGTGTTAACTTATGGATATGTAAGTGTGTCACTAGAATTTGTTTTATTACTTTATTCATTTAACAAAAAGATTTTATCCCTTGTGCCTATTACCTATCTAGCTTTAGGTTCTTCCTTCATTGTCAATAAGAGGTGTGGGTTTCATCTCATGAATCAGTTCAAAATTCCAGTTAAAAAGTGTTTGATTCCTACCCCAAAGTCCAAGCCACCAATGTGCATATCTGCTATTCAGACCATTACTGCATTTTTCAATTTCATACCTGGGTGAGATCAACAATTACTTTTCTCTTTTGTTACCATGTATATCACCTTCTAGTATTATAAATGATAGCCAGTAGAGGTAATGCTCCCAGTTGAATACCAGCTAGATTTCTCCTTGTTCTATATTTTCTGTAACCATGGTGAAAACTCCTTTCCAGAGGAATTAAAGAACCTAATGCCTATAGTAAGAAATGATACTGCTCTTTCCAGAGGAATTAAAGAACCTAATGCCTATAGTAAGAAATGATACTGCTCTGGATGACAGAAAAGCTATAGAAGAGAGAACAAAAGATTCAGAAAAGAATAAAGTGAGTATTTTGGCAAACTCCCAAAAATGAAGGAGTACCAAATTAAAAATACAAAACATTGATATTGTCATTGAAGGCCTGGTAGACACGGGTACAGATGAAGCAATAATAACACCAGAATCTTGGCATCCAAATTGGCCTCTTCAGGAGGTATATGTAAAGCTTTTAGGTATTAGAACTTGTCTCAAGCAAAACAGAGGGGCAGATGGGTTGAATGTATAGGGCCAGAAAGACAGAGAGGAATACTAAAACCATATGTGGGTAACATAGCAATAAATTTGTGGGGACATGATTTGTTACAGCAATGGAATACTCAGATTAACATTTCCTAAGTTTTAGAAAGAAAACATAAATTAATGATGTTTCTGGGGAAAGTATTAGAAGGTATTATAAAAAATGGTCTCTTAAAAATCAGGTTGTACAAGAACAGGGTACACCAGCTACTGATCTTCCAAAGCACAAGTAGCCCTACCTTTAAAATGGTTGGCAGGAAAATCTGTCTGGGTTGTGCTAGGGGTTTTAACAACAAAGCAACTGCTGGCTTTAGAACAACTGGTACAGGAACAATTAAAGCTAAGCATTTTGAAGAATCTACTAATCTTTGAATTCTCCTGTATTTGTTATTAAATTCAAAACCTGCAAAATGGAGATTGGTAACAGATACAAGAGCTGTTAATAAGGCAATTCAGCCAATGGGCTCTCTACAGTCTTCGTTGTCTTTGCCTTCTCTATTACCTAAAGAATGGCTTCTTATAGTTATTGATTTAAAAGATTGTTTCTTCACTACATCTTTACAATAAAAAGACATATAAAATTTTTCAGTGAGGCAGTCACATCTTGCTTGCTCTGTGGCTGGATCAGGACTTCAGAGGAATGAGCATTCGTCTTCCCAGAATTTTCCTGTTCTTGTCGCCCCACCTCTACTTCCTGCCTAGTTGTCCCGCCTATATTTCTTGCCTGGCTACTGGCCAATCAGCATTTATTTAATATATAATTGACACGGTACAGACTATTGTCCCACAGCAGAGTGACTGTCAAATCTTGTCAAGACAAGGCATGATGGTCCTTGAAAAATTCTACTTCACAGAAAAATCTGTCAAATATTCTGTATTTTTAAGCTAAAAATTCATTCCTCAATGTTTAGAGGAACTTTGGGTGACTGTCCAGGCATCCAGCCTTCTGTCATTTTTCACATTTTTGGGAGTCAATTACTTGTGATTCTTGTTTACTCAGTTAATACTATTTCCTTCTCTGGTTCCAAAGGTAGTTGAAGACTAGATAGTTGTAGTTATAGTCTTCCTTGTTTATGAGACTCAGAAAAGTAATTCACTATGGACGTATAAAGTGTATAAGGTTGAGAGATATCAAAAGACAGTTTTGGATAATAATTCAAGTTATGATAGAAAATAAATTAGGTACAAGATTTTTGACTCACCAAATAGAATAGATAATTGAGTATTTTCTCTACATTTCTCAAATGCAAATGGACTAGACATTGTTGATGTACTTATTGTCTATATATATAGTTATTATATATATAGTATATATATATAGTATATAGTTATTGTACTTATTGTATATAGATTTTGTTATATTAGTTATAATCTTTTTATACTAGACAAAAGAAGAAATATAGTGATATTTTGTTTATAATCTAACAAATAAAGCTTGTTTGAAGATCAGAGTGCAATACAAGCTGTATTAGTCAACCATAGAGGTATAGTAGTGGTGGTATACACTTTTAATACCAGCACTAGAGAGAAATACAAGGAAAAATGAGACAGGGACATGATCTTTTCAGTCTGAAGATTTCATAGATGTAAGAATTTTCTTCCTAGCTGTTGGCTGCTTTGCTTCTCTGTTCTTTCAGCTTGAACACCAATATGTCTCTGGGTTTTTATCATTCATGTTACACTAAATTGTTAAATATGCAAATATGTTTCCTTTACATAATCCATCATCACTTTTAAAAGAGACACCTCAATACTACTTAACCTATAGATCCCTCAGCAATGTTTCTATTTACATTTGGTGACAAATCAATGCAGATTGGTGATATTTTTGACCATCATTCAGTGTATTCTTTTCCCAGTGCAATTTCCCTATAGATAGGGACATTGACTATAGATTAAGTGTCTTATTTCCTCTTTAATGTGCTATGAATATATTAGTAATTAGAAGCTGTGAAATCTAAAACCTATCATGCTTGTGTTTCAATCAAAAACCTTCTACCTCTTGGTTGGGGTAAACACATGATTATGTGATTATGTGTGTGTCTTCAGAAAGAAGAACTATGTGGCAGAGATTCAAATTCCATGGTAGAAAAGTATCTGATTAAATTTAATTGATGCAGAGAAAAAAAATATACTTATTGAAAGAGATGTCAAATCAATAAAAATATAACAACTAAAGAACAACCCATAGTCAGACAGAAAACAATATGCTTAGTAAAAAAACCAATAGTAGCTAGAGATCATTGAAAAAAGTCCTATGCAAGCCTACTGGGATAGAACCTCCATCAAATATATACTTACATGAAATAATATAATTGTAGTTAACATATAACATGGGTACAATGCCTCCTGTAGGCACCAGGTATTATGAATAAAGACTCTTCAAATTAGGAATGGAATTCCTCATTTAGAATTATGAACAGTGAAGTTTCCAAAATAATATAGCTTATTGCCATTGGTATTGGTTACACTCCAGAAATAGTTGGTAAAGATACAACACACAAGTCAGAGAACATGCCTGATTTTATTTTATGCTTATATGGAAGTTTTCACTCTACTGACTAATGTATGTAGTATTGGAAGGTGTGGTGTTTGCTATCATTGAAGAAAAAATAATGCAATCTTACATAGCTGTGAGATGTGAGCTGCAACAATTATTGTTTAGAAGTCCATCCCTACTTATACTGTAGTAGCATGAATGTTAGAGTAAAAAACAATTTTTGACTGGATTGATGGCCAGCTCCTCAAGACTGAACCCATGGCTAACATAATTAATAAGGTCAAGGACCTTATTAATTGGTCATTATCCCTAATGGAGAATCTGCTACTATTATTTTATATATATATTATATATATATATATATATATATATATAGTTCTAAAGAGACATTATTAAACCAATTCCAAAGGATTTATTGTTATACACATATATCAGTACATCTCTCTATACTCACCAAGAAGCTTCCTTTTGCAGTAGTTGATGATAATTAAAAAGACATCCAATAATCAATATGTAGAGAATAACAGACTTTAGGATGACAGATGGGGTATATGTATCATACTCTCCTATCACAAACAGAGGAGATCATTTCAGTAAAGGGGGTGAAAAGATTCTGAGAGCACATGAAAACAGTGCTTTCTGGATACAGCAGGACCCTTGCAATATGAACTCATAGCAGGTACAAGAAGCATGTGCAGAACCTGTGATGATTCTGTCAGAAAAGTTTCAAACACAGAACATTGTATAGACTCATAAAGTTCCACCACTAAGAGAGATGACATTCACAATGATGATTATGGTGGGAGGCATAGTTTGTTTTCAAGGATATGGCCTCCAAGAAGCTACATGCCATGCTTGCATTTTTTTCAACTTGACAAGAACCTAAACTCATCTGGGAATACATCATCCTAATTGAGAAAATGCCTCCATTAAATTGAACTTAGGAAAGCCTTTGGGGACATTTTCTTGATTAATGTTTGATGTGGAACAGCCTAGTTCATTAAAGGCAATGGAAGCATTGAGAATGTGAGTCTTGGTTATGTTAAAAAATAAAGATGAGCAAGCCAGTAAGCAGTTTTCTTCCATGATTTCTGCTTTAGTTTCTGCCTCTAGTTTCCTGCCTTGAATTTCTACATTGACTTCACTCAGTGATAGAATATAGCATGAAAGTTGTAAGGTGCAGTTAATCCCATCCTCCCCAAGTTCCTTTAGTCTTGCTGTTTTATCACAATATAACTCTTACTAAGAAAGTACACATGCTCATTAGATAGCTCTATACCCATGCATGCAACTGACAGCACTAAGTGAGTTCAGGGCTCAATGGGAGATGCATGGATATCCCTAGGGAAAAGAAATAGAAAAGATTCCACAGGTAGACTGCTGAGAAAAAGTAGGGATCAGGTGGGAGCAGAAGGAGAGAAATAACTGGAAATGGGGAAGGGCATTTTGGGGTGAGGTAGAAATCTAATTCAATAAAACTCCCTGGAATATATGAGGGTGGTCATAATAAAGACTCCTAGTGATGGGGAGATACAAGCCTGAACCAGTCATCTTCTGTAACCAGGAAAGTCTTTCCAGTGGAGGGACCAAGATATCAATCCAGCCACAAAACCTTTCACCTACATGTCAGCAAGATTTGCTGTGTTAAAGTTGGCACAGAAGTTGTGAGAGTGGCCATGCAATGACTGGTCCAACTTGAGGCCTATGTTAGGAAATGGAGCCCTTGCCTGACACTCTCTGGAAGTCCACAAACCAAAGGATAGATAGCCTAGAGACCAAGGATAGAACGAAACACACCTGGCAAAGAAGAAGAAGGAGGAGGAGGAGGAGGAGGAGGAGGAGGAGGAGGAGGAGAAGAAGGAAGGAAGGAAAGAAAGAAAGAAAGAAAGAAAGAAAGAAAGAAAGAAAGAAAGAAAGAAAGAAAGAGAAAGTCAATGAAAGATTACTAAGGATATTTTGCTATAATTGTAGTCAATTTGGAAGATAGTTTGAAAATTTCATTAAAAATTTAACATCATTTTACCTTAGACTTCAGCAATTATATTTATCAAAATAATTTTAAAATGAATGTGTATACAAGACCATGTAAATAAATGTTTGATAATGACTTATTCATGATTGCCAGACTTGAAAGCAATCTTCATTTTTTAAGCAAATATATCTCTATGCTGCCATATGTGGTATAGTACTATATTATTAGTAAAAAGAAATGAAATAAGATCCTAGACTTAGATGGACATAGAAGAAAGCTAAATGAATATAATACTAAGTGAAAGAAGTATGTAAAGACATCTGCATGTTGTCTATTCCTATCTCAGTCACATTCTGTACGAATACATCTAGAGCACTGATAAAGATATCTAAGAGAAGAATGGAGAGGAAGAGTCACCTGATACAGTTCTTCAGGCTCATTAAACTATGCTTCATGATACTCTAATGGGACATTTCTTAAATCCCATAAGACATACAACTAAAAATTCCTGAATTATGGTAACAAAAATATATCCCTACCTTAGGTCATTGAGTATTACCAATGTCTCATCATGGTGTTGGAATCTGAGAGTGGAATGACCTATATATTTGGAGGGGCAAAGGTGGGTTCACATTTAATTTTTGTTGAATTTAAGATTACTTTAGAAAACAAAGACTAGTTAAAAATGGCATTTGCTGTGATGGTGCAACCTATAATGTTAAGATGGCCCTAATGCTTTAGTTTCCTAGTACTTCTGTTCTTTAAAACGTTAAATTAGTTCTGAATAAACTACAAATTAGTCACCTTAACTTTTTGTGTGGGAAGTCGATGAGCCTGACACCATATACCTCAACTTCTGTACCTTTTACTAAAATTCAGAGGTATTCAGACCTTATAGAAAAAGGTCCTCCTTCCCTGGAAATCCTGTGATATCATCATAAGTACCAAGAAAACTACCACAAAAGAAATCTAGTACACCTGACTGAGGCCCCATATGGCGTCTTCTGAAAGATGAGTTACCACATCTTCTGTTGCAGTACAACTCGTGCTCCATGCACTACATTATGGTTCGTGAGTTAGCAAGGGCCTGGAGATTGAAACACACAGAGACACACACAGACACGAGTGTCAAGAAATGCCACTCCAAAAATGCCAACTATATTGTGCTCCAGGGCAGCTTATATAGGGTATATCCTTGACTATGACCACACCAGAAGCTACTCTCCTGCCATCAGGAACACCTGAGGGTCTCTTTCTCAGAGCATCTACAAAACAAGTTGTTTGCTCAGAGCAGTTGCAAGCGTAAGAAAACAAGTTGTGGCAGGGGTCACAGGAAATTCAGGGTCTGTAGGTCCACAGTCTCCAACATTCTGTAATAACTACAAGAAATATAAAGGAACACAAATCAACCAAGCAACCCATACCACACAAAATTAATGAGTCCATGTCCTTGAGAGGAATCAACCTTTCACAGATCATTCCCATATGGTTCTCAAGGATGTGAAGTATAAGTTTTTCAGAGACTCATAAGAAAGAAGGGCTTCTATCAAGCATATCACTATTCTCATGATGTGGGATTCCCCTCTGTATGCTGTGAATACCATTGGTGAATAAAGAAACTGCCTTGTCCTGTTGATAGGGCAGAACTTAGATAGGTGGGGAAAACTAAACTGAATGCTGGGAGAAAGGAGGGAGAGTGAGAGAGAAGCCATGTAGCCCTGCTGGACATAGATGCCAGAACTTTACCAGGTAAGCCACAGCCTCGTGAAGATAAACAGATTACTAGAAATGTGTTAAATTAAGATATAAGAGTTAGCCAATAAGAAGCTAAAGCTAATGGGTGAACCAGTGATTTAAATAATATAGCTTCTGTGTGATTATTTCAGGGCTGAGCAACTGGGAACAAACAAGTGGCCTAAGCACAACACTCATATACTACTTTGCTATCCTTTCCATAAATAAATGCTTCAGTTATTTAAGAATTGTCTTCTACTAGGAGGCAGGTGGGTTGTTTGTTAAACAGAATCTGGAGTTGTAAATCTCAAAATCTTTAAAAGAAAGTGGGCCATCTTCATTAGCAGTTTTTGCTAATAAAATGAGTCATTAATATGTATCTAGATAATCAAGTGCTAAATGTGCTACATAAATATCTAATGAATTGATTAGTTGCAAAGATGATTTAGAAAAGAAAAATTTCAAATTAATGCACAAATAAATATCTGACAGTTCATGTAGGAACTCCAGGGGAGATTTAACATTATGGAGTTAACTCAAAGTTGGGGATGTTTTCAAGTTCCAATAAGGAGTGTTTAAAAAGTTGCTGTCATTCAAAGACCATTGCAGAAGTATAGCCATTGATTAAGCTTCAGTGCAAATGGTGAAGATAAGGAAGAGAAGGAGGTGGTTAGGATGATGATGAGGAGGAGGTGGAGGATTAAAGAACAACCTGTAGTCCTAAATACCTACACTTTCAAGTACTGACTCTTTCAAAGTCAGATTCATAGTAAGGCTTTGAGATTAGAAGTTCGAGTTCAAGCCAGGTGAAGGTGGTGGTGGTGGTGGTGCAGGCCTTTAATCCCAGCACTTGGGAGGCAGAGGCAGGCAGATCTCTGTGAGCTCAAGACCAGCCTGGTCTACAGAGCTAGTTCCAGGACAGGGTCCAAAGTTACAGAGAAACTCTGTCTTGAAAAACAACAACAACAACAAAAAAGAAGTTCAAGGTCAGAAGTATGTTCAGTCTTCAATTCTGAGAATATTTCTGGGGGAAGATAGAATTCTCTCTCTCTCTCTCTCTCTCTCTGTGTTTGTAAATAATCAAACTGTAGGTGCTTATGGGACAATTCTTTATAAGGAGAAGCTAAATTGCAAACACTTGATACTGAAAGTAAACAAGATATCATAAAAATTACAAAAATAAATATGTAATTATGAAGAATCTTTGTGGACTGGTAATTAACTAACTTCTTTAGCTCTTTAATATCCATATGCTATAATAAAATATCATTTCTCCAAATCAAATAATAGACTGACTTTAAAAATTTTATTGTAATTTTGATAAAGAAATCTTTACTGTGCTAAGGATTTGTTGGGCTATTTAGACAGCTTCAATTTAGGGAGAGAAAAATTAGCAACGAAAATAATTTTAAAAGTTGCAATGTTACTTTTTAAGAGGAACTCAAACAGATTTAGAAATAAATACATAAGAAAAATAAGGAGCATACACCCTATTGAAAAAAAAATAAGGCAGATGAGCCCCTGTCCTACCTTTGGAACAACTGGAAGAAAAACTAAGTTTTATCCAATGTCTTTCATAGCTAAATAAGTCCCTCACCAGATCTCCAACCTAGAATTGTTTTTCTGGGAACCACTTTGAGAGATCAGTGAAAACAGCACCTGAATATTCCAATGTCTGTGGTAGAATAGATTCAGGAGCCTAACCACGTGAGCCTCTTCAGTTAAGTTGCAACCCTCCCTGTCCTAATGACACACAGTGTTTGGCTGTCCTTATTGCAATGGCCGACCATCCTTTGTCTGAAGGCGTGGCTCTAAAGAATTCTTGGTAAATGGAATAGTCCTTTTTCTCTTCTTAAGACCAGTTTATTATATTTTATCTGAAGATTATAAATGGAGTAGGGTGCATCTTCTTGGCCTCATAAAAAATAGGGATGTATTTTACCATGAAATTGCTCAGAAGATTTCCCATAGGGTTTATTACAAGCTTTTAGGCTTGGAAATTAATTTTCTTTGTAATTCTATTTCCCCTGAAAGTTATACAGTGGGTAGTTGTCTATGTTGAATACTTTGGAGTGAGTGACGCATTACCATCTACGTAAAAAACTGTATGTAGAGCCATACACAAACTCACCAGTGAGACTTTGCCGCACTATAATGGTGTTTAATACTAAAAATTTGGCTGAAACCCAAGAGTCGTGAATATAGTATCTAAAAAGTGATAGACTCCAATGAAGAAAAGAGAATGGACTGCCCTCAAGATCTGGAATCAGTGAGAATAGAAGAAATTAGGGAAGTTAAACAAAGAAAGTGCTTAAATGATTAAGATGTATTCTGCTGTGTGAAATGATGCTGTTAGATAGAAAAAGGTGATGCTTGAAATGAAATATGAGATTTAGCAACTGGAGACTGTTAGTTATATTAACAGTACAGTTTAGAGCCCTCAATGGAAACAAAACAAGAAGGGTAGTAGCAAGTGCTGACAATGAGCCATGCTAGTGAGGTGTGCAAGGTTGGAATGTTGGACTTGGCTCCTAGGTATAAATAAATAAAATACATAAAGAATACCAACTGAGCATATCTCATCCAAATACCACACAGGGTAATTGAAATACAACCCAAGGGCTTAAACATGGCCTTGGTGGGAACACAAATTTGCATCATGAATCTAAAAGCACTTTCCACACAAGAGCTCTGTTCTTCATAGGAAAAATGAACACATTTGCTAGGCTATTGCTGAGCAAAAATCAGATGAGAGTAAGTTTAAAAGATGGACAGAGATGTTATCCAAGACTAGTAAAATTAAAGTAAGATCAAAATAAATTAAGTTATGAGAATTTTGTGCTTCCTGTTTGACACATTCATTCTAGCTATTAAAAACCATGTGCAAAAGTATTAAGTACATCAGCCTATGAATGAGGAATATAGGTTACAGGAGAAACAATATATTTTGCATTTATATGTGGTGTCTTTACACATATATAAAGTCAAAAGACAACTTTACAGAATTAGTTGTGTTTTTCTACTATGTGGGAATGATGGATTAGATGCAATTTATTAGGCTTGGCAATAAGCACTTTTACACTGTTAGCCATCTTACCAACCTATAGCAGAAAAAAATAGGAATTTTACCTGCATCTGTAAGAAGAAGGAAAATGGTATAGTATTGAGACAGGTTGTTATCAGACAGAAACCTGTGCACTCAGTAATCCTGGGGAGAGACAAAGCATCTCAGCATAGGCCCAGACTGTTGATCATATATAAAAAAAAATCTCTGATATTGTCTTTGTTATTTCCTCAACAGCAAAGTAGTGCTGAAGATATGTTGTTAAACATAATATAGACAAGAACAATGCAGATGTAAATTCAATTACAAGATCTCAAAAAAGTTCTTAATTAAATCAACTAAATGAATATGCAAGAGAGATGAAAATATATTTTACATCAAAAATCAGTTGGGACGATTTTTACCTAGACAGATCCTCCTTGGATAGGATTGTCCTGTCTATGTCAATCTTCTATATCATGTATGTATGGTATGTTTTATATATCTTAGTATCTTGTTGAATTATTCAACAACTGTTAAAGAAACAAGAGGCTCAAAAATAATGAGTGCTGTCCATCTCATGCCTTCACATGAGACCTTCAAAGAAAATAAAAACTAAAGTTCTAAGTCACTGACTCAAACACACATATTAAAACATATATTGAAATCCTACTTCACTGTGCAAGTAGAAAATTGTGTCACTTCCCTAATTATCTCATATGATGAAATAGTGGAAGGATTACGTAATACTACTTTTGTATAGACTTCAGAAGATTTCTTATCTGCACTACTACACTATTCAAGACAAAAGTGGCATGTTTGCTCTCAAATATAGATTCGAGATTTGAATATTTAGATTTTTTTGTGTTAACCTCAAAGTAGATATAGAAGCCAGGAAAGAAAGACGTCGATGGAGGTGCCTGAAGGGAAGAGGAGGAACAGTAAAGCACGGGTAATATGTGTTCTGGGGAAAGCTCCACTCTAACTCCTGCATCCATATACCCAAGGAGTCTGGGATGATTTAGGTGAAAGTCTCACCTTTCTATTCCCCCAGACCCTGGACCCTCAGAAATTTCTCCTCCTCTCAGAAAGCCCTCCAAGTGTTCGTTCCTCCCCCAGGCTGTTTTAGACTATGCCTACAGGCTATTTAAGACCTCGTCCATAGATCTACCATGTGTTCCTTGTATTCTGTTGACTGCCTTCCTGAGGGCCACCAAGGAGTGCTTTGCTTTGCATTGTCCTGTTTATTAAATCTGGATTTATTAATTTGGTCTGATTTCTTTTATTATAATATCAGTGGCAAAGGAATTCATCAGCCGGAGATCCAATACTTAACAATATGTAAGTAAATATGAGAAATATTGGGGATGGAAAGGATTAAACAAGTATGAAAATGGAGCAAGTTGCAGATGATAGAAAACCTGAGGTTGGCTGCTCATCCAAAACAAAAGGCTGTATAGAAACCTGTGGTTTGGCAAGCAAAAATGTAAATAAAAATGAATAAAGATGTTCTTAATGTGACAATAATGTTGCCGCTAGAAGCTATGAGCATTGCAAAACACCAACAAACCCTGAGTGCATAATGCAAGATAACTCATTAGTGTTGTTAGTCAGGGAGGCCCAGGAGGTGCCTAAGCAATGCCTGGCCTTAGTATACTGCTGCCCCCAGAACTAGATGTCACGACCCTGTTGCTGAAGATATTATATACCACAGTTGAAGTAAACCAAGAAATAAAGCTGGAGTTAAAGTAGAATAGAGCTTCATAGAGCTGGAAGTTCCTATGCAGGATGCTGGGGGAGAAAAACTATGAATAGGTTGATGCAGTTATGAATTCTTTTTTCTTTAATAAATGATGATCTGTATTAAATGAAAACAAACACAATAAAAGTATAACAAATAGTCAGAATTGAATTGAAGTTTAAATATCTTTTTTAAAAAAAAATATTTATTTATTTATTTATTATGTACACAATATTCTGTCTGCATGTATGCCCGCAGGTAAGAAGAAGGCACCAGACCTCATTACAGATGGTTGTGATCCACCATGTGGTTGCTGGGAATTGAACTCAGGACCCTTGGAAGAACAGGCAATGTTCTTAACTGCTGAACCATCTCTCCAGCCCTGAAGTTTAAATCTCTTTGCTCCTAATGTTATCTTGTATTTTTTCATTTTATTGAATATAGATTTTTTTCATATAATATATCCTGCATACACTTTCCTGTCCATCTATTTCTCCCAACTTCTCCTCACATCCACTTCAGTCCACACCCACCCACTCTCTGCCTCACCTTAGAACACAAGCAGGCTTCAAAAGGATAATAATAAAAGAAAAGAAAATGTAACAAAATAAAACATAATAAGATAAACCAAAAACAAACTAATGCATCAGAATTAGGTAAGACAAACCGAAGGAAAAGTGCACAAGAGAAGACACAAGAAACAAAGAATTGCTTGCAAGTTCACACACTGAAGAATCCTATAAAAACACTAAATTGGAAGTTATAATACATATGCAAAAGACCAAGAGGATAAAAAGTAAAGGAAATATATATATATTAATACATTAATATATTATGTAATTATATTAATATGCATATATACAATAAATATATATTGATATATAATATGTATAATATATACATATAGATTATTTCTCTCATGTGTATATATATATTTATATTTAAAATAAAAATAAGATTAAATTTAAAAAGAAGGAAGGGTCCTGACATGATGTAACCAGACAAGGAACCTCCAAGATGCTGTTGAATTTATTTTCTGTTGGTCATCAATTGAAGGGCATAAAATGTACCTTTAAGAGATTTTTTTTCTTCCCCCACAATGAGACTCCCTTGGAGGAAACTAAATTTTCATTTGTAAGTGGTTATTAATTGGAAATTGACTTTAGAGATGAGGCATGTGTACATTTCTTCTTTCAGCTCTAGGAGCCGAAATTGTACAAAACTGTAGAGGGCTCATGAATGCTTCCTCTCTTTCTATGATTTCATATATGTATCAATCCTACTGATTTAGACAGCCTTGTTTTCTTGGTGTCCCCTTCTCTTCTGAATCTCTACCTCTTCTTTCACAGGGTTCCCAGATTCTTGAGAAGAGAAATTTGATGTAGACATATGGTTTGGGGATTAGTGCTTCGATGTATGTCACTCACAGAATAATATCTGGTTGGGGGTCTCTGTCTTTGTTTGTATTTGTTGCAGAAGGAAGTTTCACTGATGATGGCTGAGCAAGGCACTGATCTAAGAGTATAGCAGAATGCACTTAGAAATAATTTTATGGCTACATTTTTAACAGTAATATTGTTTTTATTATATGTCCCAAGGCGATCTACTCATAGGATTTGGTCACCCAAGCAGTGTTGAGGATGGGTTCTGTTATGTGGAATGGAATTTCAATCAAATAAGATATTGGTTGGTTACTCTCACAAACCTTCTAATATGCTTGCAGGCATGACACCATTGGAGATTGAAGGATTTGTGTTTGGGTTGCTGTTTATATGACTTCTTTATATGTGGTGTGCAGAATAACTTTCTGTACCAAATACTAGCTCGTGCTTATGAAGCTCTATGTAGGCACTAATTCAGAGTTGTTCAATGAACTATATAGGTGTTCTCTTTAACATTTGGCCTTTACCTTCAGTTTGTGAAGAGCAGCTTATAGTCTTGGCGATAGCTTGAGCTGTTTACAGGTTCCAATGTGACCCCTTTGGCCAAGAATTCAATTAGATATTACACCTTTACTGGTATTGTATCCTTTATTTGGTGATAACATGAAACCAACTGGGACTCTGTCTCCCAACTATTTGGATTTCTGTTATTGAACAGAATATTTGTTTACTATGTTAAGATGTGTTGCTGTATTCCTTGCTTGCCTAAGGCAATGAATGATCTAATAAAAAGCTGATTGGCCAAAATAACTAGGCAGAGGAGGGCTAGGAGTGTGCTAGTGGGCAGAGCGAAAAGGGGAGTCGGCCAGAGACTAGCCAGATATGTGCAGAGGAAGCAGGGATGCAGGATCAACAGTACATAGATGAGGTAAACAACTCTTGGGGCAGCTCAAAGATGAATAGAAATAGGTTCATTTAAGTTAAAAAAAAAAAGCTAGTTAGAAACAAGCCTAAGCTAAGGCTGAGAATTTGTAATTAATAATAAGTCTCCTTGTTATGGCTTGGTTGCTGGTCATTCAAGAAAGTTGTCTACAGATCTGGTTTAAATCTCACTGTTATGTATATATTTTTAGGTAGGTCCTACTATAGTTAAGCTTCCTTATTGCTCCTCAAAAGTCCCTTAATTTTATCGGTCTCTCACAATATTCCCTCCTCAGTCCCTCTTTTCTTTCCCTCATTCCATTAGATCTATCTTTTCCAACCTCCCTTTCCATCTATTCTTACCCATTCTATTTTCCTTTCCTAAGGAGATCTATTTGCCCCTTACTCTATAGCTAACATCTGTGGTTCCATAGATTGTAGCTTGGTTATTGTTGACTTAGCAGCAAATATGCTCATATAAATTAATACACACCATATTTGTCTTTCTGAGTTTGATTGCTTAAGTCAGGGTGATTTTTTTTCAAGTCTCATCAATTTACAGGTCAATTTCATGATTTTTTAATGACTGAATAATGCTTTAGTTTGTAGATTTTCTGCATTCTTGATCCATTCTTCTTTATCAATAATAAACATAAGCTATTTACAATTTTTTGGCTATTGTAAAGAGCAATGAACATGGTTACGCAAGTGTTTCTATGGTAGAATGAAAGGATGAGATATCCTTTGTTTATCTGCCTAAGTGGTATAGCTGGATCTTGAGGTATATGTATTATCATCTTTCTGAGGAACAGCCACATTGAATTTCATAGTTTTTACGAGTTTGCACTCCTACCAGCAGTGGAGGAGTGTTCACATTTGTTTTCTCCACAATCTCAATAACATGAGCTGTCACTTGGCTTTTCGTTTTTTGTATTTTTTTTTTATCTTGGTCATTCTGACTGGTGTAAGATAGAATCTCAAAGTAGTTTTGATTTGTATTTCCCCAAAGACTAAAGATATCAAACTTTTTAGGGGTTTCTCATCCACTTGAATTTTGTCAATTGAGAATTCTCTGCTTAGAACTTTACCCCATTTTCAATTGGGTTATTTGAATTTTTTGATTTTTGAATTCCTTATATATTTTGGATATTATGCCTCTATTGAGTGCACACTTGGTAAAAAAAAAATCCCATTCTGTAGGCTACCATTTAGCCTAAATGATGGTGCATTTTGCTTCTTAAATTTCATGAGGTATGATTTATTAATTGTCAAACTTAGTGTTCTGTTAAAAAAGTCTTTTCATGTGCCAAGGAGTTCAAGGATATTCCCTCACTTTCCCTTATATCAGGTTCAGTGCATCTGGCTTAGGTAGAGGTCTTTGATCCTTTTACATTTGAATTTTGTGCACAATGATAAGTACAGGTTGATTTAGATTATTTACATAAGTACAGTCAGTTAGACAAATACTATATTGGAAGATGTTGTCTTTTTTTCCCACTGTATATTTCTGGCCTTTTTAATAAAATTCAGGTGTCTGTCAAAGTGTGAATTTATGTCTTCAATTCGATTTCATTCATCAATGTGTCTGTTTTCATATCTGCCATGAATTCTATGAACAAAAATACTATACTACCCAGCAAGATAACCCACTGGTTCAATATTGGCAGACTCTTTCAGTGGTAACCAACAGTTTTCTTCTTGTCTTTAAAGCCTTTCTACAGAAGACAATTCATTCTTCACACTGTAGTAGCAAATAACCTATAGTTAGTGTCTTAGTTGTCTTAGTTAGGGTTTATATTGCTGTGAAGAGACAACACGACCATGGCAAATCTTATAAAGGAAAACATTTAATTGGGGTCACTTACAGTTTCAGAGGTTCAGTACTATATCAACACGATAGGAAGAATAGCAGCATGTAGGCAGACATAGTGCTGTAACTGAGTTTCCTACATCTTGCAGGCAACAGCAAGTTAGCTGAGACACTGGGTTGTATCCCAAACATAGGAAACCTAAAAACATGCCTACTTCTACCAACAAGGCCATACCGGCTCCAAAAATGTCACATCTCCAAATAATGCCACTACATATGAGATTATGGGGGCCAATTACATTCAAATTATCACAGTTAGAAATTTATAGGTCCAAGAGAAGGCATTTTTCTGTTGTTTAATTAATTTGACACAGTATCAAATTGCCATCTGTATATTTGTGTCTATACTTATAGACAAAGGCTACTCTCGGCCTTAACCAGAGAAACTTCTCTCTTTAGTGAATAATGGTAAACCCAGAGACTCAAGGTGCTGAGAAGTGAGACCTGAGATTTCATGCCTAAATAGGGTATTTATTGTTCCACTTCTAGGGTTCAGAGAGCATTATGGATGAGAGGATATAAAGAATATAACATCTGGGAGATAAAGAGAAGTTCTGCTTTGCTTTATCATCTGGGCATGAGACAGCTATTTTCATCATCAATTCACAGTGCTGAAGTCTCCCAGATGGCGTCAGCTGAAACGTTGAGTACTAAGGGTTCTTAGGAAGGGTACTAAGAGTACACTGTCTTCATTGTGTCCTTGCTGCTGAGCCCATCAAGCTCCCTACACAAACTCAAATTCATGGAAATGCTGAGGCTCTAGTTAAACTCAGTGACTCAGGAATCAACACAACAGCAACAAAAACATGAATGACACAAACAGATTTGTAGGGAGAATGAAGGATTGATGGGTGAGCGGGAGATATGTGTGGGTAGGGGTAAGAGTAACCGTAATGCATAATGTATTATTGACGTGTATGAAATTGTCAAAGCAAATTTGGTACATAAAAACATGCAAAAAGGAAAACAAAAGACAGAAATAAAGAAAGATGAAGAAAGGGTGGGGAAATCAATTTTTGCAGCCTATCCACTGCGTTCAATCAATACAAGCTTTTGTCTTTGTACTATCAGTGACTGCTTAGCTACATATTTTATTTTCTAAGATGTGGTTAAATAATTAGTGTCAAATTAGATATCTCTGGAGAGTAGAATTTTAATTTATCACTCCTACTACATATATAATTAGGACTAAAACATATATATGTATATTATACATATTTTATGCACACACATATGCACACATATCCAATAAGCATAGCTTTAGTAGATGAATGAAATCATTCATTTTATTAAGGATATTCTATAATTTACCCATTAACTGGAATGATAAGCTACATATTTTTATATGTAACCTGCAGATATTATTTAGATGTTTGCAATATTGTTTAGATCCTCAGTGATATTTTCACAATACAGCTCCTGTCTTTATTGAAGATCATAGTGTGGGTGAATATACAAATTGTTTTGTTTCTAAGGAAAGAGGCCTAGGATAACTTTGAACATCCTCACATCTATTCATAAATCCACAGAGTCAAAAGGGGAAGAACAAACAGCTGTTATTGTCGCCATCTATCCAAACACCTCAATAATATCCCATCCAACTGACAAAGTGACAAATCCAGCATCTTTATCTTATCCTTATAATTTAATTTGCAAACAGTGAGCTTGATGCCTTCCCCTCCAGGCCCAGTGTCAGTCTTACTGAATGAAAATTCAATTCTCACCAATAGCCCTCAAGGGTAATTACTGGGCTGCGGTGAACAGTTTTGCAGGCAGAACTCTGGTTGAAATCCAAACAATGTCTCTTTTCAGTGATGGAAACCCTTTCTTCCTGGATTGTATCCACTCTGCCAGACCTGCTTAATGATTTGTTTACTTTTCTTACTATTGCACAAGCAGACAGCATCTACTTTTCCTTTGGTTATTTTTATGTATTAGTTTTTAAACATTTATTCAGTGTGTGTGCACACATTCCTGAGTATGTGGATATGTGTATGTGTATGCATGATAGATAGATATAGACACATAGATAGATACATAGGTAGGATATGGAGAAAAAGAAACAGGGAGAGTGAGACAGAGAGAGAGAGAGACAGAGAGAGAGACAGAGAGAGAGAGAGAGAGAGAGTCAAGGAGGTGAGGGTTGGAATAGGGTATGAGCATGTTTCCACACAACAAATATACATGTCACAGGACAATTTTTTGTCAGTCTCTGAGTCGGAATCTTTCTTCTGTCTGTGACCACAGTACATGATGCATAGTCCAGCTTCAGGCCAGTTCTCCTGCCTTCTCTTCTCACCTCCTTGAGATTAGAGATGTAAATTATCGAACCTGATTTGTTTTTGTTTTTGTTTTTTTTTAGTTATAAACTGATTGGCCCATTGGCTCAGGCTTCTTATTAACTCTTATAACTTATATTAGCTCATTATTCTTGTCTATGTTAGCCACGTGGCTCAGTACCTTTTTCGGCGACAAAGTCACATCTTGCTTGATCTGTGTTTGGATCATGATTGCAGACTACAGAATCCTCTTCCCAGAGTTCTCCTGTTCTCATTGTCCCACCTCTACTTCCTGCCTGATTGCCCCACCTATACTTTCTGCCTATCTTCCGGCCATTCAGCATTTTCTTAAACAAGTACAAGAAACAAATGTTTATAGGGTAAAACCAGTGTCCCAGAGCACCCCGCTTTTTTTAAGAACAAGAACTCTGAATCTAATATTCTTTGTTTAGCATTTCTTCTGACCATTACCCATAACAACTTGTAACCAACATTCTAAACAAAGGAAAATATCCATAGTTCATTTTTTGGGAATGTGGGCATAGTTTATTCAAGAAACTTTCTGCTGATTGGGGGCACTGATAATTTTATGGGGCCTAAAGAAAATTTAGTATTATGATCAAGTCATGAGTGCAGTATCCTGTTGGGCTTGATCATCTCATGCAACAGTCTTGAATCTGTTCTGGACGTAGAATTCAAACATCTGGGCCATCTGTTCCTACCACAGATTTCTCAGGTGGTCTTCCTTGATCAAACATGATTTTTCTTAACCCTGAATGAATCCACAACCTCTCATTTCCTGTGGAAACAAAAGCAAAACCTCTTCTCCTAAGTAACATACCTTTTGACTTTAATTTTGAAGTCAAGGTATTTTCAAAATATCTATCTTGGATTAATTCAGCAGCATTTATAAACAAATATCTTTTAGCAGCTATTGCTCCTTCCTCAGCATTCAAACAATTCAAAGAGAAAATAATAACATACAGTACCCAAACTCTCTGTTGTTTTTCATTTTTACGTGGCTTTATTTTAACCTATATTTCTATTATTTTTATTTTTAACTTTTGGCTTTTTGAGACAGGGTTTCTCTGTATATCTTTGGCTGTTCTGGAACTCCCTCTGTAGACCAGGCTGTCCTTGAACTCACAGAGATCTACCTGCCTTTGCCTCCCAAGTGTTGGGATTAAATGTGTGTGCCACCACACCCAACTACTCTTTTTTTTTCTTTTAAGGACTCTATGTTTATTTTTTCTCCCAAGCCTACATATATTTTTAAACACACAATAAACCATTAAGAAGTTTTCTTTGTCTTTGAATCTATCTTTACTGCATCTCTCTCTCTCTCTCTCTCTCTCTCTCTCTTTGACCACATGAGTCTTTAATTTACTAAGCAATATGGCTAGGATTATAGCTGTGGCTTTGAGGGTTGGATCCATCCCATTCCTTAGCTTTCTGAGATTCCAGCCTTGTGGCAGAGGTACCAGATGGAGCCATGCTTATTGCCACAACTCTATGGCATTTCAAGGTCCCTGCCACCACCAAAAAGCATGCCATCAGCTTTTCATCAACACCATGTAAGTGTTTTATGGCAATACATCTTTCAAAAGCTGCAAGGTTTTACAGGTAAAGCTGAGTTAGGAAACCACTCTTAATTGAGAGTGCTTGTGTCTAGCAAGCAGAGACCACCTGAGAAAATGCTGCTATCAATAAACAATGCTTAACTCTATTCTTTTCTATCTAGAATTATTTCCTAAGCTCTCTCCAGCTTTATGTGGATACAGTTGTCCACTTGGGTGCCATTCTGTTCTCCGAAGTTTCTGTACTTCCCAGTTCCCACAGTCATTGAGTCCCAAAGATATCATACAGAGGTCTAAATTAGTTATAAACTGATTAACCCATTATCTGCTCAGGCTTCTTATTAACTCCTATAACTTATATTAGCCCATTATTCTTGTCTATGTTAGCCACGTGGCTTGGTATCTTTTTCGACGACACAGTCACATCTTGTTTGCTCTGTGTCTGGATCCCTACTGAATTTTTATGTCAATTATGGGGATTGAATTCAGGTCTCCAGGCTATGTGACAGACCCAGCAAGCAGTTTTATCTGATAAGACATCTCATTGGCAACAGTATTGTAAATCTTTTAAATGTCCAAAATATGATGCATTTCATTTTTAGTATTTTTTGCATTGCTATTTGCAATTACAGATTGATCTAGATGTTCACTTGACCTTTTTTAGTGTGTCCAAGATAAATTTCCTGACAACTCTCATGAACTTAATATTTTTTATCTTTTCTAAAAATGTATTAATAACTATATCTAATTTTTATATGAGATATTTAACAAATTTCAACAGATTCATTAGAGTCATTGCAAATGAAGAAATCCACAGGTTGAGATTGCCTAAACAGATTGTTCAACGGGTATCTCTGTGGTTGCCTTTGATTATGTATGCTGCCTGTGAATCTGCATGTTCCTAAAATTAAGGAAACAAATATACTATTTATTTAAATAAACATTTACAGCAGGTTCTATGCAGATAATACTTTTAGCAATCACTTTATTCCTTTTCAAGTTATTTTTCCAGCTGCATGTCTATTTAAGGAACTAACTGTTCAAGGGATCCACAAATTCACTCTGGACCTGTGGAAATGAAAACGTGCTAAAATTTTAAAAATACAATCTACTAAAATATTTCTTTGCTGCCATCCCAAATTGCAAAGCCTCAGTATCCATACTAAAGTGATGAGAAAGAGGCTATCATATTTTCTGAATTAATCAAGTTTGTTAGCATTATTCATGCAACTGTCTGGTAATATAAAAATGTTCCTGTCAGAGTGGATAGAAAATACATATATTACCAAAATTTGAAAGGAAAAATAAAATAAGGGTAATGGTTTTGAGTAACATCTTTTCTTCTGAATTAGGAGGCATAGTGAATGATATTTTGACAAGACTTTGAAAGTGATAACAGTAAATCTTTGATAGGGGCTAAGGGATGTTCTGGTGGAGTACAGGGACATAAAATATGAGCTCTTTATTGAAGAAGATTCTATGAAGAGCAGTCAGTCTTTCAGGAAGTGTTTCTTGCTATAAAAACAGCCTATGCAATGTTCTTACTGTTCCTAAATCTCTGCCCCTTTACCTGACACTCTACTACATTTTAGGGAGTAAAAAGTAAACAAGAAAAGAGTCTGTCCCTCCAGCATCCAAATATGGCTGAAATGTAAATAACGAAGGTTTCAAAGCTCTCTAATTAATTTCAATGAACTTACAAATATAAAGAATACTTGCACAAATATTATATCTTCTGGACATACCCTCAAACAAGCTCCAGACTCTAGTTTCCTATGGGCAATATGAGTTCCCACATCAGCATACAGAGGTCTCTTTACTCTGTTTTCCATCACCAGATATTATCTGTACTTTAGTGGGTGCCTGTCTGTTTGTTCAGTGGTTGCAAAGTACCTCTCACCTGGCCAAACAGAGAACTCTCTACTATCTTTTGAAGTGCAATGGAATTTCTCTTTTTACTTTATTTAATTTTATATTTTAAAATAAAACAAACTATCATTTTTTCATTCTACATAGCAATAATAGTACCCACACCCTCCCCTCCTCCCATTCCCTCCATCTATCTGATAACCAACCCCTCATCCACTTCTCAGAGAGGATAATGCACATTGCTTTGGGAAAGGACCAAGGCCCTTCCTACTATATCTAGACTGAACAAGTTATCCATCCAAAGAGATGGGTTCCTAAAAATCCAGTACAAGCAGTAGGGATAATTCCTGGTACCACTACCAATGGTATCCACAGTCTGCCCCAGCCATACAATTGTCGGCCACATTTGAGATGCTTGGGAATTTCTCTTGTGTCAGGTTTCCTGCGAGCCCATAATGGTTCCCCCAATCAAAATATCACTTTCTTGGCTCTCAAGTTCTTCTCCCCACTTCCTTTCTCCACTTCCCTTTCTGCCATCCCTTCTCCCCCCATCCCTATGCTTCTAATTTTGTCAGGTGATCTTGTCTATTTCCTCTTTCCAGGTGGATCTATGTATATTTTTCTTAGGATTCACCTTGCTACTTAGCTTCTCTAGGGTCATGAATTACATAGGTTTGCTATCCTTTGCTTTACAGCTAGTATCCTCTTATGAGAGAGTATATACCATGTTCATCTTTCTGTGTCTGGGTTACCTCACTCAGGATTTTTCTAGTTCCATGCATTTGCATGCAAATTTCAAGATGTCATTGTTTTAGTTTTTTTTTCTGCTGAGTAGTACTCCATTGTGTAAATTACCACATTTTCTTCATCTATTCTTCAGTTGAGGGGCATCTTGGTTCTTTCCAGGTTCCGGCTGTTACAAATACTGCTGCTATGAACATGAACAAATGTCCTTTAGTATGACTGAGCATATTTTGGGTATATGACCAAGAGTGGTACTGTTGGGTCCTGAGGTAGATTGATTCCCAATTTTCTGAGAAACCACCCTACTGATTTTCAGAGTGGTTGTACAAGTTTGCATTCCCTCAAGCAATGGAAGAATGCTCCTCTTACTCCACATCCTCTTGAGCATAAGCTATCATCGGTATTTTTGGTCTTAGCCATTCTGATTGCTATAAGATGGTAAGTCAGAGTTATATTAAGTTGCATTTGATGGGTCAATGAAGAAATAAGAAAGAAATTAAAGACTTCTTAGAATTCAATGAAAATGAAGGTACAAAATACCCAAACCTATGGAACATTATGAAAGCAGAGTTAAGAGGAAAGCTCATAGCACTACGTGCGTAAATAAAGAAAGTAGAGAAATCTCACACTAGTGAGTTAACAGAAAATTTGTAAACTATAGAATAAAAAAGGAAACTCACCCAGGAGGAGTAGATGACAGGAAATAATCAAATTGAAGGCTGAAATCAATAAACTAGAAACAAAGAAAATAATACAAAAATCAATGAAACAAAGAACTGGTTCTTTGAGAAAATTAACAAGTTAGACAAACATTATCCACACTAATCAAAAGGCAGAGAGAGAACATCCAAATTAGCAAAACAGAAATGCAAAGAGGGTCATAACAACACACACTGAGAAAATCCAGAGTAAACAAAAATTCTACCAGGGAGTTCCTACAGCTGATAAATATAGGTCGTGCTACAAAACCTGTATTCCACAAAATTGGAATATGTAAAAGAATTGGACAATTTTCTGGGTAGTTACCACATACCAAAATTAAATCAAGACAAGGTGAACAATTTAAATAGACCTATAACCTGCAAGAAAATAGGAGCAGTCATCAAGAGCCTCCCAACCAAAAATAGTTCAGGGCTGGGTGGTTTCAGTGCAGAATTCTATCACAACTTTAAAAAATAGCTAATATCTATACTGCTAAAAGTGTTCCACATAACAGAAACAGAAGGAACATTGCCAAACACTTTTTATGAGGCTACAGTCACCCTGATACCAAAACTATACAAAGACTCACCAAAGAAAGAGAATTATACACCAGTCTCACTCATGAACATAGATGCAAAAAATATTCAATAAAATACTGGCAAATTAAATCCAAGGGCACATAAAAAGTCATTCACCATGATCAAGCTGGCTTCATCCTAGAGCTGCAGGGATAGTTCAACACACAAAAAAATCTATCAATGTAATCCACTATATGAATAAACTAAAAGAAAAAAATATGATCAGTTCATTAGATGCTGAAAAAGCATTTGAAAAATCCAACACCCCTTCATGATAAATTTCTTAGAGAGATCAGGGATACAAGGAAAATATCTCAGCATAATAAAAGCAATATACATCAAACCAACAGCCAATATCACATTAATAGGAGAGAAACTCAAAGTAACTCCATTAATATTAGGAACAAGAAAAGGCTGTGAACTCTCTCCTTATCTATTCAACATAGTTGTTGAAGTTCTGGCTAGAACAATAAGACAAAAAAAGGAGACCAATGGGATTCAAATTGGAAAGAAGGAAGTCAAACTTTCATTATTTGCAGATGATATAGTAAACATAGGTGGCACCAAAACTTCTACCAGGGAGCTCCTACATATTGCAAAGTTTTAGTTATGAAAACGGCTTGGCATTGACATAAAAGCAGACAGATTGAGCAATGAAATCAAATAAAAAACCTGAATATTAATCCACATGCCCATGAACACCTGATTTTTGACCAAGAAGCTAAAATTATACAATGGAAAAAAGAAAGCATCCTCAACAATGGTGCTGGCATAACTAGATGTCAACATGTAGAAGAATGCAAATAGATCCATATCTATTCCCATGCCCAAAACTCAAGTCCATAATTAAAGGCCTCATGTACATCCAACCACACTAGAAAGTGGAAAGTAGCCTTTGACGCATGGGCACAGAGACCACTTGTTAAATATAACTGCAGTAGCACAGACACTGAGAGCAAAAATAAATAAATGGGACCTCTTGAAACTGAGAAGCTTCTGTAAAACAAAGGACACAGTCAATTAGACAAAAAGGTAGCCTACTGAATGGGAAAAGATGTTCACCAATCCTACATCAGAAAAAGGACTGATCTCCAAAATATGCAAAGAACTCAAGAAATTAGACATCAAAATTAAAATAATCCAATTAAAAATGGGATACAGAACTAAGCAGAGAATTCTCAAAAGAAGAATTTCAAATGGCAAAAGACACTTAAGAAAATGTCCAACAACATTAGACATCTGGAAATTCTACACTGAGTTCTGTTTGCTGAAATTCACAGAAAGGACCTGTGCCACACAGAACATTCCATATGACTGCTGACTGGTGAGAGCATCAGATTTTGGAAAGGTTAGGATGATGTCAGTCTAAAACTCTTAATAGTAATTTATTGTCCACCTATCACTTAAAATTTCTGTGTGATTTAATTAGGCAAATTCTTTGGGGATGTCTAGACTTCTAGCTTTTACCAACATGAAAGAAAAGGATCTATGACTTGTAACTGTGATTCCTCTGATGTACTATAACCCACTTGCCTGATGCACCCAGGTTTCTTGATTTATGCCTTTCATTATTCTGTTGCCATAAAATGTTCCTAAAACTGTATTCCTGTTGGGATATAGGATTTGTGCTTGCCTGATTATGGTTATCCTGGCTATGATCACTCATACTTTGCTCTAAAATAAGCTCAGTCTAGTTATTTCTGAGATGAGACCTGTACTGTTTTTAATTTTTGTTTTGTATATGTGTGTTTTAACCTTTTCTAAGCATGTCTTAATGTAGACACCTTCTCTTATCCTAAGAATAGCATCTGTGATCTCCTCCTATCTTATAATTTTAACTTGTTATCATACCTTAGTAATTATTTTATTAAAAGAAATAATTTATATTTAAACAAGTATGTAGTTCTCTCCATACTAGCCATTGTACATACAAGTAGATATTGCTTTCTTTTGTGGTTAGAACTTCATTCTGCTTCCTCCAATCTGGGTTCTATGGATATGGACTCCTTGCCTCATGAATCAGTTTTCTTGCCCATATAATAAGGATCTTAATACTACACCTCTATGGTGGCCAAGTGCACTAAAGGAAAGTTGAGTATGCAATCACTTAGCACAAAACAACCCTGACAAGAATAAACAAGTAAGAGTATCTCTTACTAGTCAAGCAAGTCTTTAGCTATGCTAATTAACAAGTAGGAACCTACTGTTGATGACTTCATAGTAGGAATTAACTAAGGTACCTGTGTGGTAATACCTGGCAATATTCATACATGTAGTCGAAAACTGCCTAGGATCAAACCATAAATAAGAATCTCCATTTCAGTAACACAGTGAGCAGCGATATGCTGTGTATCCTTTGCCTGGGGTGATAAAAGGCCAACTCATGCACAGCAGACAACATTTCCTGATAGAACACAACTTCATTGTATAGAATTTGCTTTCCATACATGACCAAGGGTTGGATTCCTCCACAAAAGAGGAATAAAAAAGAGATTAATAAACCTTATCTTTCTGGACAATATCTTCTTTGTTTGTGCTAAACATATGTGATACTATATATGAATTCTAAGAAGTTTGTAAATGTACATTACTACTTGTAAAGCTATTTGAAAATAAAGTTCTGAGAGGGTAGACATTTTTAGAGGAGTATTTTGCATTTCTCCCCAAATCAGGAAAAGTTATATAGAAAATAGAACCTCCATATTTACTCTTAGAAGTTAGAGGAAACAAATCCCTGCCATTAATTTACTACTAAAAACATCATTCTCATAAATATTCTGAAATTGAAATTAATGTCAGCTAATTTTTAAAAGGTAATTTCTCATTTTCTAATGGTTTATTGTATTTATTTACTCAAGTCTTGTGCTTTCCTTCTGTTACCTTCACCTACAATCTCAAGGGCACCAATGTGAGGATGACTTCGCGATCGCTGGATTCAGCTGACTCTGTACCATAATTCTATTTTTCATCCTTGTCTCATTTCCCAACCACATTAGGGCCAAGTGTGTAATAGGCTGACGTCTATGGATTGCTCAGAAAGTATGTCAGGAAGCAGCCTGTGTTGCCTCCAGGAAAGAAGGCTTCTCTTATCAACGCCGTGATTACCAGCCCAGTCAATACTAGCTAATTGAAATATCCATGATTAATGATCTATCCTTCCAAAGGTGTTTCTTATCTCAGTGAGCTTTAAAATCATGCCTATGAGGTCTATACAATTTTTGTTTCTGGTTCTTCTTTTTCTTCTTTTAATTTTCCTGTCTTTCATCTTCATCAAAACTGTCCCTATTCAGGTGTCCAAACTACTTGTGTCATTTATTTCTTCTGTCACAGTCTCCTTCCTCCTTCACATCACTATATGTCTTTCTGTCCTGTGTCATATATCCTTTTAATAGTTCATATTTATCATTGCATTTTATCCCTTCCTTTGTACTAAATATAGTAATAGAATGGGCACCAAGAGAAACAGAGTCTGATTATCTAGTGACAGTTCTAATTGCCTGACTCTTAGATATTTATGGCACTGCAGAAGGTGGCTTTTTCAAAAAAACTTCAACCTAGTACTTTTAATAGACATATAAAAAAATTAGGGACAGGAAATGTACAATATATGTTCAAACGGAAGTCAACTCTCTTTAACATATATTAAATGTTATTTTATTTGATATTATTCCTGTTGGGAATATATCAGCATCTGTTTTAGTTTGTGCAAAATATGGGTCACTAGTTTAACAAAATCCTAACATCCTTCAGGTCTTGACATTGAAGTAAATAAGTTTTACAGTACTATCTGGCACTACATTGATATTCTCCACAGCTAATGAATGATAACTAAATAATTAATATCAAGAACAAAAACTGTCAAGGTTGGCTATTTTCTGTGTGTGAGAATGCATAATTAAGAAGAATCAGACAAAGTTGATACTTTAGTATTTGTTTTTGAGACAGGGTTTCAATGTTTAACAGACCTAGGTTTTCTGAAACTTGCTTTGTAGACCAAGCTGGCCTCACACTCACAAAAATATGACTACCTCTGTTTCCCTAGTGCCGGGATTAAAGGCATGTGCCACCACTCTCCTGTAAAGATCATGTCTTTTGAGTTTGAGAATTTGAGAGCAACATTTAAGCATGCAAGATAATAAGTAATATTTATATATTACTCTAAACTAATTTTGATATAATAATGATATTATACAAATGCATAGTGAATCAGTTCAGTACTGAGAAACATTCCCCATATTCTGCCATTTGCCTTCTATGTATGACAGGCTACTAAAATGTATCATTTAAGATACTGTATACAAAAAAAATGGATTATAACTCATGCCTTAAAGTGGTGCAGAAGAAGACATGAATGAGTCAGTTTAGAAGGCTTAAAATCCTCACACGCTGAGGAGATGAATGAGTTTGGCTGGACATTAGAGGAATCGAGAGGAAGATGGGCAGGAAAGCTTTGTTGATAGTCATACTTCCTAGTGATTGATCTAAGGAAGAAGGAGGGATTGTTATTCTCAATTCAAGAAAAAAGGAAACTTCAAAATTAGCTCTAAGAGTCTAAAATGTATTGCTGAAGCTCAGAGGAGCACAAGAAGTGAAATTATTCAGATATATGGTAGCTTGCAAGAATGGGACTTGGAAGCATCAACCTGGAGGTCATAGTAGAATTGCATGTTCCAGGAGCAGTTTCAATTTTGTGTTGCCTTCAAAAAATATATGTGTGTCTCAGTAGAACAGGCATTGGTATATTAATGTACACTACATATAAAGCCCCTTTTCTGGGATTGAGGAAGAAGGGAGATAGTCCAAAATTCTTTCTGTACTCACTCAAAAACTAAGGGATTGAGATTTTTTGTTGAAGGGGAGAACTCCTGAAAACTCTTGTAGACTCCATGGTGAAAAAGACTCTGTAAATTTCTGCAGATCCAAGATGTTTGGATTGTCAGATCTGGAAATCACCAGGCAAAAGCAAAGTTTAACACAGAGTTCTTCTGTTCGGTTCTTACTTTACAAGTGAAAAGGGGAAACTGAGGAATCTAAATGTTAGGGAATTAGAAGTACTAAGTGAAAACTTAAAGAAATATGATCTTCTTTCTTCTATAAGGCTATACCAACAAGTTTCTTTTCAGGATGAATGTTTGGCAATAGCATTTATGTATGTAAAAGCAATTTGAAAAAAAAAAGAGGGCATGAATTTAAGAGAGAGAGGAGGGGCATGTAAGAAGTTCTAGAGTGAAGGAATGGGGATGTGATGTATTATAATCTTAAATTATAAAAGAAATATTTTTAAAGATATGCTGTTCTATTATGTTTGGAGCCTATAAGTCATTTTGTGCTAGGAATTCCAGTTATACAAGTTGTATGACCTTGGGCAGGAAACATGACTGTTTTGATCCTATTTTAAATCAGCAAATGCTGACAGATGCAGTGACAAGATCCAAGATCTGGTGACAGGCAGAAGAAAGCCTGACAACGTTACAAAAGCAAACAAGATAAATGCCTAAAAAAATAGTCTTTAAATGTTACATTTCTATTTCATAGCTGAAGAAAAGCATAAACATTTTTCTAGAATTTTCAACAAATAACAACTCGATATTTGTCTGTATCTTATGTAACTCATAAAACTTTAATTATATAGTAACATGCAACTACTCATGAACATAATTTTAAACCATAGTGCACAAATGTTATTCTAACATACGAAAAACACAGTCATTTGGATAATTTTTTAAATCAATGTAAAAGTATAGCAAAATTTAATTAATACAGAAATTTTCAAGGAAAATTCTTGTATAGTTTGTTGAGAAATATCCTCAAATGTTTTGAAATTTTTATTAACTTTCAAAACTCTAAAGGGAAATTATTCTAAAGAGGAAGATAATTTTTGTTTATAATGTATTAGTCTTAGTAAATTGGAATAATTCCATATGTATGAGCTCCTTTTATCTAGTTTTTTTGCTTTCTTAATAATAAACAGACTATGAGTCATATCAATATTTTATTCCTGTTTGTTATCATAGTACAGTTTATTCCTGATGGGCTCTGCTTAGAGAATATAGTAGAATTGAGTTATACCTCAAACTACATGACACTTGATTGAAGAAAACAGAATCCTCTAACAGAAAAATCCCTGCAATAAACAAAGGCATTGTCATCAGTATTAAAATTAGAAGAATGTTTCCATCAGTATATTTTTCAAGCAATGTATACCTAAAAGGTGGAAAATGATGTATGAAATTTGAATTGCAATTCTAGAAATCCATTTTAAGGAAAATATCAAAGATGTAATAAAAATATAGTTTATTTTATCCAAGGCTTCTGTATGGATTCCATGCATCAGACACTGATATTAAGCTTGTGCAGTAAATATTTACACACTGAGTCATCCTGTTGTCCCAGGTCTAAAAATGTAGGAATGATGATGTATTTGCATTTGCTAAACATACTGAATTGATACTATATCCATATATTTTTGTGTTTGTTCACTTTTAGCAATTTTGTTTAATGTTGAAAAATAAACTAGGCAAGTAATTATTTTGGTTTGTACAAAATAGAACTTTTGTAATAGCCTGCCTGTAGATTTTATGCAGTGAGGGAGCTAGTTAGTAGCAGAGCCAGGATTCTAGCCAAGGTTCTACATGTACTTTAAAATATGAGTGTTTTAGATTATTTTCTAGTGTCTCCAGTAGGAACTGAACAAATTCGAATGAGGTAATGAATAAATGAGCAAGTAACTGCCAGAGATAAAGGCTATTGTTTCCCTGAAGCAGACAGGCAGAATACAATTACAGTTGTGCCCTGATGTAACTACTTGCTTGGCCATGCACTGTGTACCCTAGAAACGGTCTTCATGATCCCCAAAGACTTCTCAACATGGCAGTGATTCTTGGGAAGTAAGAGTAACAAGTTGATGGAGTAGAATAAGCCAATACAACTTGCCAAAGCAAAACTACTCTTAGTGATCAAATAGCTCCCCAGTTCACTCATGGACAGAAGTTCACTGGAAACCAATGTTCACTCACATCACATCAGCTCTCTGTTGGCAGTATGAGCTAATAACTGTATACTGATCCTAGAATCTTTACGGAAACTGAGCAAATAACAACTCTAGAACTTCCATGTTTTTTTTGTGTATATTTCATTGATACATAAACTTCACAAGGTATTTTATTTTTCACTTTTGTCCACTGTAGACTGTGTGTGTTATGTTTATATATGTATATGCACACATGTGTTCAAGTGCATGTGCCTGTGTTTGTAGATGCATGTGGAAGCCAGAAGATCAGAAGATAATTTCTGATGTTGTTTCTCAGGCACCATCCAACTTATTTTGTTTTTTAATGTATTTAGATTTATGCATGTGTGTGACTGTATATGTGTGCCACATGTGTATGCATGAGCCTGGGGAAATCAAAAAAAGGCTTCAAATACTCAGGAAAAAGAGTTACAGACAGTTGAGTCACCATTTGAGTTCTGAGAATGAAAGAACAACACATGCTTTGAATAGTGAGCTCTCACTCCATTCCCCACCTTACTTCTTGAGACAGGATTTCTCTGTCTTGGAGTTGACTCTACTAGTCTAAATAGTCAGTGAGGCCCAAGAATTTATTTGCCCGTCCCTGCCTCCTGGATGAAGAGTTACAAGTGCACTCCACCATGCTTACCTTTTAGCACAGAAGCAGGGATGGGACACATATCCTCATGGAAGCATGCATGGGACACGTGTCCTCATGCTTTTACAGCAAACACTCTACCAAATGAGCTGTATTCCCAGGCTGTAGTGATTCCTTCAGTATATAAAGGCATCCAAAAATCACTGTAGAGTGTAGAGTGTAGTGTTGTGTTTACATAGCTTGTGAAGTATAGTACATTGTGACAGTTGTTTAATCTACTGATAAAAACTACTATGCTAATTTATCTTTTACTAGCAAAAGTAGACATATAGAAATATATAGTTACTCAATTTTTAAGAGTTAGAGTATATGAAATATCTTCAATGCATACTTTTTTTTCAGAATCAAACCAAAGTAAAGCACCTTTGTGCTTCCTTGAAGCAAATAATGTTAGAACTATCAGGTGCCTGTGATTTAGTTCACCCACAAGATTCAAGAGAGGAATACACCAACATAACTCTAGGAGCATTAGCTGTTATGGATGGATGCCAACTGTGAGTTACAGTCTTTCTAGAAAATTACTAGCCATTATGAACTTCATGTGACACTGCTGTCTATATGTGTGCAAGACACAGCTTGTTGCATGAGGCATAAGGTTTACATGCAAACACATGAGGATTAAATCTGAATTGGTTGCATGATCTAAGAAAAAAATGTTTCTTTTGGAGTTTTTAAGTACTCATTACTAAGGCAGACAGTCATAATAGCCTATGCCATGACATTAGAAATATTAAATCATATAATAAAAGAAACAAGATATATAGGAACCCACAAATAAAATTACTTTTTAAAATATAAGTTGTAGGAGAATAGGTATGTACTCTTAAAGAAAAGCTAATATGGGCTAGAGACTTTGCTCCGTGGTTAAGAAAACAACCAGGATTTGGTTCCAAACACACACGTAATCACTCACAAATATTTGCAACTTCACTTCTAGGGACTATGACACATTCCTATAGCCTTTCTGGGCAAAAACATACAGTCAGTACATAATACATTTACACAAATAATTTGCATATTTAAAATACAAACTAATAAATATATTAAAATTTAAAAGTCTTAAATGAGTCTTCACCTTAAAAGCATTTAACCTACTCTGCAGGACTAAATTTTGTATTAAACCTAAACCAATTATAAATTCTGTGCAGCCATATTTCTATGACTATAATACTTCTTAGAAAATAAAAGACAATATTATGAATCAACTTAAATAGATTTGAAAAATCTATGAGCTCCCTAAATCGACTTGTATTTACTTTATATTTATTATTCCTCTTAAACGAGTGTTTAGTGAACTGTTTGCTAGTATGTTACCTTGTGCAGTGCCTTCAGTAACACCAATTATTTTGTGGCATTATGAGGCTATGAATGAAACAGGTTTTTTTTTCCAGTTACACTTTTGCGTTAGCAAGATGTAATGTTAGCTAAAACCTGTTATCCTGGAAGATAACCACTACAATTTGTTAATTATTTGAATGTCCTAGAATTTTCTCCTCTATATGAACTCTATTTTCCAAAGCTTTTATACCCCATCTAAGTGATGACTAAAATGGTTAGGAGAAAATTCATCAATAAGTTTAGAGAATCATACAACAAATGCAGGGAAGAGTGTCATAAATCTTGTAGAGTTTTTAGTACTTTGATTATATGTTTTGATCCTTTGGTTCTAAAAACAAAGAGTATAACAGCACAATGGCACAGAAATCCAAGCACTGATTGATAGTTACAAGTGTTTTATGACACTCTTCATGAGAAAAGCTGCACAGACATTATCCTGCCTCACAGAGGGAACCAATGACAGACTAAAGTATATAAATTACCAAAGTCTGGCTTGTAGAACCAGTAAGTTTTACTGGGGTTACTTAAAAGATTGTGGTGAAGAATTAATTACAGGGACATGGTTCACTCAAAGGCAGCTGCAGCACCAAAGGCTTCCCCAGCATGGCTCATTCTTAGAAACTGGGACCCTTGAGTACATTACAAAACTTACAGGTAGCTCATCAGATTAGATTAAAGAGTGCCTGCCGGTTTTAGGAAGCTCAAGTGCTCTGACACCATGCATTTGTTTGGAGAGAGTGGAGGTTAGTTAATTTGATCCTTTTCCATGACTTCATAAAGGCTAAATAGCTTCCTAAAATGATGGAATCTCAGAATAATTTGGTACCCGATAATAGGGTCAAGAACTGGAGGTCAGACATGACCTTACTTACCATACCACTCATAAATAGATTAATACATGGTTCTAATTTTGAACTCTTAAAGAATTTAAATAATTTATAATCATGTAAATTAATATTTTAAATGTCTTATAGAAACGCAAAAAGATATGACTCTCTTGATACATGTGTATTCATTAATTACTACACATAACTATTGTGAATTCATTAATTAGTTCACATAAATATGTGCTTTCCAGAAAGCTGAAAAGATTAAAATAAGAAAAATTTAACATAAAGCTTCATGCCCACAATTTAATTTTGAATGCTAATTTCATATCATGCTCTACTTAAGTGTCCAAAGATGAGGAGAATGCTGGTTTTCAATCAAGGATGAGAATATATACAGGGCGATTCTGTGTTACCCTGTAATGTGGCAATGTAAGGAATAAGCATTCATATTCACACACACTCCAACTGAAAATGATATGGGAGCAAGGGAAGAATCTCCAAAAGGCCTAAAATTGAGCCCATTCATTCAGAAATCACAGTTTGTAAAGCAATAGCCAAATGTGTAATATATATATATATATTCTTCTGTCCATACTGATTAAAGACAAAATCCTAATCAGAAAAAAACTAAAACACTGTGACACATCAACACATCCTCCTCCAAGGCAATTGTTCCCTGTATCCTTTCCAAAACAAGAAACTCCAGTCTTATCATGAGAGATACACAAGATAAATTCCAGTTTGCAATGTATCCTGGATTATAGATAATCTTAATTATCTGGAGTCAGATATTATGGGGTGAAAGCTGAAAGATAGAGAAGCTGTGTAGAGAGACCTTTTACCTCTATCAATGCTCAGAAAAAAAGGGAAGATGCTGTATCTAAAAATCTTCAAACTGCATTGTCAGATTGCATCTCTCAGACTGCTTCAGACTGATACCTCAGATCCCTTGCTCAGACTGCTCCTCAGGGTGATTGCTTCAGATTGCTACCTCTGACTGCAATGAGCTCCTGTCTCCTCCCACCTTATATTCTTTTCTCAACCCAGCTATATCACTCCTGTCTCCACTGCCTTAGTGCTGGAATTAATGGCGTAGGACCCTAAGTACTGGACTCACATTTGTGTGAGCTCTGTTTCTCTTATAGACTGGATCAATTTCATGTAGCTTAGGGTGGCCTTGAACTAACAGAAATCTGTTTGCTCTTGTCTCCCAAGTCCTGGGATTAAAGATGTGTGCCATTACTGCCTGGCCTCTAGTGTCTTATCTCTGCTCTCTGATCTTCAGGCAAGCTTTATTCGTTAAAACACAAACAAAATATCACTACACTGTGGTAATGTTTTGAAACACATGACAATTGCTCCAGAAAACCATCATACTTAACATATGTAAAGAATATTTTTGGGAAAACACATTAAAAACTAAAGCAATACCTATAAAGTATATATTTCAGTTATTAAAAATTGATCTGCTATTAGTCCATTTCAGCTGTTACATGTACTGTTGCTATTAAAGTTGATAGCTGTAAGATATAGATGAATGACAGGATAGCAGAGATCCATCTTATATATATTCCTTTTTCCTGACATGCTTGCATTTATTTACACTCATGCACATATATGACATATCATATCATACATGTGTGTTTGTGTATGTTGTATATGTATATATAGAGAGTATAAATTTTGGAGAGAGAAAAGAGAGAGGAGAAATGAGAAGTAGTCTTAATTTTTTAATGTAGTTGTGACATATTGGCTGGTTTCACAGATAGAATTATAAATGCACACGAATGAATTAAAGACAATGTTACTTTGAAAGAACAGTTTTTTAAAAACATAAATGTTTCTTAAAAACATAAATCATTATAAACCCTGTAATTTTGGGTATACATGATTTAAACAAAATCCTAGAGAATTAACTAGGTGCTCATTATGGATTCTATCTTAAATTCATTTGACCCATATCATACATTACTCATTTCCTTTTAAATCTCCTCTCTCTTCAGTGTGTGAGCATGTGTATGTCCATGAATATTCATACATATATACACACATGACAGAATCAGCACAGATATTTACATTGACATAAAGAAAACAATATCTATTATAGATTCAAATACATAGGAGAAATCATGGAACATTCAGTTTGGTAGGAAAATCATAAAAATAGATTTGAAAAATAGTGTTTATTGTTGAGAAGATAGGAGAAACATGAATATTCTGTTTTATGAGAGTTATTATTAAGCAAAAACATAACTGATGATAGTATGTAAAGCCATAACACCATAATACACTATGACATACACTTTCTTAGAAAAAACTTAACATTAGTTATAACTTTAAAAAGGACCAGAAAAAGGCTCTCACAAAATAATTTTTGTATGATCTTCAGACAAAGCTTTCATCACACATGGAAAATATTTATAAGAAATCAAAATGGGTATGAAGAAACCAATCCTGATAGTAAACACAAGGGGGGAGTTTGTGAAACACTTTGTGACAGAGACTAGTTTCAATGATTTTTTTAAATGTCTCACCCTTTATAGTTTTAAACTCTTAAATATAGCAAAAATAAGGAAGCAAGCATTCATTCATGTATTCATGTTGTTATTTCTATAAAACATCATTACACAGTGGCTAAATAGGAAGAGATGACAAAAGAAAGACTCAATTCAGAGACAGAGAAAATAAAAAATCATGAAAGGAGGGCCAGAAAGATGGTTCAGTGATTAAGATCACCAGTTGCTCCTGGAGACAATCTGAACTTGGTTTCCACCACTCACACAGTGGCCTCAAAGCCACCCGTAACTGTGGCAACAGAAGTTCTGATATACTCTACTAGCTTCTGTTGGCACCAGGCACACATGTGGTGTGCATTTTACACACAAGCAAAATTCATACATGTAAAATAAAAAAGAAATCTTGAAAAAAAGTGCTGGGAATAATGGGGCATTCATGAACAAAGCAACGCATTTCACCTGTGGATAATAGCTTTTTAGAAGTAGGACATGAGCTATCTAATGTGCGTAGATTTGGAGTGACAGAAATGTAGAGAAATTAGGGGTTATGGGCTGTGATGTAATAGAAACATTTAACTACATCTGCTGACTCTGCATATTTATGATGCAAGAATAGATTTTTTTTAATATTTTGTATCTCATTACTTAGCTCATATTTCTTGAACTTACTTATACATTCATTAAATATTGCTAATTGATTCATGTATGCCAAACAATTCTCCAGGTCCGTTGAATTCCTACAGCAAAGAAGACAAAACAGTCTTTCCACAATACCAGCACACATGTAATATTTACAAGAACTATTATGCTAAGAAACAAACAAGATTTAAAATGAAAGAGTTTTGACACAGTTAAAATGTGAAGGTAAACCTTCCATCGGTCTGGGAAGGTTGACATGAAAGTCATGAAAGATGGCGGTAGGACAGCCATAACTATTTAAGGTGTATTCTAGACTTACTGTCAGGACTGTTTATCATTGAGCATCCTTGATCAACTCTGATATTTTGTGCCTTGGGCTACAAGGCTGAGGCAGCCCTCATCTTAGATCTCCTGATGCTCTTGGAATAGAGGCTTTGTGTCATTTCTTGTTATTAATTGGCCAAAATTATTGCAGGACTTTATTTTCATTTTTAACTTGAAGATGTGATAGAATTTGTTCATCCTTCCAAAAATATTTGACATAAAGAATTGTTTCTTACTAGCTTCTCAGCTTCCAGATGTATTTGGATTTACACTTCTAATTTTGTTATCTCATAGAATGTTGGCTTAGGTATAAGTTTCCCTTTTTTAGACAAAAATAAGTTATTTTCTGAGGGTTTGATCTTTGTATTTTAATATTTCTCATTCTTGGTTTTACAGTACATTTTATTTCGGTGGGATAAATTTAATACTTCCTTCCAAAAATAGAACAACAATTTCACTTGCAGAAACATCTTGTCTTTCTGCATCTTTGTTCATGGCTTTTCTCACACACATACAGGGAGTTGTGCAAAATTGGGTTCTCATTAAGTAGTAATGATTTCTTAAAGTATACATTTGCTCACTTTCTTTCCATAGTAATTATATATAAGAAAAGCACTTCTATTATATAGATTATAGCTGGCAAAGAACACATCAAAGATTTTACCAGAGGAACCGAAATGTTCTGACATTTTAACTTGATCTCACTGTCAATGGTGATAGTTAAGACCTGAGCATGAGGACCTGGAGAGAGGGTTGCACATAGGAGAGAGGCAGGGAGAGGAGCAGAGAAAAATGTATAGCCTCAGAAAAATCAATTAAAAAAGGGAAAAAAGGAAAGATGAAAGAAAAAAAAAGACCTGATAAGTAGCATTCCTAGATCATATCATATAGTCTAATTATGTTAGCACTTTTCCTGGTGATAAGCTTTTGAACAATAAGGACACTGTATCATTTTTAGCCTTAGCACTGGGGAAATGAGTCCCTGAAGTACTTGCCTCTCTACAAGTAGGGCCTAAATTTACATGGCCAGAAGCAATGTAGTCAGTTGTAGAAAGGATCTTCTGAAACCCCAGTGTGCCTTTGACAAGAGGGAAAGTGAAACAGGAAAGCAGGAGACTTTTCAGAAACCTAAGGCCTGATGGTCACAGCAGCGAACAGCCATAGATATTAGCCTTAAACAAAAGGGAAGAGCTAAGACTGCTACTGCCACCCATATCCTCTGACCTATACACACACACTCACACACACACACTCACACAAACACTCTCACACACACTCACTCACACTCTCTCACACACACACACTCACACACTCTCTCTCACACACACACACAAACAAGTTTATACGTATTTTTTGGTTTCAAAGAACATTATAATTTGTCATTTTTACATTTATTTAGGGCACACAGTGTTAATGCGAAACCTGCTAAATTTATTATACATATGTAATCATTATGCATACATATGCTAATTTATATATACATACACACATAAATATGATTTGAGCCTATATTGTTGTTTATATGATTCTTCACTTGTTTTATTCTAAGCCGTAAAGGCATTGAATAAAAACATTCCTATAGTTAAATATATTTATCCAGAGTCTAAGCATTGTTTTTAGATTAAATGAAAGAGACCAACTGCCTTTATATCTTTACTATTTTTCCTAAAGTCTATTTTCAGATAATTAATAGGTGAAATTGGTACAAATGAATATTAACAACCTGTGGAATTCTGCTTCTCAAAGTGTTCTTCTGTTACAGATCTTGTGGATGGCAAGCATTGGGTTTTTTTTTGTTTTGTTTTGTTTTGTTTTATTTCATTTCCATCAGTTCATGTACTGGTTAGAAGTCCAGAATCCTTTGTGTGATGTTTCCAAAGAGCTCCAAGTCTAACTGGACATTATTGGGTTTAATATATTATATCTAGAAAACTTTCAGATACCACATTGTTCAATACAAGGCAAACATCATATACAGGTTTCTTTTGGAGGAAATTTTGAGAACTATCATTCTGATTAAGAGTGCCTCAATGTTCTCTAATATTGCATTTCATTTTTGGCATGCTTTAGAATTCCCATCCTATTTTGCATTTGTCAAACAGAGTTCAGTCCTCGGCTACTCTTCTCTTTTATGCTAACACTGTTTCTAACTTTCATATCAGCTGTGTTTCCCATATCCTAGCTCTTCCTTCAGTTATGTTTGGCTTACCTTTTTTTCCATAAAAGATATGAGTTATTGAAATTAAGATTTTGAAAATTTCTTTTGACTTCTTCAAGAGAACTATTTTTTACAATAGAATATAATGTAGCTCACGTTGATTCCAAACTCAGTACAAAGGCAAGCCTGACTCTGAATCCTTCCTCTTTTCTCCACCTCCTAAGCAATGAAAATAGTAATTTCTTTGATATGATTATAGGAACGCTCCACCATGTGCAGCTGATTATTTTGTGAAGAACAGAGTCTAGAACTTGTATTTTCTTTTATCTTTTTATGACATCACATCAAATATTAAGTCCTCATGTTCATAGGTTTTTAAAGCTATAGATATGTGAAAATCTGAAGAAAATGATTACAATGATAACATTATATCAGGTACATAGAGACAGGCATACAAAGAATTAAATGTTAAAAATTTCTCACAGTCCAATACTAGGTTTTCTTTATAATCTTTATAATTCTCCCAAAATGCTCTATTTTTACGCTGATGCTTTTTTTAGTCTTGAGATTTGGTATATTTTAGCATGTAAACCATCAACAAATGTATTCCTGAAGAATATGGTATTTATTTCTTTAGGAAATGAAGCCAAACTTTTATTTTTCTTATAGGATAGACTTGATGAATTCTAAGGAATATTTTTGAATGACTATCTTTTCTAAGATGTATCAGAAAGGACTGTCTACTATTTTAGAGCTGACTTATTGAATGGAGAGTTTTTTATGAGAAAATGTACTTATTTGACAAAGTATGTATATAGTTTTCATAGTTAATAATCTATATAACTTTCAGATTAGTGGCCAAGTTATTATATATTGAATCACATGTACTCAATGCACAGAGATCACACTTTTAATCTGAAATATATTGTTATAAATAAAGTATTATAAATTCTCCATACAAATTACTTTTAGAAATTCAAGTGGTCCTGTAAAGGAGATCCCAAAGAATCTTCATAATAAAGGGGGCTTTGTGTGGCTAAAAAAAGAAATCCCTCAGTAACAAGGAATGAGGCTATGGAGGACCAGAAAGCAACCAGACTGACTGTGTATAAATCAGTGTCTAGCTTTTTGAAAGCATTACACTGTTTTGTTGGAAAATATTTACTTTTACCACTGATAATAAAAGTTGCTGTTATTCAAAATTTTGCTGAAAATGTTCTTTATAAGAATTTAGAGATAATTACAATTTAGCTCTCCTGATTTGGAGTCCATTAATCTCTTATTTGATATGAAGTGGTGGCATAAAGTTTAATCATGCATGATAAAATATTTCAATTAATACTACTTAACGTCCCATCTCATTGTAGGACTTGTGCAATAGTGTTTGACCAAATCATATGTTAATCCTGTTTTTGTCAAAGGATTCCCTAGGGTTCAAATACAAAATATGTTTACATTATTTGTTTTCTTTATTCCATATAGCTCCAAATCTAAGATGAGTTTATTTTAAAAAACATCTAACAAAATTTTCAGTGCTTATTTTTGCAACATAGAAACATGGAATCAAAGAAATTCCATGCCCGCGGCTTCCAGAAGCATGCTGACATGTAAGATAAGCTCCGAGGTGGGAATAGACAGCGATCTGCGGCAGACTCTGTGGCATTCTTCAAACAAGCAGCCGTGGCACTCTGCTTGAACTTGGAAGCAGCTTTAACTGATAATACTTATTTGCCCTGCTAGAAAACTATCAATATGCAATCTGGCACTATTACTGGCAGGAGATAATACAAGAACTGAAACTTTAGCATTTTATTTAAACTGAAAATACAGTGTTAAGAGCAATATCGATTACTTCAATCCTATGTCACATCAAAGGTATAGTGAAAGCCCTGATTCCCCTTTAAGTGCCATTTGCCTTTCAACAGATGGAAGCCTTCAGGGATCTATTAATAAGTGTATAATAAGTGTATAGAGCTGGAAACACATCATGCCATTCAATTTACTGAAGAATGGAATGAAGGATCTTAAAAGCACTGATGATATTTCAAGATACCATTACAATAGCAATGATTTAGCTGCATGCCAACTTAAACTGCATCTGTATTTTCACACTGAAGACTTATGAGTCATGAGAGCTGAGTATTAACATACAAACTGATTGAATTTGTGCAGGCTATATTGGGTGCATAACAATAAGCAAAGTACAAGATATTTTTATAGGTCGATGGCGGTATGGAGGTGTTTGAAGCTTATATACATGAGTGACAGCAACAGAAAAATATCCATAACACTCCCAAATATTCCCTATCTTTAACAATAACTCCTATGAAGACCAAACGGGGTGTGTATTTTGCACATGAGGATGTCTCCTTCTAAATGTGCTTGTTAAAACTTCAACTGATAATGTGATTGCAATTTAAGTGAGGCCCTTTAGGGAAGTAATATAATTAAATGAAGTTATAATATTTGCTCTCTAATTTAGTAAGATGGCTCTTCATATGAGAAGAGGGTTGGCAGTGACATGCTACTCTTTCTGCATATGTATATAGTAGACCATGTGACGACAGACAGAAAAGAGCTTTTTCTGGCTGAGGAACAAAGGTATCCCCAGAAACCAAAGATTAAAGTTATTTTTGTTCTTAATTTTTATTTGTGTGTATGTGCATGTGCACTTGTATATACACACATCTATGTGCAATTATGTGTACATTCATGAAGAGTTCAGAGTAACAGTCTGGTATCCTGTTTTATTCTTCTCTGCTTCATTCTCTTGAAAGATGTACTTTTACTGAACATGACATAGACTCAGCCTTATAGCAGGAACTGAAGTAATATATTTATTTAAAACATTGATGACGAATTATCAAGTCGGCACAAATCAATAACCAAGCTAGCTCAATAGAAACAGGTATTTTTAATGAAAGGAAAAAGGGAAACTCACTCTACCAAAGTCGCGATCCGATCCCTCTGGCGGACACCGCATGGAGAGAGCGCGTACCTGAGTTCTCTCGATTTTCTACTTGGGGTTCAGTAGCCACACCCCAACTTGATGTGATTGGCTAGTGGCTCTTCCCCCATCATCACATAACACATATAAACTAAATAATTCACTACTAATAGATCATGGATTTAAACAGTATCTTTATTGAGTAACCCATTTAGAGGAAATGAAATTTTCTTTCATATCTGTTTTATTTTATTATTTTGTTTTGTAGTGTTTGGGGGAGGGGGGTTGTGACAGGGTTTCTCTGTAGCTTTGGAGCCTGTCCTAGAACTAGCTTTTGTAGACCAGGCTGGCCTCAAACTCACAGAGATCTGTCTGCCTTTGCCTGGGATTAAAGGTGTGCACCACCACCGCATGGCTCCAAACCTGATTTTATTCCTAAAAAAAAAATCAACAAGAATTTCTACAATAGCTACAAGAGAACATTAAAACCTCGTGCAATGAAAATGGAAATTATATCATGTTTTAAATGTTTGGTAGATACACTTACTGGTGTCTAAATTGTTCTGAGTAAAAACTGAATGAATTGAACAAAACCACACATTTTATGTCACACTGCAGATGATTTAAAATGTGAATTTTCCTCCTAAGTCATTAACAATTTCACTAGAAGTGATAGAGTTTTATGAAATTCTTAGGCAATGAAAAATACCAATGGTCATAAGTACTTCTAATTCCACAAGGAACAGTATTTTAAATGTTTACCTTTGACCTGAATTCTTCAACTCAAAAACTGGTGTAATTTTGACAATAAAGAATTTCATTAGCAGTTACTATCTGATCTTTATGTCAGATGTTTTTGATGTTATGTATGAGATGTGCATAAGACTAGAAAAGAAAATTTGAGGGTAAAATGTGTGCACTCTCTCACTTAGAATTTTTTTTGTACACTAAAAATTACATCTAATCAGAGAAAAGGTGTTTGTTGGGAAAAAGGCTTATTTGGCAAGAGATTTGGAAATAGACTGTTTTTAGAGCATGTTTTTAAGGTCTGGTATATGAGCCCCAGAAGTGCTCTGATGTAAGCTTGGAGTTCTTCAACATGATACACTCCAGGCACATCGATATCATCAAATAGATCTTTACCAACCAAGCCATAACTTTAACTAGAACTATACCCATTAGGAGATGAAGATAGGCTGGAATATCTTTCCATGTTTCCATGTTAGATAATAACACCTATTATCTAAGCATGAGAGCAGTTGTTAAACAGCGGGGCACAGGCTATTTGTCCTCTATCCTGAGAGATTTGGGAATTATTTTTGGAAGACACATTTTTTCTTTATCAGGGAGTCATACTATAATATGAAAGATGGACATAAACACATATATACTGAAACTATCCAAACACTATTATTCAACCAAGTCTTCTATTCTAAGAATGATAAGCCACTAAGGCTTAGACAATAGGAGACAAAAAAGTACCAATCTTCATACATACTCTGATGATTTGAAAAAAAAAAAAACATGACTTAAAGGACACCAAATTCCAAGCAGTTCAGGAACCATCCTGCCCAACTTGAATAAATTCAAACAAACAAACAAAATATGTCCTCATGCAAAATCATCCCCCATGATAACAGAATTGAAGGTACTCCCTGGCTAGATAATGAAAATCTGGAAAAAGTTAATAGATTTGCCTTTGTTTTCCTTGTGACTAAGCAAGAATAAGGAAATAAACAGAAAAATAAACATCTTCCAATGATTGCATAATAAATGAATAAAATTGTCTGAATAAATCAGAAGCATCCAAGCAACTTGAGAAGAATTCACAAAATATTAGAATCAGTCAAATCAGTGGCTATTAAATATGCAATCAGAAGTAAACCTTCACAGGGTATTAATAGAAAAAAGCTTGTATAACTCGATCTCACAGTTTACAGTTTCAAATAATGTTAAAATATGTACATAATAAGGAAGCTAAACTGGGTGGTACAAATGTAAATACTCAGAATGAGAAAGCATTGTAAATTTCCTATCATGTTAAAGAGACTGCTGGGCAAAATGCTGATGATACAAATTTAAAGAAAAGTCACCGGGTAAATAAAATTCCCATTTCAATATTTACCATGGTTGTGTTACTATAGTATACTTTCCCCATTAACAACAGCCCCATGCCCAAGGCTCTGGGAATGTGCATGATTAAGGAGCAGAATGGATGTTAGAACAGGAGGAAGAGAGGCAGACAACTGCTCAGAATACTGAAATTCAGACATGGCTTACCTGTGGTTGTACTTTTGCATCTATAACAGCCTCACCTACTTGCACAATCCTTACATTATTGTCTTTTCAGAACCCTGAGGATTCATGTGTCAGTGATAATTGTGGGGAAGGATGAGGCATTTTCTTCAGTAGTAAAGCCACTGATGAGTTTCACATGATGCTGCAAAAGAGCTCCCAAACACACTCCTGTAAATAAGCCTGACAAAACACACATACACAGAACATGCAAGCTGAAGAGGAATAGTTAGGAAAAGTAAGCTGATTAGTGGGCATGAGAGCATGAGGGGGCCAATGGAGGATAATTAGGTGTAAATACAATTAGAATAAATCATGTATATGCATGAAATTATAGTGAAATGTACTATTATGTACAATTAAAATTTTTAAAAGGAGTAATTAATAGAAAATACATTGTATATATTCCAGGGTATGTGGCTAAGAAAAGCTTAACACTGTTTTAATAGTAGTAATGTTTGTGGTCTGAAAAACTGTTTGCATATGAAGAATTATTGCAATGGAAACCTGAGTAATGCACTCTGAGACAGGAAATTGTATTGTAGACTTTTACTGTGTAGTACTTTGGGCAACAATTCCTATCAAAGAGTATAAGGAACAGATTTAGATTGGTGAAGAGAGAAGTTTGAGCTCTTATAAACCATTCCCCTGCCTTTGTTCCCCTGTGGGAATGAAGTACCACACAGCACAGGAATTCTCAGACCCTTTTCCCACCCTGTAGATCATTCTGTACATCACAGTCTCAGATTCTAATCTTTTAATTAGTCTGTATTTCACATGATGCTTTGGTATATCTAAATAATTCAATATGTGATGCTCATTTTGGCTATAAAGTCTTTAAAAGATATGCTTAGATTAGACCATGTTCAGAATTCCTCCAGGGAATATCTTTTTTAATGGTTCATGCCAATATGCTAGAAATAGCCTTGTTGTGTGTTCTAACTTAGAGGATAAATGTTGTATATTTTGTTTAGAAGAACCAAGTACTGTGCCCTACTATGTTCTCTATAGGATGCTCCTTTGTTTACACTGTTTACAAAGGCTTATATTATACCCTTGCCTTATAGAGGGAAAGGCTATGTAAACCTCAACCAGTATGTACTGATGAGACTTCCTATCTTTTGGTCCCAATTCACATGGAAACAATAGAAGATTTTATATCACCAAGTAAGTATGTAGGAGCATAGTTACCAGGCATGGTATCTTCTCCCTTTAAAGCTTTGAGTCCTAACAGATGGAGAATACGAAAGAGATAAACTATGCTTATGCAGTCACACGATGCAGTTCATCATCATACACCCAATCATTCTAAGGACCAGCCTAGTGAAAGGCAAAGAACTTCAAGAGTATTACTATGTTCCCTCAATCAAGTTTGCTGGACCAGTTGACACCATCAATACTTGAATCTTTTACTAGGTATGATCCAACAGTATACCAGAGACATTTTTAGGTATCAAGTGACTTTAAAATTATATATGTTTTTCAAATATGCATCTTATACTACAGACTAACAAGGACTATAGAAAAGTACTCATGTGATAGGAAAATTTTACTTGATGTACTAAAAATGAATTTGAACATTTTGATCTGAATTTGAACTTATTTAAATAGTTTTGGCCAACAATAAATAAAAATTAAGGCTTTTTCCAGATGATAATTCCAGTTATTCTTCCTCATCCCAAAATAGTTATTTCCGAACCAGTGTAAAGACATACACTTGTAATTCCAAGATGTGAGTGGTAGAAGGAGGATGTCTACAAGTCTGGGAACAATTTGGGTAGCAAAGCAAGTTCTAGGCTAACAAGACTTGTCTCAATGAGCAAAACAACAGAAAAAACAAAACTTCTCAACCTTGTAATAACTAAACATAAAGATATATGTATAAAAATCCAGAAACACTAAAAATTTTGCTGTGAATTCCATTGACACTATTCACACCTCTCTTAGAGTTTGTTTCTTGTGTTCATTTGTCTTCTTACTTTTGCACAATCTACTTGGCACTGGAAGGAAACTGAAAGCTTAGATAATAATAACAATGATTCTCAAATCTAGGTGATCTAGAACTCCATTGCTGTTGACACTGTCATATCTCTCATTGGAAACTGTGTCGTGAAGACAAGTAGAAACACATCAATCAAAGTGACCTAAAACTCCATCACTGTAGACATTATCATGTCTAGCGTTGAAAACTGTGATATCATGAAGACAAGTAGAAATATATAGACTTTGACTTAAATGAAAAATCTGTCTATGCATGTCTAGTATAATCATGAAGGTGTGTACAAATATGTTTTTCAGATATGACAATTTCCCTCAAGATTGCTGAGTTATATTATGGCTGATTCTTAGGCATCAGTACTTTTCTTTTGAAGTTTTATTTCATTGTTGCATAGTCAAACATTGTGTCTTATATTAATGAAAATGAAAATCTCTTCAAACTTGTTTGATAATTTGTCACCTGTTCTTTTCATTTCTTACACAATGCCAAATCTTCTTTTATTATTTAATTTTTAAGAAACTATTTTAGTAGTGCAATTTTGATTCTAACGCTTCCTTTGAACACATTATATCTGTTGTGCTGGCTTTAGAAAGCATTTACATATCCCAAAATGACATTAAATACTATGCTTTATATGACTGGAAATAATTCTGTAGGAGTTAAGAATATAAACCCATTTGGTAAGCAATATAATTTCAGAGCCTTTAAAGAAATTATTGAGAAGTACTTCACTCTTTCAAACCCCCATAAATGATGAAGAGATCTGATTAGAAATGGTGAGGTTGCTTAGATGCCATTGTTTCAATGTTCAAAATCATGAGGCTATTATTTCTTAATACATCTTGGAGAAGTAAATATATTTTGTTAATCTAAATAATTTTACAACTATGATTTAAATAGTAAAAGCGAGATCAGCTGTAAATTTTCTAAATATTAGTGTGTCTATAGTTATATTCAGCAAAAAAATGCAGAACAAAATGTTATAACTACAAACTCATCTTAAGATAAGTAACTGACAATAAAAAACTCATCAATTTTTTAAAACAAATGTAAGTGACAGAAAATGTTCAAAGTTCCTCGCATCACAGAGTTTATTTTAAAATTTTATTTGTCAAATTAAAATTATTATTTCAAGTGCCCTTAGTGTAATTTTTTGTTTTGATTACAAAAATTAGATCTAATTAGAATTTAAAAGATATAATAGACATAGAAAAATATTTTTATAGTTGAAATGCTTTCCTAAAACCTGACTGTATATAATGTATACACTGATCACAGAAAGACTCAGATACTTTTGTTCTTACACTATCCCTTGTGTTTTCTGTCATTAATATAAGGAACAAAATTCAGTTACATATGCATGCTTTAAATAATTTATCTTAAATTCATGAAGTAGCATCTATAGAAAATGTACAAGTCAAACCTAGTCTCTGTGTCCAACATTCATTTAATTTTCATAATATTTCATGTAAGGAACTGATCAAGTGGCATTTTTCTTTCTAAGCATAGTTTATTGATCTTAGCACAAATTGCTTCAATTCTCTCCACTTCTTTGAATGTGGCTGAACCACTTTATTTTTGTACACACTCAAAGTTTTACTCATTCATCTACAAATGGGTTTCCACATTGAGTCTATGTTTTAGCAATTGTAAACAGTGGACTTACAAGTTATCTTTGCCATGATGACTTCATTTTCTTTGGCTAAATGCCCAGAAGACATATAGTTGGATCCTATCCCAGAACTACATTTTAGATTTCTGAGGCACTTCCAAACTTTTCCATAATATCAGTGCCAATAATTGTGAATTACCATCAAGGGTACATGAGTTCCTTATTGTTACATCCTTATTAGCATTCAGTATTATATATTTAAATTATGTGTGTATTTATGTTCCTGTTCGTGCACTCCTAAGTGCAGATTCCTGCAGAGGTCAGAAGAGGGTGTCTGATACCCTAGAGCTGGATGTATGGGTACTTCTGATTTGCCTTATTGTGTACTGGGAGCTAATATATGGTCCTCCACAAAAGTAGATAGTGCTCTTAATGCATGGTTATTCCAGCACAGCCTTTGATATTTGATGACTTTGAAATTTATTTTAACCATTCAGTCTCAGATGAAGTAGTAGTATCTCTCTCTCTCTCTCTCTCTCTCTCTCTCTCTCTCTCTATATATATATATATATATATATATATATATATATATATATATACTGGCTTTTTTCTCAGTATTTTTAAAGACAATAAAAAGCATTTTCACAGCTATAGGATAAACTTTCTTTCATCCTTTTTCAAGAAAACTCTTCAAGGCACAGTGGAACAAGAGAGGCAGTGGTGGGTGAATCTCTGTAAGCTTAATGCCATCTTGGTCTACAAAGTGAGTTCCAGCACAACCAGGGGTATGCTGGTAAACCTTGTCTCAAACAAAAATAAATATAAAATAAAATGAAAAGGAAATGAAGAAAAGAAAAAAGGAAGAAGAAAGGAACGAAGTAAGAGGAGGAGGTGAAGGAGGAGGAAGAGAAAGAAGGAGGAGAAGAAGAAGAGGAAGAGGAAGAAGAAGAAGAGGAGGAGAGGAGGAGGATAAGGTGAAGAAGAAGGGGGAAGGAGGAGGAGGAGAAGAAGAAGAAGGGGAAGAGGAGGAGGAAGAAGAAGGAGGAGGAGGAGGAGAAGACGACGACGACACGACCACAACAACATGCTGGGGACCTGACTCTGAGGTTAACATCTTTAACCAAAATTTTAGAGGTCTCAGGTTCAATTCTCAGCACTCATATAGTAGATTCCAGGCATCTGTAATTCTGTCTGTACCTTCTTCTGCATATTCCCTAGAAGGGTGCCAACCATTCAGTTGGTGGGCAGATATATGTGCAGGCAAAACAGCCACAAACACACAATAAAATAATTTTAAACGAACATAGTAGTTCTAGTCAGGTCATTTTCTTACTTTAATTGCACCATTTTGGGGCAAGTTTTCAACAGTGTGGTGAATTTTTTTTCACCTTTTGTTTATATTTCTTATGAGCAGAGGCTTTTTACCTTGATGTGAATCACTCCCTCACCTCGTCCCTGACATACACACAAACACTTTTGGTTTGCATGTGTTGCATGAGGTTAGGAGTCACATTAAAAATTCCATTGCTGCCCAAACTCTGGGCTTCTTTGTGACCTTTGTGGCAATACAGGACTCAGGTTTTAGCACAGCCTCAGCCACAGAAGGATCACGGACCCTGATATGGTTCTTGGCAATAGCTGGGGCTGTTGTTACCTTGATGGTGTTCAGGGGCCATGATGCCACCAGAACCACTCCCTACTTGAGTGGCCAGCACTTCTACCCAGAGCCAAACCTACTGCAAAATCCAAGTCTGGGTTTCTGGTCCAGCTGCCACGGGGATCTGTGCTGATGTCTATGGCCTGGGTCAACTCAGGTGGCCCTAGGAACCATGAGAGATGAAATCAGAGGACAATGCTGAGCCGGCCCTCCCTTTTTTGGCCCAGGGAAAGCTGGTCTTGTCTGGCTGGACACTGAAGCAAGAGACCTGCCCTAGACCAAGGAGAGTTTGCCCCTGCACTCTGGAGTTATCGTCACAGGAGAGGGTGAATATACCCTGAAGACATAGGTATAGGTGAGCTACATCCACCTCTTTAGCTACTGCAGGTGGCCCCAGTGGTCCAGACTGATCAACTCAGCTACCACTGAGCCGCACAACTGGGCTGTGGCCCACCCTAATGTCTACACCATCTAGGACCTACTGGAGCTTATAAAGGGAATGGTCCGGTGGAAGAATTCTCACAGTATGTCCATTACTTGGTACAGCTACAGGATATCCTAGAGGAGTTTCGGTGAGGATCCAAAGATGATGGTGTACCAGATACAGAAGGCCTGGAACCAGACCATTGACTCATTGCATAAACATTTGCTAGTAAAGCTGATAGGAAAAAGTATATACTATGTGACACACTGAGACCCCCACTCCATGCCACCAGGATGAATGAAGTGCTGCAGGAAAGGTGGGAAGGAGAAAGGAAGGGTTTTTTTCCTCTCTTTTTATTTTTTGGGTTTTTTTTTTCTGCGGGGGGGGTTGCTCTTCATTTTGTTTGTTTGCTTGCTTGCTTTATTTTGTTTTTTAAAGTTTCTTTTGGAGGGAAGCTCTGCAGGCATAATGGGAGGATATACAGAGATCAGGAAGTGAATGGAAGTGAGTAGAATTGAGGTACATGATGTGAAATTCCCAAAGAATCAATAAAGAAGTTAAATAAAAATTGAATGGAGCTAGAAAATATCATTTTGAGTGAGGTAACCCAGACCCAGAAAGACAGTTATCACCTGTACTCACTCATACGTCATTTTTAAACATAAAGCAAAGAAAAGCCCACAAATCACAATCCCAGAGAACCTAGACAGCAATGAAGACCCTAAGAGAGACATGCATAGATCTAATCTACATGGGAAATAGAAAAAGACAAGATCTCCTGAGTAAATTGGGAACATAGGGACCTCGGGAGACGGTTGAAGGGGAAGGAAGAAAAGGAAAATGTAGAGCTCAATAAAAATACAAAAAAAAAAGCTGACAATGGATAGTGCAATATTTATATGGGTAACAGCTGGAGGATTCCACACTACAAAAACATATAAAAGAAATCCAAGGATTCCGATTGTGAGAGAAATAATTACAAAGGCAGAGAATTACTTGTTACTCAATATACTTCTTTATTGTTTGTTTAGATAAAATAATACTGCAATAAAATGACCTAACTGTAAAAACATAAAAAATGATCAGCGCCAAGCAACCAGTGACTAATGCATTTCCACTAGATTTTTTTTTTTGGCATAGTATCAAGTATCATAGTATCAAGTCTTACACTGAGCCTTTGATCCCTCTTTTGTGGATTTGTGTACAGGATAAAAAATGAGAGTTGCCTCTCAGCGTCCTTCTTGTGGAGATCCAGTTTCTCAGCATTGTAGATTACAGTGATTGTCCTTTTGGGGATGCACATCTGGCCTTTGATGACTCAGTGGGTTGTAGCTGTGTAGGTTTATTGTGAAATCATAGTTCCATTCATTTCATTAGTTCCTATTTTTATTTACCAGTATTATGGTCAGACTTTTGTTGCTGTTATGCTATTCTTTGTTTTGTTTCTGTTACTAGGGTCTGTAGTTTGCCTTGAAATGTATGAATACATTGGAATTTCTGCAGCTTTGTTCTTCTGGTTCAATCTGACTGTGGTTATTTAGATACTTGGTTTTTAATGCTTCCAAATACACATTAGTATTACTTAATCTAACTCTGTGAAAAGTGTAATTGCCTGACAGTTGAGTTAGTCAGTTGAGTCAATCAGTTGTGACTCAGCGAGTCTTTGTGTACTAATATCAGGAGTTCATTGGGAGTCACAGCCAGGATCTGTTGGTGCTATCCATTTATATTCATCCCGGTTTGACACAGTAGAAATAACTGTTCAGAAAATGTTAGTCTCTGGAGGGTTACCAATCAGACAGACAGGAAACAATAAACTTAAAGTACATGCAATAATGAAAAACTAAAGATGTAAAGACCTATTCCATCTGTTTCTAAGGTGCCATTTTCTAATTTTTCAAATAGACATAGAAAGGTTTTGTAAGACTGTTCTTTAATTAAGAATGCATTAGACAAAATCATGCTAAAGCATGCTAGAGAGAGTGCGGAAACACTAATTCTACTACATTACACCCAACTTGGATGCTTGGCTCTCTCTATGAACTACTTTCTAATTTTGAGTAATACACTTAACTCTCTTAGCTCCAATTTATCATGTCTCAAATTTTAATAACCTTATATGGTATAAGAAATCACAATACAAATCTATTTCTGACATTGTTTAAAAATTATTAAAAATGAACATTCAACTTTACTATATTTTAAAATTCATATGGCCAGATATTTTATTACTAAGGTTTCAGACATTCTTTGTAAAGTTGGTATAACACTTTATTTTTATTTTCATCTGTTAAAACAATGGCAGCATATGGTTTGGCACAATAACTAATAGCCAATTGTAAGGAACAGAAACATAAACAATTAATTAAATACTCCGATTAACCTGGGGTTCATAGCTTATAAAAATTCTACACCTGACACAGCACCATCTGAGAGCATGCTGTTAATTACTATGCTTGGAAATAAACCCCTGGAGGGAGAGAGGAGGCTAACAAGATTCCAGAAGCTACCAACCCTCAAAGACTCATGAAGTCACAAATTGAGGTTATGTAAGGAGTCAATGATTGCTGGGAGAGAGGAGACTCATCCATGGTATGAGCTACAGGGTATTTCCACAACAGAGCTTTCTGTGTCACCACCTGGCATAAGGTGGACTATTTGGTGATGCAGTTAGTGGCCTGAAACAATTGTGTTCCTGTTATTAACTACAATTAATTCATTGATTCATCATGATTCATTGATTTATGTTCCTTAAAGTACTTGAACAACTTAAAGTTATTCCTTAAAGTATACTTGGTTTTTTTTTTTTTTTTTTTTGGTTTTTTTTTTTTGCTGTCATTGGTGCTCTCTCTGTGGTGAAGAGATGTTTTTATATTTTCTTCCAGGAAGCATTACACATTGCAAGCTTTAGAGTCGTGCTATCCCTGTTCCTTTTCTGGCATTCATCTTGAGAACTCCATATGATCATGATCCACTGACCACATAGAACAAACCACAGAATAGGACAAGTGCAAAGAAGACTTGCTCACAACCTGTCATGTGAAATCTGGGACCAAAGTGTCTCAAAGCCACAGATGCCTCAGAGACCACTGTGCTCTATGAACATAAAATGGAACTGGCCAGATGGCTCAGTATTTAAAGCACTTGCCACTAAGCCCAGCAATCTGTGCTCAATTACTGGGACTCATATGGTAGAAGGACAGAACCAATGCCCCCAAATTTTCCTCTGATTTCTATACCCATGCTGTGACACAGACAGCACATAACCATACACACACACACACACACACGACAAATAAATGAATGCTTTTAAAAAATAGAAACAAAAAACTGATGCTTGCCGAATTCCCCTCGTTTAGAGCAGCTAGTTCCAACATTATAACTGCAACTACTTATTTTTATGAATATTAATTTATAAATTGACTATGAGAGAAATTTTATGCAGTGAATGAAAACTGGTCTAGAAGCACTGCTTATAGTCATATATACAGCATCGACTCATTAATTTTATGTTTTAAGTATTTGCATACAATTTAGAAAAGCTTTACTGCATCTAAGCATACACTTGTTACCTGTTTTTTTTTTTCCCAAGCTTAGAAGAAGTTAATTCTTTGATACATACTTGCATGTGAGTTAAACAACAGCTTCTAAATGGAATGTTTTATTATGTTAGGTTGTGATACTTGGTTTTGGTTTTCTTTGTAATCTGTGTTGAAAACCTGGGATAAATTTATTTTTAAAAATTTCCAAGTGATGTTAGGAGGGTACTAAGAGACCTTAGGTATTTCCTATGACAAGTTTCCTTAACCGAGAGTGGTAGGAGCAGGTAGATCTCTATGAGTCAGAAATCAGGCTGTTCTAAATTCTGAGTCCGAAGACAGTCAGAGCTATATAAAGAGACTACCAGAATGGTTGCTGAAGCTGCACGTATCTGGAGTCTCAACCACTTTGAATATGATTCTTATTCTTATCTGGAGTCATCCTTGTAGATTCCTGAGAATTTCTCTAGTATCAAGTTTCTTGCTAGCTCCGTAATGGCTTCCTCAATCAAAATATCTTTCCTTGTTCTTGTCTCTGTCCTTCCTCCATCTCGACTATTCCAATCCCTCAAATTCTCCTCCCTGCTTCTCTTCTCCCCTCCTCTTCCTTTTCCACTTTCCCTTCTCCCCTACCCCATGCTCCCAATTTTGTCAGGCAATCTTGTCTATTTACCCTTTCAAGTTGGATCACTATATATGTTTTTCTTAGGGTTTATGTTGTTACTTACCTTCTCTAGGATTGTGAGCTATACGCTCAATATCCTTTTATTTTTTACAGCTAGTATTTACTTATGAGTAAGTACATGCCACGGTAATCTTTCTGGGTCTGGGTTACCTCCCTAAGGATGTTTTTTTCTAGTTCCATGCATTTGCATGCAAATATCAAGGTGTCGGGGTTTTTTTTTTTAACCACTAAGTAGTGCTCCATTGTATAAATGTACCACAATTTCTTTATCCATTCTTTAGTTGAGGGGCATCTAGGTTGTTTCTAGGTTCTGGCTATTACAAACAATACTGCTATGAACATAGTTAAACAAAAGTCATTGTAGTATGCTTGATCATCTTTTGGTTATATGCCCAAGAGTAGTATTGTTCGGTCCTGAGGTAAGCTGATTCCCAGTTTTTCTGAGAAACCACCATACTGATTTCCAGAGTGGTTGTACAAGTTTGCATTCCCACCAGCAATGGAGAAGTGTTTCCCTTATTCCATATCCTCTTCAGCATAAGCTAGCACAGGTATTTTTGATCTTAGATATTCTGACTTGTGTAAGATGGTATGTCAGAGCTGTTTTGATTTGCATTTCCTGATGGCTAAGGATATTGAATATTTCCTTAAGTGTCTTTTGGCCATTTGAGATTTTTCTGTTGAGAATTCTGTTTTGTTCTGTACCTCATTTTTTATTTAGGTTACTTGGAATGTTGATGTCTAATTTCTTGAATTCTTTATATATTTAAGCAATAGAGGAACAGATGCCCAATCTGGCCTTGTCCTGTAGTCAGATTGATAAGTATTTTAAATTTTACCATACAACATTTTGTTCATTCAGCAACTGATGGAAACAGAGGCAGAGACCTGCAGTGAAGCACTGGGCTGAACTCCCAAAGTCCAGTTGAAGAGTGGGAGGAGTGAGAATATGACCAAAGATGTTAAGACCATCATGGGTACACCCACTGAAACAGTTTACCTGCGCTAATGGGAGCTCACCTGCTGTGGGACAATGGTCTAATGCCCTTCAAAGACTTGTCAGTTGTACTGGTTTAATAAAATGTGGATTGGTCCATAGCCAGGCAGGAAGCATAGGCAGGACAACCAGAACAAAAGAATTCTGGGAAGAGGAAAGGCTCAGTTTGCAGTCATCACCCAGACACAGAGGAAGCAAGATGAGGATACCTCACTGATATAAGGTACCAAGTCAAGTGGCTAACACAGACAAAAATAATGGATTTATGTTAAGCTTCTTAATAAAAAAAAGTCTGAGCTGATATGCCAATCAGTTTATAATAATATAGGCCTCTGTGTGTTTCTTTGGGACTGAATAACTGTGGGACCAGCGGGACAGAAACCAAACTTTTATCAACACTCACAAACTCCAGCCGGACAGGGAAGGAACCAACATAGGACCAAACTAGACCCTCTGAATGTGGATGACAGTTGTATGGTTGGGGAAGATGGTGGGTCCACTACTGGTAGCACCAGCATATATCACTACTGCTTTTACTGGCATTTTGGAAACTTATTCTCTTTGGATAGATACCTTGCTCAGCCTAGACATGGTAAGGAGGGCTTTGAATCTTCCCCAAAGCAATGTGCCTTTACTCTCTTGGAGGAGTGGATGTCAGGTGGAGGAGATGGGAGAAGGAGGGAGTGGGAACTGGGATTGGTATGTAAAATGAAAAATAGATAGTTTGTTTTCTTTTTAAAAAATAAAATAAAATAAGAAAGAAAAAAGAAAATAAGATGATTTTTAAAAATCATCGAAGACCCACTGAAGCATTCCTTTGTCCTGAAAGCCTGTGCTTTCTCCTTTCCTCCTAGGTGAACCTGTCCCTATCAGCTATATAAATGGGAGTTGCATATTGCCATTTTCCAAATGTTATTTTGCACAACATAATCATTGGCTTCCAAAATTGTGTGAAAGGATTTGCCTGGCTAGGGGGTTGGGCATTCAGAGCAATATAGCCCATTTACTTTACAACAGATGTGAGTCTGTTCCATCTTGGCTAAATGTCAGAGTTTGAGCTTATTTTTGCTCATTCAAAGTTGCTGACATCAGCTGAGGCTACAAACAAGAGATCCTAACTTAGGGTGTGGTTAATTACTATTTTGAGTATAGTGGTGGATCCCTTCCACCTGGATGAAAGGTCAGAGTATTCAAGTCTATTCCTTCTATCATGTTAATGAAGTCTGTTGCGTCTCCCTTCCCCTTTTAGAGTAATGTATATAAGCATGTGGAAAATAAATGCAGGCAGTTCAGTATTCACTGAATTTCCCACCTGGTGCTATTCTGTGTTTCTAACTTTTATTTCTCTCATATCTCTGTTCTTTTGCTTAATAATCCTAATCCTCATGTGACATGGGGTGTCCTACATTATATGTGTTGCTTTTATTTGTTGATGAATAAAGCTGTTTCATCCAATTGCTTAGAGAGTGCAGCCAGGCAGTAATACAAACAGAGGTACATAGCATAGGTAGAGTCAAAAACACCCCATGTAGCTAGCTGCTGAAGGAGACAGAAACCAGATTTTACCAGCAGACCCCAGAGGCATGGTGATACACATATTTGTAGAAATGGGTTAATTTTAAGATGTAAGAGCTAGCCAATAAGAAGCCTGAGCAAATAGGCCAAATAGTATTGTAATTAATATAGTTTCTGTGTGATTATTCAGATCTTGGTGGCCAGAAAATGAATAAGCAGTCTCTTGTTATATATGGTGCCCGATGTGCATCTCAAGCCCATGTCCCTGATATTAAGATTTGATCAGCCTCCAGTTACACTCATGCTCCTACCCTAGAATGTGCAAATTTCATCAAGCCTGGTCTCCGACAGTTGGCAGGCCAATGTGGCTCTTGCAACACTATTATATTTTAATTTTGACTAAAATGTAAGCCTAAAACATTGCTCTGGTTTTGTTTCTGTTGCTGTAATAAAATACTTCAACAAAAAATTACTTCGGTGAGAAGGATGGTTTTGGCTTTTGTTTTTCTCACAATTTCATGTTATTGTTCATCATTCTTAAGAAATGACAGCTGTGTAGCTTGAAAGATCTGATCACATTATACCCAGTCAAAAGCAGAGAGCAGTGTATTCATGATGCTGCTTGCTTGCTTGAACTAAATTTTCTCCACACTTATCAGTTCAGGGCTCAAGCCCAGGGAATCGTGCTGCCCACAGTGGGCCTAGTCTTCCCACATCAATTAACAAACAAGGCAGTTTACCACAGACATGTCTACAAGACAATCAAATAAATCTGTCATTCTCTTCTCAAGGAGATTCTAGGTTGGGTCAAAATGACAAAGTTATACCATCAATTTGAACATTTGGTTTCCTATTTCCCTGTTTGGATGACATTAGACAAGTTAAAATTAAAGCATGGTAAAGGTATATCTGATATAATATATCTGAAAATATATATGTAAAATCTAAGCATTGTTTTCTTAGTTTCTATTTTAATTTTACAAGTTTTCATGAAGGTTCAGTCTCCTATCAAAGTGTTGAAAATGTCACAATTTACATAATATATATATAATATATCTTGTATAGGCAGATGTGGAACTATTTCAGTAACAAACCTCATTGTAATTCTGTCAATGCTTTATTAGTTAGAATGGGTGATACATTAGTAAATTGAAGAAACACATAGATGCATATGCCAATTTCATGACCCATTCTCTATTGGTATCTTTCACAAGATTATTGCTAACACAAGTGTAAAACACTAACTGTTCTTGCCTTAAATAAGCACTTAAAATTTTTGGCAACAGTGTTTCCTAAGTAATGAAATAAATGAAAAACTATTACTAACTTTCAAATTCATATATTCTTTGATACTTTCACCCAAAATTTTCATATTGGCAGTAAGAGATGGTACTGTGATTATGTAGCTTTGAAATTCATATTCTGTAAATACATAATGCCTAACTTTTTCTGTATATCTTAGTAAACATCCAAAGATTTAAATAAAAGTCTGCTATTCATCATTTTAAGAAATAGAACCATGGATTTATAAGTCTACTTATAAAGCAGGAATGATAAAATCATTGATGAGTAATTTAAAAGAGAATTTTTCTGCCTTTATTAGATACCATATGCTGTAACACACAATCATCATGAAGCCCTGTTTCAATTTTCATGAGAATGTAACAGGAGGAATAATGAAATATGATTGATCAAAAATGTATCATTATTACTGCTTGTAATAAACCAGGAGGAAGTGAAACTTCTTTCAAGACATGAGTAGGTATATGCAGCTGATTTATGAAATAAACAATAAAAACTCCAACTTTTAACTTCTCTGAATTACAACAGAATAAAAACTCCCTTAAAAACAACCAACATATTACTTCTAAAACTAAGAAAAAAAATGAATCCTATTCTGTAGAGATGATTCAGTGTGTAAGAAAATTGTTATTTACGTAGAAGGACTTGAGTTTGGGTCCTCAGAGTTCTTGTGAGATACTAGACAATGCAGTGTGAGACTCCAAGTCAAGCCCTAAGGAAAGGGAGACATGTGGATATTAAGGACTCAGTGGCCTGACATCTGATCTTGCCTACGGTTGAGTGAGGGAAACATCCAACCTCTGACTGCTACTAATCTATACACTGCTGAGAGAATGCACATGTGCATGTGTGCGCACACAGACAGAGACACACACACACACACACACACAAACTCCACACATCACCAAGTTATTTTTCAGAATCTCTTGTTTAAATAATAGGAACATATTCAAATAAAAATGAGGCCTGAAGGGGATGTAACTGAGCTGATAAAATTTCATCAGTATCCTCAGCATACAGTCACATTAGAAGACAGTTCACAAACACTATCTAAACTGAATCATATGTGCATGAGAAGAGGTTTATGAGAATTGCATTTGACACCTAGAAAGACCAAAAACAGAAATTTTAGTGTTCTTCCTGAGCTATGTGCTTCTTCCCTTCATTTTTATAATTGTAGTTACACCCTAGGCTCCTTGTAACTAGTAGTTTTGCCACCTGACCTAGCAGAGATGTTCTTGTGCTGTTTTCTGATGTTCAACATGCAAATTAAGTATTTGTTTTTATTTTAGGTGACTTTTTTCTTTAATAAATCCTAGAAAAGATTAAGATACATATTTAGGATATGTTTGCACAGTACCTAGTAAAGGACTTACTAACATTTAAGCTCTAATCTTGCTTAGAATTCTTTAACTTATCTAAAGTTTTAAAGACTGTCTACATTCATTTCTCGCTGCTGTCGTTGTGATTTAATGTAAAATAAGCCCTAAAAATACCAATTTGTGCTCTTTTTTTTAGAGAGCAAGCAGGTTCTATAATTTTTTTTTGTTATTTGGTTGCACCAATACTGAACAATCATAATAATATCATATCAATTTTAATAAAAGAAAATGATTTGGTAAGGTATATCACTACCCATGGAAAATACATTATTTAGAAAAATGAAAAAAATGTTTGGAAAATGTTAATGAGCTAAAACTTTAGTAATGAGTAATTCATTTCATTAAACAGAAAATATTTTGACATCATCAATGTAATCACTTAAAATCCATTAACATGACATAAATTGAAGCCCCCAGAAATTTAACACATTAGTTCTACTTAATAGCATATTGCAGGCCTTGAAGTTATAGTTAATTAGCATTTTAAAATAAGCTGAAATTATATTTTAACAGCAAATGATAGGAACAGATGAGCAAACAAAATATTTGAGTTACATATACATGATTTATTTATTAATTTTTCTTTTGATTGAGGATAGATTCTTCTCTGATACAATATGTCCTAAGCACAGTTTCCCCTCCCTCCAGTCCTCCAAGCTCCCCCTAATACAACCTTACTCTGCCCTGGATCCACCCCCTCTGTCTCTCTTCAGAAAAGATCAGCCTCTAAAAATGACAGCAACTACCTAACAAAACAAAACAAAATACAATAGAACTAAGCAAAAGTCCTCACACAGAGGAAAAACAACAGGAGGTAAAAATTGGCAAGGGCAGGCAAAAGAGTCAAAGACACACTGGCTCCCACAGTTAGAAGGCCCACAAAAAACAAGATAACAGCCACAAACACAGAGGATCTGACACAGACTTATGCAGGTCCTCTGCTTGCTGCCTGAGCTTCTGTAAGCCCATGTGAACCCTGTTTAGTTGATCCAGTGGGTCATGTCCCCCTGGTGTCCTCTATCCCTCTGATGCCTATACTCTTGCCTCTCCCTCTTCCATGGGATTCCTAAGCTCTCAGGGGAGGGACCTGATGGAGAATTCCAATTTAGACTCTCTCCACATAACATTTAACTGTGGGTTTCTGCATTTATCTAGTTCCATCCATTTGCCTGCAAATTTCATGTTTTTTCACAGCTCAGTAACACTTTCTTATGTAAATGTACATTTTTTAAAATCTTATTAAATTATTTACGGTCTATTTTAGTGTTAAACTTAATTCTCTCACTTGATTTCCATTTTATGAGTAAATGTGGATTATGGGCATCTACGTTGTTTCCAGACTCTATTATGAGTAAAGCTGCATTTTTAAAGTGTCAGATAAAGTTGGGGTTCAAAAATCAAGCTGTTTATTAAAAATAGAAGTTACTTCTGCCTTTCCCCATGGAAAATTTGTTACCTTCCATAAAGGTTTCATACCAAAGGCTTCTGTGGTGGATCCTTAAGCTACAAAAATTTTGCCCAAGCTTGTGTGACACAGCCATATTAAATGTATATGGTCCATGATGATGGGACTAAGGGAGGTGAAGACTATGTGGTGAAAGTTTGTGGCCTACTCTGTTCATGCTTAGTTGAGGACATATAGCACATCTTCTCCAACTGCACAATTCATGATGGGGTCTCAGGTGTTCATTTCATTTATGTGAAGGAAGGCATAGTGATGAGGTTTTTGTTGAACTTGAGTTTACAGAATATGATAGAAAATTAGCTCTGATAAAAAAGACAGGGTAAGTCTGGTACACTAGTATATCGAGGTGTTCAAGCTACATAGAACCAACAAGGATTGAGTGTTGAAGCACAATGGTTCAAACAACACTGACAGTGCCAACGATGGCTTTATGAGGCTCCAGGGACTCCCATTTGTCTGCACAAAGGAAGAAATAATTCAGTTCTTCTCAGGGTTGGAAAATGTGCCAAATAGAATCACATTATATTTGGAGGAGGCTCTACTCTGCCTCACTGGAGTTAGCTGAGAAAGGGATGCACCAGGAGTGCATAGGGCACAGGTATATTACAGTGTTCAAGAGCAGTCAGGAGGAAGTTAGGTCATACTTTGGTCCACCTCTGAATTTCATGTCTGTGCAGAGGCCTGGGCACTATGACCAGCCTGGGATAGCCCCAAAGTACACTGACACTCTGAAAAAGGCAGGTCTAGAAAACATGAGGTCCTGTGCTTATAGTGAAGAATACAGTGGCCTCCATGGTGGCCATGGCTTCACCACTGATCTGTTTGACAGAGACTTCAGCTACTATCTTCAGGAATGTATGACCACAGATATGGATTCAATGTGTTCACAGGGCAGAGCATCACCATCTATTGCATCCACCTGAGAGGGCTGCCCTACAAAGCAACTAAGAACGACATTTACAACTTCTTCTTTCCATTGAACCCTGTGAGAGTTCATATTGAGATTGGCCCTAATGGAAGAGTGAGAGGAGAAGTTGATATTGTCATTCGTAGAATAACAGTGGCAGCCATGTCAAAGACAGAGGGAACATGCAACACAGAAATGTATAACTCTTCCTAAATTCAACAACTGGGGCTAGCAACAGGACTTGTAGCTGCCAGGTGAAGCAAGGCATGTGAGTGTCAGCTGCCACCTGGAGAGTCAGTGAATGTCTGTTGTGGGACCCGCTACAGTGGTCAGAATAACATGGGTGGGTGGATATGATTACTATTGTAGGAATTTTTGAGTTATTTTGGCCTAAAATTTCACTGGCAACCAACGAACAATCGAGAGTAGTCTGTAACTATAAAAGAAGCTAGGGAACCCATTTTGTTTGTGAAATCCAGATTACAAAAACTTACCTCTTCAATGTTGCTCACACAAACTTTTCTTCTAGCAGGTAATGTTGAGTAAACTAAAATTATTTTCTTCTGCTTTTCTCAATAAACATTTTTGGTAGTATACTTAAGAGTGATATTATGTGAATTAAGTAGTTTTAAGTGTGACAAGTGGCTCTTCAAGCACACCATAGTGAATACACTGGGGATAAACACTTTTCGTCAGAACTCAAAGGGGCTAAATCCAATTCAAAGAGAATCGAATCATTTCCTATGTTCATTCTAGTTTATATTTTCCTTTCCAACATGCATGTTAAGCCTAAGATTTTTAAAATTTAGTTTCGAGAATTGAGACATCATACTAATACAGTTGTAATTTGTGTATTCTTTGTACTGATTTCCTTTTGATGCATTTTGTTGAGACTAGTAAAGTTTTCTTAATAGTTTCTCATAGAAGCAAATGTAAATTCTCATTTACCAACACTTTAAACTTAAGACAATATGACAAATAAATATCTCTGATTTTTTAGATAAATTCAAATAGTGAACTCCCTCAACTTACTAACCATATTTACAAATAGACAGGTCAATGAAATAGAAGAGTTGAGTAAAGATACTTGTTACATAACCAGATGACCTGAATTCCATCTCTGGCACCCTCATGGTGGAAGGAAAGAACCAACCCCTAAAAATTGTCCTCTTATGGCCATGAATCCATTATGACATTCTCTTGTCTGAAAATACACACACACACACACACACACACACACACACACACACACAAATACAGTTTCACACACAAACTCACACAAACATAAAACAAATACATGTAAAAATAAAATAAAATAAATGAATAGTTGCATTGAGTTCTCTGTTGTTCTGGAATATTCCTTCATTCTTCTGCTCTAATATATTGTACTTTTACTTTCCCTGTGTGTATTTGCATTCTGAAATACCTCCCTTTCTATTTAGACAATTAATGAAAATGATATTCAATGGCCCATTTAAATTAATCTCCTTTGAACTCATGCTGCATTATATGGTGTCTCTTTTAAATAGGCTATCCCCTAGAATTCAAAAGAGAGTACAGATAAATTAAGCCTTGTTCATTTAGACTCTATTGACCTGATTCTACTATAATGTATTTTTGTAAACACACATCTGTTGTTTATCATGAAAGACTAAGAGTGTATTATAATTAGAAATCTGTTGATAATTTATTTGCTTCTTAACCACCTGCTTCATATGGATCATATTATCTTGTGGTATAATATTCTTTTATTACAAATGGAGAATGTAAAATAACCAGACATTTTTCTCAGTTTTAAAAGTCACCCTGGTTTTACATGAATACTTATTTCCCACAAATGAGTTTTGTTTTATTGTGACAACTATCTAACAGATTGTAACTATTGTTTTTTAAGCTTTTAATCATATGAATGACTACTTTGTCCACTCCAAGTCTTCATTACCATTGTTATCTAAAATTACACAGCTTTTTATGTTTTAAAAGGTGTTTTCAAATTTTCTTTTCTGCCAAGTTGATCTTATCTACTCTATAGAAATGCACATGGTGTTATAAATTTTTAACGAGTAGATCCTATAGTTAACTTCAATTATTCAAAGGCAGGGCTGGAAGGATGGCTCATCAGTTAGGACCCAAGTTCTGCTCCCATTACCCACAAGAAGAACCTTCATGGCCTTAATTGGTATCAAGCATGCACATGGTGCATATGACTATATGATGATCCAAAACTCATACAAAAAAAATAAACATAAATCTTTTTTTTAAAAAAAAGCCACAAATTTACAAATAATATCCAAAGCTTAACATTTAGGAGAGTGTTTCACTGAAGTTATATTTTCTATTGAGCATAGTTTATATTTAAGATTTAAGTACTAATGAATTATTGAATAGGAAGATTGACCATGTGCAAAAATTGCTAAGTACTCAAAGAATAAGAATAAAGGAAATGCCTTTTTTCAGAGAGACTTTTAACTTTAATATCATTTATGCATTGCTTTTAAACACTACTGAAATATATATGGAGTTAACCTATCTCTGCTAAAATTCCAACTGAAAAACAATATTTGCACTGTTTGCTAGATATTGCTTTTCTGACAATAAATTATGTATTTCTCTACTGAGATTTGATGAAACTCTAGGGCTTCATAAAGAAATAGGCATAATAAGCTCTTCTAGGTACATATATTCTAGGAATTATAGTCTGAGAATTCTTAAATGAAGAAAAGAATAAAGTTTGGGATTTAAAGAAGTACCAAAAGCAGGAATTACCAAAATACCTATTGGTGAGGGAGGAAAAAAGGAAAGAGCCAATACTTCATAAAGAATTAAGTCTAAATTCCTTAAAGTTAAAAACAAGTTTGTACTCATAATCTCAGCATTTGGGAGGTGGAGGGAGGAGTTTCAAGGTCATTCTCAGAGTGAGTTAGAGGTTGACATGGGCTACAAAACAAGCAGATAAAATATGGAACTCTTTATATATGTTAGACCTATGGTATGTATTTTAGACTGTAACAAAGACAAAGGTGCATTCCCTTTTACCAGTGCATACCTTCTCAGACATCAGTCTATACAACAGCAAAAATTCTCAGTCTTAGATTTGAATGAGTCAATTGGGTATAGTTTCATTCTATGTTATTATTATGCCACAGAAACCTGTTTGTTTCCTAATCAGAGACGGAAAGGAGGTGAATCCAGATATAGATGAACTAGGAGTAGTAGACGAGGGGGAGACCATAATTACAGTATTATTAAAGAAAAAATCTATTTTAAATTTTAAAAATGAACAAATAAACTGAACTATTATGTAAAAACAAAAGAATAATTAGGATTAGCTCTTAAAGAAATTACTTTTAAAAACGAAGTGTTCAAAATAAGATGAAAACATTTACAATACTAAAAGCTAGATTAGTTTATGGTTAGCTCTTATAACTCTAAGAGGTGCATTATTTGTTTTGATTTTATTTTGTTTATTAAAATATATATTTATTTTACATACCAACTGCACTTCACCCTTGTTTCCCTTCTTCAGCCTCCCCACCTCTCCCCATCCCACCTCCATCCACTCCTTAGAGGGAGTAAGACCTCCCTTGGGTAGTCAATGTAGTATGGCAAAGCAAAATTACAGAAGGACCAGGACCCTGTACCTTGCATCAAGGCTGCGCAAGGTAACCCATCATAGGGAATGGGCTCCAAAAAGCCAGTTCTACATGGGGGTAAGTCCTGGTCCCACTGCCAGGGGCCTCATAAGCAGATCAAGCCACACATCTGACAACCACATCAGAGGGCTTAGGTCAGTGCTATCAGGTTTCCCAGCTGTCAGTCCAGATTCTGTGTGCTTCAACCAGCTCTGGTCAGCTGTCTCTGTGATTTTAACCATAATGATCTTGAACCCCTTTTGTTCATATGACCCTTCCTCTCTCTCTTCAACTGAACTCCAGGAGCTTAGTCTTGTGCTTCTCTGTGAATCTGTGCATCTGCTTCCATCAGTTACTGGATGTAGGTTCTATGATGACAGTTAGGGTAGTCATTAATCTGACTACAAGCGCAGGCCAATTCAGGCACCACCTCCACTATTAAGGAGTATTACCTGGGGTCATCCTTATATATTCCTGGGTGTTTCCCTAGCACCAGGTTTCTTCCTAACCCTATAATGTCTCCTTCTCTCAATATACCTCTTTCATTATTCTCCCACCCTGTCCCTCTCCCAACTCAGCCATCTTGATCCCTCATGGGCCATTTGCATCCCCTCCTTTCTACCCCCTCCCAGTTTACCCAGGAGATCTTATCTATTTCCCTTTCTTAGGGTCTTTCATGTGTATTCCTCTGTGGATCCTTCTTTTTACCTAGGTTCTCTGAGGTTGTGGGTTGTAATCTGGTTATCCTTTGATTTGCATCTAATGTACACTTATGAGTGAGCACATACTATGTTTGCCTTCTTGGGTCTTGGTTACCTCTCTCAAGAAGAATTTTCTCTAGTCCCATCCATTTGCCTACAAATTTCATGATGCCATTTTTTTGTCAGTAAATGTACCGCATTTTCTTTATCCATTCTTTAGCTGGGAGGCATCAGAAACAATGATATACTAATAAAGAGTGCTAAGAACCAATTCAGGAATATCTCATGCATACTTAATCAGTTTTCCCCAATTGCAAAAACTATATCAAAATGTACAAATAGAACCGTCACCTATCAGGATTGAATTTGATATAATACAGTAATGATTTTGGGATTTCCATATTTTAATCAACTCTAAGAAACACATTTTTATTTATACAAAATTTTTCACATCTATACTCCTCCCATGGCATCCAAAATTATCATCAGATATTTCATATCAAGATCCCAAAGCTTCCTCCATTGTGTGTGTGTCTGTGCATGTGTGTGTGTGTGTGTGTGTGTGTGTGTGTGTGTGTGTGTGTGTGTGTGTGCATGTGTGTGTGTTTGGGGTTATGATGTACTCAAAACATTAGTCTAGTTGAGATAGGAACTCCAAATTATTGGTTAACATTATTATTCATTATGATGAAATAATTTCTCCATGTATTATTTAATTGTTTTAGTATTAATAATTTTGCATTCTAGATGACTATTGTATCTTGCACTATGATGCTACAAACTGTGCATCTTGGGTAGTTTTTTAAAGATAACAGCTAGTTGTCTTAAGAATTATAAGATCAAGCATCAAGAGACCACTAGTAGCGATGATAGCAGTGACTTCCATTAGCGGCTTAAAGAAGCTTTCATAAGAAGTTTGTATGGGAAAGAGCACCCGAGTCCCAGCCAGTATTCACTGCCATCTTCTGTGCAAGATACCTGCTTCTGCAATGACCACTGGAACCTCAGCTCCCACCGGCACCCAGAAGAACAATCACTGGAAACATGGCCCTGCCTGTACCTGAAGGAGTGACCACTGGAGTTGTGGCCCCACTTGCACCTTGAAGAGTGACCCTTTCATCTTTGGGCCCACCTGAACCTGGAGGAATGATCACCAGAGTCTCTGCTCTGCCTTCACCTGACAGAGTTCAATGAAGCCACAGTCTCCAACTATAACAATTGGATCAAGAGAGATTCCCTGAAGCACAGACTACATCTATACTAATTACAAAAGAGATGGATATAAAACAAGGTAAGAATACACATAACATAAAAAGCAACACCATACCACCAGAAACCAGTGGATCTTCAAGAGTAAGACCTAAACAGCCAACACAGATGAATCAGATGAAAATGACCTTAAAAAATACCTTTATGAAGATAATTGAGGCCCTTGAAGTAGAAAAGAATAAATCCCTCAAAGAAGTGGAGTAAAAGACAAACAGCATTGGAAGATATCAATAAATCCCTTAAATAAAACCAAGAAAAATCTATCAAACAGATGAAGAAAATGGTTCAAGACTTTAAAACTCAAATAGAGGCAATAAAGAAACCACAAACCAAGGAAGTTCTGGAAATGGAAATTTTAGGTAAATGACCAGAAACCACACATGCAAACATAAACAAGAGAATACAAGAGATAGAAGAGAGAATCTCATGTGTTTAAGATACCACATGAAATAGAGGAAATAGATTCATTCATTACAGAAAATGTTAAATCCAACAAATTCCTAACACAAAATATTCAGAAAATCTGGGATACCATGAAAAGATCAAACCTAAGAATAATAGGGATAGAAGAAGAAGTCCAACTCAGGGCACAGAAAACATATTCAACAAGAAAACTTTCCCAACCTAAAGAATTACATGTCTATGAAAGTACAAGAAGCTTACAGTGCAACAAATAGACTTGACCAAAAAAATGTCCCCTCAACACATAATAATCAAAGCAGTAAAGATGCAGAATAAACAAAGACTATTAATGTCTGAAAAGGAAAAGAGCCAAGTAACATATAATGGAAGACCTATCAGAATTATACCCAACTTCTCAGTGGAAGCAATAAAAGCCAATAATTACTAGACAGGTATTATGAAGACACTAGGAGACTACAGATGCCAGACAGGTTACTATAACCAGCAAATATTTCAATCACCATAAACAGGGAGAACAAGATATTCCATGATAAAACCATATTTAAACAATACATATCCACAAGTCCAGACCCACAGAAAGTACTAGAAGAAAATCTTCAACCTAGGGAAGACAGCTAGATACACAAAAACACAGGCAATAGAAGATCTGACAGCAACAAATCCCAAAGAAGGGAAATGCACACACAATGTCATCACTACCAACAATTTCTAGTTAGCATTATTTATGATAGAGTTTTACTGATTCTTACATTATTGTTAATTGTTTTCCTAGTTTGCCTGATTCCTTCATTTTTTTCTTTCTTCTTTTTGTGTTCTGTGTTTGCCATTTTACCAATATAGACCTGTAAAAATTAGACGATGATAAAATTTACCTTTTCTCAATTGCTGACTTGTCATACATGAGGAAAAACTGTCACACAGACTCCAATAGGATATTTGATTTCTGAGGACTCTGGTCTTCTTTATTGGGTAGGACTGCCAGTGTCTCTTCACAAGTGTTTCTTGGGTGGATTTTTGATGAAGCTTCTGCTTCTCTTCCTTAGGGTAAAGTGCATCTCCATTCGATATTGTACGGTTCAATTCTTCTTCCTATATTGCTTGTCTAAGTTAGGGCTTCAATTACAGTGAAGAGATAACATGACCTTGGCAACTCTATAAAGGAGAACATCTGGTTTGGTGAGATATGTTGGCATACAGGCAGACATTGTTCTGGAGAGGGAACTAAGAGTGAAGGAGTTACATCTTGATCCCTCAGTCAACATGAACTGGTCTAAGATACTAGGCATGATTTGAACATATATGAGACCCCAAAACCTGCCACCACAGTATCACACTTCCTCCAACAAGGCATACTAACTAACAAAGACACACCTCCCACCTATACTATCTCCTTTCAACTTATGGGGCCAATTACATTTAAGCCACCACAATTGCCCTTAAGTTTTTCCATATATTTCAGCTATACTCTCAGCTCCTTTATTACATATAATTGTTCTAAGGCTTTTCCCTTTGGATCAGAGTTTATTTTTTGCTTATTCTGACTAGTTTTACTTACTGCCTCACATAAAAGAGTTTGTTTCTTATCATTCTACCAAAGAAGTTAGGTAGAACTTTTTTCACACAATATTATTATTGATTATTTGGGAAATTCCCATCATGAACCATGATGACCCTTACTTCCCAATCCTCCCAGGTTCACTCCACCCACACTTTTGGCCTCACCCCAAATAAGAAATCAAAAAAGAAGTGCAATTTGTGCTGTCCATAAAGGCACTGGAGCATCATCAAACTCCTTATGGGCAACCCTTAACCAAAAAAAAGTGAGTCTTTCCCTACCCCACCCAGCCCCAGTACAAACGTACACTTCAGCATCCTTATCACAATTTTTAAGAGTTTTTTTTTTGATGGCTTCCTCTTTCTAGGTTATTACTTTTGTGGAGGACGTATCACAGAAGCCTTCTTTGTCTTTCTTTCTCAATTGTGAGTCTGCAGTCTGGATTCCACTGCAAAAGAAACTTCATTGTCATTTACAGTTAGTAAGAACATGGATTATGAAATTCTACATGGTATCAAGTGACTGCAGGAACCATGGACATCCACCTGACCTCTGATGTCAGCAAGCGTCATGGACCTCAGCATGGTCTCCAGTGGCAGTATAGGCTACAGACACCAACAAGGTCCCATGCAGAAAGCCCGGCCCAAGGACATCAACATGGCTTCAGGCGTTAGCACAGATCATGATATCCACAGGCTTTGGGTGGTAACATGGACAATACATATCAACTTGACTGTTAGTTGCAGAAAGATTATGAATCCTAAAGAAGCTCTCAGTGGCAGCATGGACCACAGATATCAAAATGATCCCAGGTGGCCACATGACCCAATAACAACACTTCAGGTGATAGATAGCACAGATCATGAACATTTTCATAATTTGCAATGGTAACATGGGCCAAAGACACCAATATGGCTCTCAACTGCAGCACGGTCGAGGATCCCAAATAAGGGCTCCAGGCAGTGGTACAGAGCATAGATATCAACATGGCCTCTCAAGTCAGCTAATAACGTCAGCATGGTCTCCATTGGCAGTATAGAGAGTTCACATCAACATGGCCCTCTGCCAAAGAATGGGCCATGGACAGCATCACAGCCTTTGGTAGCAGCACTAGACAGAGATATATTTCAACATTGTTAGGGTGACTTGGGTCACAGATGCCAATAAGATATGTAGCAGCCTAGCCCATGGATATTAACGTGGATTCAGATAGCAGCACAGACAACAAATATCTGCATGTTCTTTGATAGTAACAGAGGCCACCAGGATGTCAATATGACCCCTAGTTGTAGCACAACCATGGATTCAAATATGACCCCAGCAGCAGCATGAATCACAGACATATAGCCTTCTGCAGTAACACTGACCGTGGAAACTGCAGCAGAACCATGAACCCTGCAGCATCAGTGTCCATGGATATGAACATGGCCTCTGGCAGCATTACATACAGGTCATGCACATCAACATGGGCTCTGGTGGTAGCTCAGGACTCAGACATCAACATACTTCAGCATGAACGTACTTCAGCATCTCTCCACCAAGTATGTTACATTCCTCCACTCTTTTCACCTTTCCATCCCAGTGCATCTATATGCCTACAACTCTACATAAAAATACTCATTGACAGGATTCATTAGTCTGGCTCAGGCTTCTGACTCTGAAGCACCATAAATACCAGACCATTACTGACACTTCAGATTTTCATTAATGGTGATGATATGCTTCTTGATCTGTTTCTGCCATACTGGCTCCTCTTCAAGAACTTGCAACTTGTAGGTGGAGTAGGTATTGGCATTAACCAACTGGAAGCACTGGATCTGGCCTGTTAAATTTGTCAGGCTGCGCTATTTCTGCTGGAATACATTGAGTTCTTTCAGGAGAGGCAGGTGGAAGTTTTAAACAACGGGGATTATTTATTATTGAGAAGGTAGTCATTATGAATAAAACAATTGTATAGGTATACTTTTAGTAAAGAAATAGTATTTTCATTAAATGAGATTACATTTAAATATCAAAAATGACACAATGCCTGTGATCCCAGCTCTCAGAGTAAAGGCAGGAGGATTAGGAGTTCTGGGGAAGCTTAGGCTACACAATGAGTGACATCCTTTCCTGGAAGATTAATTTTATTTTCAAGTTGTTTAACATTCTACCACTAAATCATCATGAGTCCTTCACTGTGAACTTCAGACAAACATTTGATAATTTATGCTATTGGTTGTAACATAAAGACACAAGTAGTTCAGCCAAGGATATCATGTTCCACTTGTTCATTTTTGGGTTTTATATGTAGCTTAGCAATAGAACACTTGCCTAATAAGTGAAAAGACCGGAATTATATCCACAGAAGTTCAAGGAAAGAAAAAACATAAATTACTTATTTTATTCAATCCTGTAATGCAAATTTTAAGAGTCAAATAAGGATAATCACAGGCTATTTCTGTTAGTGTTTCCAATAACTCACTTTTGGAGAGTTTTGAAGAGAATAACAACACGTGAGAAAACAGAGTAACTTGATACTATCAAAGGGGTTAACTTCACATAAATTTTTAGGGAATTCTTGGTATAGGAGAAGACATGTTTGGGCTCTTTATTTCATGCTACTTTTAAAAACAGGGCAAAATGGGAAATTTAGAAGTCATAATCAAGCTTTATTACGTTAGGCTCTTGCAGAGGATTTTACTTCTTGTCCAGTGCCTTTTATGCTCTAGTTTGAACTCCTGTGCTTCTCTCTCAGATTTCTGTTTTAATGAATTTTATGACCACGGTTTTGGTTATCAATCTATTAATGTTATAATCACAATTACAATCTAAACATATTTTTATTCTTTAAAGACAAAAGCTTTACTTTCTGCATAAGTAGTTTTTATAATATATATTATATAAAATTATAATAATCTATAAAATTTATACATTAATATACTATACATTACATTTTGAAAATAGAAAAATATTATACTGAAGTGGATAAATGTCACATGAAATTCTGAAAAGTGTACTGGGAACAATCGTTTTGTTGTATGCCTATGTATAAAAATACTTTATTGATAAGATTATAAACATACTTGATTATATGTATGGATAGTAATAGAAAAATTTCTTGATTCTGAATTTGCAAAAGTCTCAGAAAATGCAGAGCAAAGTACATACTGTATTTTGCAGACAGAGTAGACATGGAAAATAAGAGAGGGTAATTGATTATTTTGATTTGTTACCTATTTATATATGCATTATTTGGGTGATGGATATATACAGCCATCTTCTATAATTCAGAATAAGAAATAATATTAAATGACTGCTGGGGGAAGGAGAATTAACCTTTTCTATGATTGAAACACCTAACCCCCAAACTCTCTTATTGGTGGTAAGCAGAATAGTCAGTCCTGAAGCAATACATACAAAAATACACACAGGAAAAACATATATGTATGTATGCTACATATATACATAAGCTACATATGTAACAATAATAGTCAAAGGAAAGGAATCTATCACCTCCACAGTGTTGGATGGGGTCTTGAGGGAGGTTCCAGGGAAATTATCTCAGACGGCAAGAGCAAGAAATGGGATGATGGAAAGTAATATAATTACTTTTTAATTAAAAACTTATTAAATAAAGAATTAGGACAAGAAGAATTTAAGTCATGTTCTATAGTCTTTCAGGTTTGATAAGTTCTAAGAGGATATTTTCTTGATATATTTTAATGATAGCAATACATGTTATTTAAAAAATCCTTTCCTCTGTATTGTAAAATAATCTGTGTTGTCTTTTTATTTAAAAATATTTTTCCTACAATATGCGTATTCAAGACAGGGCTGAAATACTTCATTGTTAGTGTTTGACCTTGAACATACAAATAAAATCCAAGATATGCTGTCTCTACTTGTACACGGGAAAAGAAGTGATCATATTTTAGCTATTCAAAGGAAATAATGCCATTTAATAACCCTTCTTTTTATAGGAAACTACTGTATATGGATTTCTTTGACATCTTACTATAAGCTCTGGTTGCTTTTGTAGTGAAAACCCAGTAATTCATCTGAAAGGTCATTCAGTACTAGGCACAATAATTTCAGCTGATCAAATCAATTATTTATACAATGAACTACAGTATGGTTCCCTCTAGAAATTACCTTATTATAGCCACTCACTCCCACTGAACTCCAAGAAAAGTGACATTTTGAAATACAAAGCTCATTCTCTTCACTGAGCTTAATACGCATCGGCATCTCTCTGTGGCTCTTTTCTCTATTGAATAGCTGTCACTCAGCAAGAGAGGGCCCGGTCCCTAAGCATACTGCACAGTGGGTTTTCTTGACATGATGGAAAATTTTCCAGTTGGCAAAAGTAAAGCTTGAGGGAGGTAAAGCTTTGGACTCAGCATGAAAGGTAATAGAGCTATTAGCCAAATACCAAATTCAGAACTGCTGGAACTCCATGGTGAAGCAATAAAGAAGTAGGTTTAATGTCCCATGGGGGGCAAATTTAGGAAAGCATTTGGAAGATTTAAGCATGTAAATAGGGTTAGAATATCTTTGAAATAAAGTTTTTGTATGGAAATGAACGCCTACTTAAATTAGCAATTATATACATAGCATATGAGGAGGTCTTCTTTACAGAATGCACATGGTATTACCACATAGACACGAGTACTCTCTTATTAGAGTACCTGCTACTTTGCATTTGAACAGAATAAAATCATAATATATTTTACTTCTTTTATTAGACTCTATAGTGATGTATTTTAAAAGAACTACCACACATAACAATAGCTCTCTGGTAATCAATAATGTTATTGATATCATTGCCATTGTGCTCATGTAACTTTAAACACTAGGGTAAAATTGGAAATTGTTCCAAAGGCTTCATTTTCTAAAATATCTTAAGGAAGAAATATACTTTAAAGAACTACTGGGGACCCATATTAATATAAAGCTAATTTATATTAAGCAGATAAGGAAATTTAGTTGTATAATACCATTTAGCAAAGCACAGGGATATATTAGTTATAGATAAGTGTTCCAAAGAGTCACTTGAAAAGTTACCAGTCTGTGACAGTGAAGTCTTTTTACACCATTGCTATTACTATGAATCTGAGGATAGATTACATGACTCCTTTGTGTAGCTGTCACTCATAAGAATATATTTTATATGGTACATAGGAATCTCTGAGTTTGGCTGAATGAGAATGGGATCCTTACATCAGAATGAGTTATCTGTCATTCATAAGAATATCAAATTCCAATGTGTCCTAATCTTGGAGTGACTTTCATTTATTTTTGAAGTATTCTATTTATTATAAATGAGTGATCTAACAAGTAAATTCCACACATATAGAGTCACTTACACCCATCTTGATGTTTTCCCCAGAGAACTTTAGACTGTCCCAGTGGGTTCATGTATTCAAAACAGGCAAAATATTTGGATTATACTGTATAAAAACAACTGGGGAAAGCATATCTGGTACCAAAAACCTAACTAATAACTCAGTGCTAGAAAAAATACTGGCTATTGGAGGAAGATCAACAACCACTAGTTTGCTATACCTACATAATCCCTAACAACAATCAAAACATTTGCCCTTATACTCACAGGTAAATGTAGTCCTCACCACAAGGAAGCTTCTCTTTGAAACAGACAGAAGCCCCTACAGAAAACCGCAACCAACCAATATGCAGAGCTGTGTAGCTAAGAAACAATTGATGTATCTACAAAACACTCCTGTACCTAAGGCTCAGGGAACATTGTGGACTAAAGGACAGAAAGACTTTTAAGAAGCAGTGAATCAAGATCTTTGCTGTGAGATTGTGCATCCTAGTAATATCAGAAATTATACCCATAAAGTCTGACCAATATGGCCACCTAAACATAAGGGAAAACACCAACAAACATGCCAGACTGAATGGGGAAAATTCCATAAGGCCTCAGTCCTACACAAGAACTACAGACAATTGAGGAACACTAGAAACAGGCTATAATTAGGGAAGAAAACATGCACATAGTGATATTATATAGACTCATCAGGTTATATTTAACAATATATACGAATTCTTATATACATGCAAAAACAATTTTCAAAAGGCCATAAATTTGAAGGAGAGCATGGAAGAATATGTGGGAGAGTTTGGAGGGTAGAAAGGGAAGGAGGAAATATCGCAATTAAATTACAATCTCAAAAATAAATAAAAAACAATTAGGAAACATGATTAAAATATATTTCAACTTCTTTTTTATACTTTCCCTTACCTTTCCAAATTTCTATTTACTCTAAACCTATAAATGTAAAAATTTGAGTTGAATTTGTAATTATCTTATTTTGCTTATGTAAAATTGTTCATATGGAAACAATAAAGAAATGAAAATATTCAAGCTAGTGAATGCACACTATGTTTAAAGATATTTCTCAAAGTGCATATTTTTTTGAATTTGGACATGTGGTCCCTAGAGCTTAGAACAGAGCATATGTCTAGCCTGCTCAACTTATAAATAACAAGAGGTAGTGACAGGAATATCATAAATAAACATAGATATCACCCACAGTTCTCCATCAAGCACAGAACTGCAGACAAATAGGCAAATTGGTATATAATCATGTTTATTTGTATATCAAATATTAGCTAAAACAATGTAAGCAAACAAAATAATAACTATTAGATATTAGGAGCAAAATAGTGTACTTATAGACACAAAATATTCAGCTATCTATAAAAAAGTTGGTCTTATTTAATGCAAACTACCTTCGGTAAAAGATATCAGGAGACTTTCTAGATAGATGAGTTTAAAATGCACAATTTAAAAGTGGTCCAGTAAGTAACAACTACAATTTCTATATGCTTAGCTAGTTTATATATTTGTAGTTAATTTTTAACATCACCAGAAATGGAGATTTATCATCACTTGTTACAACTATCCATAACTGATATCCTTGCTTCCATGTTTGCTAAGCTATAGATCACTCAATACAGAAATTAAAATAATTATATTAAGTTATACTAATAAAGTATAGATATACTTCTTATTATTATTAATTGCTTTCAATATTTTGTAAATGCTTTCAATACCACTTCATTATAAGTCAATGAAAATAAAAGGCATGTTGCTAGGAATCAACATGTAAGTTTTTCTGTAGATATTATATGCTCTTCACAATGACCTTGTAGATGCTAAACTCATCAAGATGGTGCATATTCTATCAGGACAATGATCTTTTAACTTATGCCTGAATTTCATGTTTTTCCTAGATATTTACATGGTTATTTCCTTAACGCTGCCAAGAACTTGCTTAACTCTCTACAGATGAGCAGTCCTGTACATCCTAATTAAAGCTAAATTCAGTGTATCAGTTTCCTATCATGATTTCTGCTCATTTTTCCCCATGGTAAATAGTATTATTGTTATCTTATTAATCTCTCTTATTAATTTTTACTGTAAAAAATACTACAGGGTAGAGATTTTCTTTTTCTTTATTAATTGATATGTACCAAATACTAGAATATTATCTTATCACCAAACTGTCTCTCATAAGAATTTTTTAATCAACAAAGAATTTAGACATTACATTAGTGTATATTTGTTTTTCAGAGACCCTAGAGTATTTTCTCCTAAATAATTGATCAAAGTTCTTTGCTAATAACTTCCAATATTTGTAAATAATAATTTTATGTACATTATCCAGCTTGTGTTGGTTTATAAGAGGTAAGTCAATTAATTCTAGTTTTCCTCATAGAGACTTTAAGTCATTTCTTTCTCTCCTTTTCCTCTGTTCCCTATTTACTGTCACAGAGAATGACATGTCTGAGTCAGAGTTCTTATGACTTCAAATTCATCAAAGACTGCTATCTTAAACAGAATGTCAATTTTTCATTGAATATTGGCCATTTGTTGATATTTATTTATTGAGAAACTCCATCTTCTACCATCTGATAATTATTCTTTCTTTCACTAGTTTACATAAATGGTATTTCATGGCCTGAGATATATCTTATTGAATGTAGTTTGAGAAGTTAAGTGTGATTTATATAAGATATAACTTATTGAAAGGTAGTTTGAGAATTTGAAGTGTGGTTTAGACTTTAACTTCCTTTGTATTCCTCCCTTCACTGTTAATACAAACATTGCTGTACAATCTTGAATTCCTGATTGTGTAATACAAATTTACATCAATAAAAAATTTTGTTCAGACTTGTTTGTGTGTTGACCACTACCTGCTTTGCTTTTTGAGTATCTCTGACTTTTCTCCTACTGAAGTATTTGTGGTGCTCCCAGATTGATATCTGTTCCTTTGGTTTTTCTGATGTGAGATCCAATGCTCTCTAGCAGGAGAGCAACATGTCTATTATAAAATGCTATCAAAATAGGCTTCCAAAGAATAAGTTTCTCTGAAGACTGAAGAAATGATTGAGCATGATCATTTCCCACCATCTAATTAGCAATGTGTGACGATCCTCGTCATTATACTCTTGAAGTGGACGAACATGAATAGCAGTGAAGAAAAGTAGATAATTTTTCAAAAATACAATTAAGTTATTAATTAGTTGAGATTACATTACATAAAATTCATGATGTACGTTAAGCTAAAATTATATATGCCATATTAAATAAGAGAGTTGTTAATGAACAAATCAATAATGTATTCAAGTTGCACATATTTTTAAAAGAATTTTTATATGTTTACAAGAAAACACAAATTTGCTTTAAATATTATCCTTTGACATTATAATACTACTTTTCTAGATAATTGTAATATTCTTTGTTCATCTATAGTTCAAATTATTACACTGAACTTGCAAAAATAATTTTATATGTTTTAAATTTCCCAGCAAAATTGATGCCATGATGAAATCTGTTGCCTTCTTGTTCCATTCATCCTGGTAATGAATAATTTTTTTATCCACTGTATCCATATTGTATATACTACCTGCTTGTTAGTTACTGTTTCTGCATTTTGATTATCATCCATTGGTGCTTTTCAGGTGATACTCATGAATTTTCCCAATAGTCTCCAAAGTATAATAGAAACAAAGTAGCAGAGTTATTATAGGAAATTCTCATTTGCTTATTCATCCTTCTTATTATTACTGTTATTAAATTAGGAATCAAATATCATAAAAGATAGTCATATGAGACTTATTCATGCTAGTATATTTAGGAAATACATTAGATTACCCCATGCCTGTATGGATATTATGGAGTATAATTAACATAAACCAGTAGGCACATAATCACCAAACTATATAATGTGCTTTAGGGAATCATATTCCTACATGCTGTTTGTCACTGAGAAAAGTTTTCTGCAGTGCATTAATATGTATATATAGTACAACAACAAACACACACAAAGTGTAAAATACTATCTTCAGCATCTAGCTTGAGTCATCCATTTGGAGATGTTTACTTTCAATAAATAGTATCAGCGCAACTTTAGTCATGGACTTTTGCATATAGGTAGAATATAGATGATGCCAGTATAGGTAAACATGTAGAAATAAGAGAAATCTTAAAAATATTTTTAATTTTTATTATCAATTAAATTTATACATTTATTTTATACCCTGATCTCAGTTTTCTTTCTCTCCTCTTCTTCCATTTTCTCCCCCACCTCCACCTTGCTTCCCCACCCACTCCTCTGTCTCTGTTCAGAAAGGGCAGGCCTCCCATCAGTGTCAACAAAGCATGGCATATCAAGTTGAGATATTACTAGGCTCCTTCTCTTTTATTAAGAAGGAGCAAGGTAATGCAGTAAGCAAGAGGAATAGGTGCCCAAAACCCAGTCAAAGCATTTGGGACAGTCCTGTTCCCACTGCTAGGAGTCTTGCAAAGACAAAGCCACACAACTCTCAGACATATGTAGAGGCTCTAGGTCATTCCCAAGCAGGCTACTCAGCTGTCAGTCCAGAGTCTATGAGCTCCTAGGAGCCCAAGATATTTGTTTCTGAGGGTTCCATTTTAATGACCTCACCTCCTTGACTCATATTATCCTTCCTCCCTCTCTTCAACAGGATTCACATATACGTATGTGGCGCGCACGTGCACACACACACACAAACACACACACACGCACTACCACCACCACAACCATCACCAAAATAACAAGAGTTAGCAATCACTGGCAATTAGTATCTTTTGGTTCAGTGCTTCACAATAGGTAACTAGTCACTGCATGGAGCCTCTCTGATGACAACTGGGGTAGTAACCAATTTGATTGCAGGAGATGGCCAGTTTAGACTGGGAGTCTTAGCTCGGGACATTCTTGTGGAGTTTTGAGAGTTTCCCTTGCTACAGGTTTCTAAATTTCCATAAATGCTACAAACCAAGGGAATTCTAGAAATGGAAAATCTGGCTAAGTGAACAGGCACAACAGACACAAGCATCACCAACAGAATAAAAGAGATGGAAGAAAGAATCTTAGGCCTTTAAGAAATGATAGAGGAAATAGATTTTTGATCAAATAAAATGTTAAATCCAAAAGATTCCAAACACAAAACATCCAGGAAATCTGTGACATCATGAAAAAAAGAAAACCTAAGAATAATAGGAATAGAAGGACAAGATTCCTACCTCAAAGGAACAGAAAATATATTCAACAAAATTATAGAAGAAAACTTTCCCAATCTAAAGAAGGACTTGACTGTAAAGGTAAAAGAAGATTAGAGAACACCAAATAGACCAGGCCAAAGAATAAAAAAAAAAAAATGTTCCCTATCCACAAATTCAGACCTACGTAATGTAAGAAAAGGAAAACTCTAACTCAAGGACATTACCTGCATCCACAAAAATGCAGAAAATGGAAAACCCCAAAGAAAGGAAACATATGCACACACACACACACTACCCCTACCAACAAAATAATTATCACTGGTAATTAATATCTCCTAATATCAGTGACTCAATTGATCAATAAAAAGTCACAGGCTAACAATGGATATTAAAAGAGTATTCATCATTCTGCTGCATATAAGAAACGTACCTCAACTCAAGTAAAGGGTTAGAAAAAGATTTTCCATCCAATGGACCTAAGAAGAAGGCTTGCATAACTATTATGATAACTAAAAAAAGTAATTTCAAATTAAAATTAATCAAAAGAAATGGAGAAGGATATTTCATATTCACCAAAGGAAAAATCCATCTAGATGAACTCTCAATTCTGAACAATTATGTCCAAGTACAAGGGAACCTACAAACATTACTAAAGCTTAAATCACAAAAAAAAAACTCTACACGTTAATAGTGGGATACTTCAACAGCCCAATTCTATCAATGGAAAGATCTTCTAGGCAAAAACTAAAGAGGTAAATAAGGGAACTAACAGATGTTGTTACTCAAATACTCCTAACAAATATCTATAGAACATTGCAACCAAACACAAAACAATATACCTAACTCTCAGAACCTCATAGAATTTTCTTTAAAATTAATCTAATACTCAGTCTTATTGCTAATCTCAACAGATACAAAAAAAATTGGAATAACCCCTATAGCTTATTGTACCATCATGGCTTAATCTTGGAGTTAAGCAACAACATAAACTATAGAAAATATAAAATCTCATAGGAACTGAACAGCTCTCAACTGAATAGCCAATGGGTCAAAAAAGAAATTAAAGACTTACTAGAATTCAGAGTAAATGAATGCACAACATTCAAAAACTTATGGGACACTATGTAATCAGTGCTAAATTTCAGAGGAAATTACATAGCACCAATTTTCTACCTAAAGATTCTCACATTTGTGACTTAACAGCACAGCTGAAACTCTAAAACAAAAAGAAGAAACAGAGCCAAGAGGAGTAGACTGCACCACAAATTCTAATTGGTCTTACTAATGAAAACCTAGAGCCAGATTTCAGGGTAAATATTAAAAGATCAGAGACAAAGGAACAAGTTACAGTTACTTTTTACCTTTCTAATTCCTTAGCTGAAAAAAGGGTTGAGTTGAGTTCCTGTCTCCTCCCTCCTTATATTCATCTCTTTGTCCAGCCATATCACTGCCTGTCTGTCTGTACAGAACTCTAGACATCTATTGTTAACTAGTTACTAGGTCTGTCCTCTTATCTTCAAGTAAATCTTATTTGTTAGACCGCAAAAAAAATATAACATCACATTTTTCCCTTTTTTGTCCAAAATAAAAAAGTTATAACTAATACAAAAATAAAACTATATATAATAAGTACAATAACCATATATAATATATACAGGGAATAAATACATCAACAATGTCTAGTTTATTAGCAAATGATGTTGACAGTCATTTCCTGTCCAGCCTTGACTCAAAGAAACACACAGTCCCAAAGAAATACACAGAGGCTTATGTGAATTATAAACTGGTTGGCCTATTAGCTCAGGCTTCCTATTAATTAATTCTTATATCTTAACCCATAATTTTTGTCTGTGTTAGACATATGGCTTGGTACCTTTTATCAGTGAGGCATTCTCATCTTGCTTCCTCTTGATATGGGTGATGACCATAAACTGAAACTTACCTCTTCCCAGAATTCTCCTATTCTCATTGTTCTGCCTGTATTTCCTGCCTGGCTACTAACCAATCAGTGTTTTATTAAAACAATACAAGTGACGAATCTTTACAAAGTACGAGACCATTGTCCCAAAGGAAAATGACAAATTCAGATAAAATATTTCATTTCTACCCTATCTTGTTGAGTCCAAAAGGTTGTGCCTAATTAACTTTCTATTCTAACTTGCATTACCAAACCTATCTTTAAATGTCTCTCAACCTTATATACTTTTCAGCTCTTTACTGAATTTTTTTAATCTGGTAAGAAGAAAACTAATAACTATAACCATAAAGTCCTCAACTCCATTAGACACCATAAAATGAAATAATATTACCTGAGTAAGTGACTTCCATAATATGTGAGAAATAACAAAAAATGCTGGATGCCTGGACAGTCACCCAAAGTTCCTCTGGAACATTGGGGTATCTAACTTGAGTGTACAGGCCTAGCATATCTGATGTACTTTTCTCTGAAGAAGCATATTGTGAAGGACTCTCCTACCTTGTCTTGGCAAAGTTCAGCAGTCCTTTCTTTTGTTTCCTCCTTGTCCAATTTGGACAGCACACTGTAAACAGTTAAGACAAGAACACTTTGATACCTATTGGATAACTTCTGTCACTAAAGAGATAAATTTCATGTGGAGTATCTTTGATGACCATCATCTTCTCTGAAATAGACTGAAGTAGACAGAAACAGTCATTGTCTCATTATCATTTAAAGAAAAGAACCTACATTTTTAAAACATCTTAAATGCCATATTCTGTAAATCTCTGAACTGTTTGATGATGACCTGTCTAAAATATATCTTTGAATGACCTTGAAAACATAGCTAATATGACTACAACTTTTATTGTAATAGGTCACTAATTTATAACCTGCATTTCCTTATTATCCTAAAAAGTTGAAAATTATACCTTTCAAACGCTAAAAATTTGCATTACATTGTTAAATGAACTTTATAGGTACAATACCTTGAACAAGATTAGAAATATATGTATAGCATGTTCTAGCGAAATTAATCTTATATATATTATATATATCCTCTTTTTTTCAAAATAAGAAATCTGAATATAATCACCTTAATTTTGCTATTTTCCTGACCTTTACCAATAATAACTTGCAAGCAACCACCGTAATAATGACAGATATCTATAACCCATTGAATAACTAAAAAACACCTATCCCACCTTTTGGGAATGTGGATGTCATGTTCTTAAAATTACTTCCTTCTGTCTGGGAGGGGGGTAACAGCATGTTTAAGGATGGAGAAAACAAAAATTTTGGCTAATTTAATGTATCTGTATCTTTACCATTTGTTGTCCAGTCTCTGCATAGTGGGAAAAGTTCAGGGCTTTTATTCAAGCCCTTGCTAGAATAGTCTTAGAGGCTAGATCTTCTCAGCTAGCTACCTTGAAATTTTCCTTAGCAGTTTGTAGTCCAAAGACATTTTTCAGCTTAGCAGTATTATCATAGTCCTGTTAGAATCATCGTTGTGAGGCCCAACCTTTCTTTTGGAGACTTCAAATGTGGCTGATAAGCATTGTCTTGGTTCACTGCAGAAAACTTAAACATTTTAAATGTCATGTGTGGTGATTCTCAAAGAGGATAAATGATCAGTATTTGTTATGTACATCCTGAATACAAAAATTTAATTCCTGGTTGCCTGATAGAGACTCGAACCTGAAATCATGTCTAGGAAGCTAGATGAAGCCTTATTCTACAATTAATTATAACTTTATATGACCATTAATATCATGATTTTATATATATATTGCAAGTTTTGAGATAATATTTATACTTTAAGAAAAGCTGTTAAAGAATCAAAATAACACCAAAGGATTATGACATTAGTGGCAATAAAAGTCCTAAATTTTGGTTTTTCTCCTGTACCACATCAGGTGGCTCTTCTGATATGACCCAAAAATTTGGGGCTTGACTTTAATAAGTTTACTTATGTTTACAGAAGAAGAGAGCCCCACACTAAGTCCCAAACCAGCTTTAATATTTTTAACTGGACTTGGACTACAAAAAGACCATTTGTGTTATATGTCTGTAGAGAACAGCAGAAACAAATATTTAGAAAGATTTGTGAAAGTTTATCCTGTTGGAAATGTGATATACTAATAGGCTAATTTATTCTTTTTCTTGATACATTTATACCAAATGATTTGTTCTTTTCCTTCACATGCCTCAATTGTCCAGTGGTTTTTACAGTCTGTTAACTGAGTTTTCTGTCCCTCCCAATTCCTGCAGTTATTAAGTCCCAAAGAAATCACACAGAGGTCTACATTAGTTATAAACTGATGGGCCCATTAGCTCAGGCTTCTTATTAACTTTTATAACTTATATTAGCCCATTATTCTTATCTATGCTAGCCACTTGGTTCGGTATCTTTTTCAGTGAGGCAGTCACATCTTGCTTCTTCTGCGGCTGGGCAATGACTGCAGAGGAATAGGCTTCCTCCTTCCCAGAATTCTCCTGTTCTCATTGACCCACCTCTACTTCTTGTCTGTTTGTCCTGCCTATACTTCCTGCCTGGCTACTGGCCAATCAGCATTTTTTAAAATATAATTGACAGAACACAGACCATGGTCCCCCACCAAGTGTCCTTAGGTGGATGCCTTAACTCCTTTAAAAAAAAAACAAAACAAAATGCTTCCCTAACCCTAATTCTGCAGAGGGACTCTTTTGGCAAATTGTATCTGATCAATTGAAAAGCTTAGATAGTTTTATAGATTAATTTAGATTGAACAGCCATGCTGTTTGATAAATTATCATTTTATTAAGTGACTCTTTTTCAAAACTAATCTTTATCAATTTTGATGGTATCAACAGCTTTTTTCTTCTGGTAGATGCAAAAGCAAAACCCCTTCCCTAACGTAACACATATCCTGGTTTTGATTCTGAAGTCAACACATCTTTAAAGCATACAGGCTGATTTAATTTCATAGCTTTTTGATTATCCAATGTTTCTCCACTGTTGTTCCTTTCTCATTAGCATATAGAAATGCTAAAGTTAATAAAGTGCATGGCCCTCTCTTAAGATTGGAAGGGGGTGGGGTGGGAGGATCTGTGGAGGGAGTGGGAAGAGAGTGGGAGGAGGGGAGGGAGTAGGAATTTGGATTGGTATTTTTTTAAGTAATAAAATAACAATAATTTAAAAAAATAAAAAATAAAGCATTATCCAATCTATTTCCGGTGGATTTTATAACCCCTTTCTGTTTATTTAGCATAGCCTTTAGAGTAATTTTGTAACCCTCCTTTCCTGATTTATTTGCATCAATATAGAATTCATAGGTTGTAGATATTGGTATTCCCCATTCAATATGAGGAAGGATCCAACTTGTTTTCTTTATAAAGTGAAATGTCCTGTTCTTGGATATTTGTTTTTATCCTATCCCCAAAAATACTGCAAGCTTTTGAGACAAGCTTTACTTTGTGTACATAACTTGTCAATTTCATCATTATTAAAAGTACTACAATTTCTAATATGTTTATTCCTGCTTATTGATGAAGTCTCAATTTTCCACAAAAGTTTTTAATATTTTTACTCAGTTTATGAGGTAAAAAAAGTAGTGTAAAGCAAATTTTTCCCGCCCCTTTTCTCATAAAAGTTTAATGAAGAAACAATCTTTTACATCATAACTATAAGAGGCCATAAGAAAGCAAAGGCATGCCAAACTGTGGAGAGCCCATTGCTTGAATCACCCTATTAGCTACTCTTAGATCTTTTATCATTCTCCATCTTCCAGATTTCTTTTTAAAAACAAATGCAGGAGAATTCCAAGGAATGGTTGAATCTCCAATATGCTGAACATTTAACTGGTTCATTGCCAGCTGTTTTAAGGCCTGCAGTTTCTCTGTTCTTAAAGGCCATTGCTCAACCCAAACAGTTTTGTCCATGAACCATTTTAGAGGTAGGGCTGTTGGTACTTTTGAAAAATAAGCAGCTGTTGTTTCCTGTACTTGTACAACCTGAATGATCAGTGATTTTTCTTTATAATATCTTCTAACTTTTTTTTCCAGAAGCATACATTAATTTATGGTTTGTTTCTGAGATTATAGGAATGTTAATCTGAGTATTCCATTGCTATTACAAATCACGTCCCCATAAATTCATTGATATGCTAGCCACATATGACTTTAATTTCCTCTCTTTTCCTCTGGCCCTATACATTCAACCCATCAAACATTGTGTTTTACCCAAAACACTGTTCCAATCCCTAAAAGTGAACATTGACATCCTGAAGATACCAATTGTGATGCCAAGATTCTCGTGTAATTAGTGTTACATCCACACCTATGTCTATAAGACCTTCAATGGCAATGTCATTTATTCATATTTTTTATTGATTTTTATTGAGCTTTACATTTTTCTCTGCTCCCCTCCTTGCCTCTCCCCTCCCCGTTTCAACCCTCCCCCAAATGTTTATTAAACAATTGTATTCACAGGACACAGAGGGGAATCCCACATCACCACCCCTTTTCTGTTTAAATAATGCTGTGGGAGCTACTTCCACGCCTTCAGCCAAAAGCCTTTAAGATACCAGCCCACTGGGGTGTGGTCTCTTTTGTTTTAAAAGGCAGCTGTAGCCATGTGCTTGCTCTCTTGCTTCCTGCTTCCGGCTGTTAGGCTTCCTTCCTGAAACATAACTTTAACATAGTAAAATTATGTATAGCAAAACAGTTAACAAGCAAGAATAATAGTTACAATAATTACATCTATTTTATCTATCATAACCAAGGAAAACTATAACTATCTATTCTTCAACTCCATCAAAGACTCCAGAAGCATATAATGTTAACTAAATTAACAGAAAGTGCATTGTAAGCAACTTCCAAAACTTTAGAATTTGCAGAGACATCTTGTTATCTGGACAGTCACCATAAGGTCTTCAGTACCATTTCAGCATCTATCTTCAGCCTACAGAGTCTTAGTATCCAGCGGACATTTCAGTGAAGCAGGAAATTCTAAAGACAGTTCCACCTATATGGCAATTTGTCAGTCACTTTCCTCTATATCCTGGAGAATGTCTTTCATGAAGCAGGAGCCCTGAAGGATTGTCGCACCTTTAGGCATGTTTAGCAATCATTTCTTTGTTGGTCCTGAATATCCAGTTCATACAGATTGAAATCAAGCAGTCCAGGCAAGAGGAGTTTCTTGCCTAAATGGCTAACCAACTCCATAAGGAGCCTCTTTGAGGTTCATCATCCTCTTGAAGTAGATTGCTGGTGCCAGGAGCAGACGTGTCTCGTTGTCTAGAAAAGTCCTAATTTCTTAAAATATGCCATATTCCATAGGTCTTAGAAAGATTTGAAGAATAACTATCTAACTGAAACATATCTCTGTATATCTAGATAATCTAACTAACATGACTACAAGCTTGACATTATAGATGACTATCTATTAACCTCTATTTCTTAAATATACATTACATTTTAAATGAGCTACACAATCACAATACCTTAAACAAGAGTGGAAATATGCATATAACAAAACTGACCTTAAATCTGAATCAATGGACCAAGATTCATACCAATGAAAATCTCTGTATCATATCCCCCTTTAAATGTAAACAAACATTTAAAAACAATATTTGGGGAATTTGGGTGTAGTTCTCTCCAAACTGCTTTCTGCTTTTTGTTGGATGAAGTTATGTTTTGGGGGGTGTTCACAGTGACCTTTCAGGGTCTCTTGGTCCATCGAACCACATTAGTCTGAAATTAATTTATAGGTTCTAATTTTCTATGGAAACAAAAGCAGAAGCTCTATTCCAAAGAAACAAATCCTTAGATCCAAATTTTGAAATCAAAATACCTTTATGTTGGTTTAGCTTAGCAGCCCATACATTGAAATGTCTCTCTGTACTTAGCTCCTTCATAGTCAAAAAATTCAAAGAAAACATAATACTATAAATAATCGTATCTCTCTGTGTATTTTCTAACATTATGTGGCTTATTTTTTTACTACTTTAGGTCTATGACTGCCTATACTTTGTCTCTTTAAAGACTTTGTTTTATATTTTAAAAGCATTTAAACTTGTTTTTATAAATTCCTATACTCATTTTCTTCCCTCTCCCAAGCCTATGTACATTTATCCAACATGTGTCTCATTTAGAGGTCTTTTATGTCTGTATCTGTCCCTATTGAGCATCTGCAATCATTTTCTGACCAAAAGTGCACCCCCCCATTTTTAAGGCTAAGCAGACATGGCACTGCCTATTGGCTCTACCCAGTCCAACATGGCAGAGACATGTTCACTGAGAGCTGTGCACATTTCTCCATTTTTAGGCACACAGCAGGTCTATGTGGCTATGTAGCAAGTTATAGCACTCTGCACCCAAACCCCATTTAAATGCTCCATAGCTGGACCTCATTAGAGTTTGTACTGGCAGTACAGCCTAGGTTTCAAAACCATATGCTTTTTTTTTTCTGTTACCACTGAATCAGGAAAACCTCTCTCAAAGGAGCCACGGCATTAAGCTGTGCTTAACTCTATTTGTTGTTGTTGTTGTTTTGTTTTGTTATTTTGCCTAGAATTTCTTCCCAAACTCTCTCAGGTTTTAAGTGGATTTTAGTTGACCATCTTTGTGCCAATTTGTTGGAGAAGGCTGCTAGTTAATTCCCAGCTGCTCAGCCCCAAAATAATCACACAGAAACCATATTATTTGCAATACTGTTTGGTCAATAACTTAAGCATATTTCTGGATAACTCTTATATCTTAATTTAGCCCATCTCTATTAATCTGTGTATCACCATGAGGTCACGCCCTACTAGCAAAGTTTTAGCATGTCTGACTCTGGCGGCAGCGCCTTGGCTTCTCTTCTGATTCTGCCCTCTTTCTCCCAGCATTAAGTTTTGTTTTCCCCCTGCCTACCTATATTCTTCCCTTCACAGGCCTAAGACAGTTTCTTTATTAACCAGTGGCATTCATAGCACATGGAGGGGAACTCCACATCATTGGATCAAAAGGCTGCATAGCGTTTCTGAATGGAGAACCCAGCAGTAAACAGCCTGGCTGAGGACAGCTTCAGCTGCTAACACATAGCCATGAGCTGAGATTATATAGCAGCAGCCTAAGAAGAGAGGATCTAGAAAAAGCTGAAAACCCACAGGGGAGAGGGAGCTGTTTATCTGAAAAGTGCACAAGGGATTGTGCTGTCGAAGCATGTGTGGTATGGGTTGCCTATAGGCAAAGCCAGACAGACAGTCTTGGGCAGTTAAGTCTTGTGGCAATTGGAACTCAGGTGCTTCTGGACAGCTGCAGAGAGGCTACAACAGGAAAATCCCAAACGCAAAAAGAAAACCTAGCTCATAGGGCAGTGAATCTAACATGAACCCCTGTGTGCTGCTCCCTCATTTGCCAGTGGCTGCAAAGTTACAGGAATTCATACCCTAAAGTTGGGCACCAATTATAGTGTGAATAATAATTGATCTTACTAATGAAACCCAGAGCCAGATGTAGTAAGAAGGAGATGCCTGTTTGTCCTGGCTGCCCAGAACCAAAATACACAGAAACTGTATTAATTAAATGATGGCTTGGCCCATTAGCTCTAACTTCTTATTGGCTAATTCTTACATTTTAATTTAACCCATTTCCATTAATCTGTGTATCACCATGTGGCAGTGATTTCCTGGCAAATTTTCAGCATGTCTATCTCCAGTGACTCCACGGCGACTCTCTGACTCTGCCCTTCTTCCTCCCAGCATTCAGTTTATTTTTTCTCATCTACCTGCATTCTGCCCTGCTATACATCCAAAGCAGTTTCTTTATTTATTAATGGTAATCACAGCATACAGAGGGAAATCCCACATCAGTCAGATATCAGGGTAAATGCTAAAAGACCAGAGAGACAAAGGAGCAAACCACAGCAAACTTTTACCTTGATAACTCCTCAGCCAAAAAAAGAGCTGAGTTCCTGTCTTCTCCTACCTTTATTCCTCTGTTTGTCCAGCCATATTACTTCCTGTTTGTCTGTACTGACTTCCAGACTGCTATGGTTAACTGGTGGCTAGCTCTGCTCTCTGATGTTCAGAAAAACATTATTTGTTAGAGCACAAACAAAATATCACCAAAATAGATGACAGAAAATAATCAAACCATGGGCTGAAGTCAATATAATAGAAACAAAGAGAACAATACAAATAATCAGTGGAACAAAGAGTTGGTTCTTTCTGCAAACCAACAAGGTAAACAAATTGTTATCCATGCTAACTACAAGGCAGAGAGAAAGTATCCAAATTAACACAATCAGAAATGAAAAGGGAGACATAACAAGAGACACAGAGGAAACTTAGATTCATTAGTGTTATTAATAACTGATTAGTGTAGTCATACTTCAAAAGCCTGTACTCCATAAAATTGGAAAATCTCAAAGAAATGGACAGAGTTCATGATAGGTGACACATAACCAAAAATGTTTTTCTTAAGCAAATATTTGTAGAAGCAAATTCTTAAAAATATATAAAAAACATTTCAACTCAGAACAACACTATAATTTCAGCAAAATAAACTTTAATATACTAACATGCATATGGTCAAAATCCATTTTATGATAGCCTCAAAGAATTAATAAAACTAATAAATAAATATAGTAAGATGTAGCTTTCATTTACAGCACAATTAGAAATCATGTCTCCTTTTCAAGGAATACTAATCAGGACAACCAGGGATGACTTTATCATTTGACACTACAATTATGAAGGCCACTAATTCCACATGGAATTCTTATTGGTTAGAAAGTATATGTGAATTGTTGTCTAGCAAATTAATATGAAATATTTCACATTCAAAAGTAACATCAAAGACAATTTTGTGAATGCTGTAAAAATATTGTCTTATAATATATAAAATATAATTCTGAGAGGAGTATAATTTTTTCTCAGAAGTAAAACTGATATATGGTCATAAAGATCTTTCTAAAAGAGTGAATTCTAAATTAAAATATGAAGATTTCAGCATAAGTTATAAATGAAAATTTCACTGAATGAGTGATTAGTTAATGAGTCATTTTCAGGAATACCTGGTTATTAAGTATAGTTTTGTTGTACATGTGCTGTTTCTTTAATTGTGACAGAAATCTCTCTGTGTTGAGTTCATGGTTCTTAAGATCACTTAAGGCAGCAGAGATGTTGAACATTTTAAGAATATTCAACATGAAATGCTCAAATATATTTTTGTACATTATATTTACATAGTATTATAATTAGAAAAAACAGTTTTTTAAAATGTAAATTGTATACATAATGTATATTCTTATTGATTCTATTATAATTAAATAATTGAAAATAATTCACTACTTCAAAGTAAATAACAAATTTCAACAACTTAAATATACCTATTTTAGACATCATTTACTAAGCTCTGTATTATTAGTTTTAAAGAATTTGTATTTAATATAGTAAAACTTACATACTATTTTTACATAATAATCTATAAAGAACACTAAAACTCTATAGATGGACATTATTTTTTCTGAAATAACAAAAGTTTCCTTTTATGTTTAATTTTGATGATAAATATACTCTAAAATTAATGCTCAATTAATATTCCATTAGCCACTCTGACATCAGAATCCATCTATTTTATATATTTATCTATTCAAGAGTTCTTTGATTAAAACCTGAATTATATGAAGAAGATTCTCTTTTAAGAGACTAAGGTGGCCAATGTCTGCTGAGAGTGTGAGAGTCAGTCTCCTCAAGAATTGACCTTCTGTATAGGTTACCCAATCCCAAGTGGTGAGCCCTGGATATGTGCACATGTAAGCAATGCTAAATGGACTCAGTATATTGTATAGACATGTGTACATATATGTATATATATCATATTATATGCAACATTAATAATTAAGGAAACAATCAATAATTTGAAAGGGAGTAGGCACTCATGTTTTAGAGAGGATGAAACTGGGAAGTTATATTAATTCAGTGCTTATGTGAGAAGTTCTCAAGAAAGATAAAATAAGAAAATAAATTATGTACTTGATATTATTGAATTACCTACATCCATTTGATTAAACAATTAAGACTGTCAACAAAATCAGATATATTTTTACTTAATTGTGATCATTTGGCAAGCTTCTTTTCAAAGTAATATAACTCCTCATATAGTAATTTACTATGAAATTCAATTTTTCTATCTTCTACTTCTGCTAATATCATCAAAGCAGTCAGCTAGAGAGATGGTGTGGTGGTTTGAATGAAAATGGTTCATAGAGATTATTACTATTGGCAGGTAAGACATTGTTGGAGGAAGTGTGCCATTAGGGGTGGGCTTTGGGGTTTTAGAAGCCCAAGCAAGGCCAATGGCACACTTTCTTCCTGCTGCCTAACAGTATTGTTTTAGAACTCTAAGATACCTCTAGAGTTCTGCCTGCATTCTGCCATGTTTCCCACCATGATGATTATGTTCTAAACTTCTGAACTTTTAGCTAATACCAATTATATGTTTTCCTTTCTAAGAAAAATATAGTCAGGTGTTTCTTCATAGCAATAAAACCCTAACTAAGATGGTTTAGCCATTGAAGGGTAGTCTCAACCAATTCTTTAAAAATTAAGAAGAAAGTGGTTCATACATTCTTATCCCACATATTATAAATGATTTGTAGTAATTTTTAGGTTCTCACATTGCTGTCACAGCTCCTCTAATTAGCAAGGTTATGCTAATATTGATTCCATGTTGGTAATTAAAGGCATACAAATGTAAACCAGTATTACATCCACAGTTCTGTTTAAACAATTTAGTCAGACAATCCATGGACTAATGCATTTTACAAATATGTGATTTCTGTTCCCTCAAGCCTCCGACCATTCAGTGCTCTCTTCAAAAGCTCTTTTGGTATAGAGAAATATGAGAGTCTGAAACAAATGAATGTTTACCACAGAAAACTGCATAATACAGGAAATAATAGTACATTTACTTTATATTTTAAACTCCTGATTTTGGATGGTATTATTTCACACAAAATTAAATAATGAATAACTAGTAAATGTAAAAGTGAAATAATACTATCAAAATTTGAACATGAATAATAAAATATCAGTGACTGCAAGATACTTTTTCATTTACTATTAATAATTAAATAGGTAAAAGTATTGGCTACTTCATAAAGACAGTAAGAAAACATTCACCAATTCTTTGGAAACAAAATCTTTTTTCATTGTCAGTGTAAAGTCATATGGAAACTTAATACAGTACAGATTTTCTTCAATTCAATACCCATTACAAAATCTAGTGAATATCATAAAAATGAGAGTACAAGATTATAATACTATTTGATTGATTTTAAATTTTAATGTCAAGCTATCAAAGTCAGGTATCATTAATATCTTATTATTGCATTTATATGATTTTGTTCCTTTCTTTTTTATTGATTTTTATTGAGCACTACATTTTCTCTGCTCCCCTCCCTGCCTCTTCCCTCCCCTTCAACCCTCACTGAATGTCCCCATGCTACCAATTTACTCAGGAGATCTTGTCTTTTTCTAATTCCCATGTATGCCTCTCTTAGGGTCGTCATTATTGTCTAAATTCTCTGGGAATTTGATTTCTGTGCCACTTTTCTTTGCTTTATGTTTAAAAACCACTTATGAGTGAATGCATGTGATGCTTGTCCTTCTGTGTCTGGGTTACCTCACTCAAAATAATGTTTTCTAGCTACATCCATTTTCTGTACAATTCAAGCTGTCATTAGTTTTTCTGCTGTGTAATACTCCATTGTGTAAATGTACCACATTTTCCTTGTCCATTTTTTGGTTGAGGGGCATTTAGGTTGTTTCCAGGTTCTGGCTATGACAAACAATGCTGCTATGAACATAGTTGAGCACATGTCCTTGTTGCATGATTGAGCATCCTTTGGATATATACCCAAAAGTAGTATTACTGGGTCTTGAGGAAGGTTGTTTCTTAGTTTTCTGGGAAATCACCACACTAACATCCAAAGGGGCTGTACCAGCTTGCATTCCCACCAGCAATGTGGGAGTGTTCCCTTTACCCCACAACCTCTCAAGCATAAGTTGTCATCATAAATGGGACTTCCTGAAACTGAAAAACTTCTGTAAGGCAAAGGAAATGGTCAACAAGACAAAACCACAGTTTACAGAATGGGAAAAGATCTTCACGAACACCACATCAGACAGAGGACAGAGGTCTTATCTCTAAAATATACAAATAACTAAAAAGGTGGTCATCAAAAGAACAAATAATCCAATAAAAAATGGAGTACAGACCTAAACAGAGAACTCTCAACAGAGAAATCTAAAGTGGCTGGAGAAATTTAAGGAAATGTTCTACATCCTTAGTCATCAGAGAAAAGCAAATCTAAACAATTCTGAGATTCCAACTTATACCTTTAAGAATGGCCAAGATCCAAAACACAGATGACCACTTATGCAGGATTTTTGTTTCTAAACCCAAAACTTCTTTAGTTATGTAGAACTGAGCTGCTTCTTTTATGAAGGTTCATGGAAAGATTTGACATTAATATTATTGTTCCAACAGGAATTTCATTTTCTCTTACAGCTGATCATTTTGTAATGAAAAAATTCAATATTCAACAATGAACCATGTTTTCTGTCTCTGTCTTAAAAAATACATTTAATATGTACAGTTACCCTATGACAGCAAAACAGTGCCCCTACTAGAGAGCAGAAGCTTACAAATAGAAACTCTAGTCCCTGAAGTGATTTACTTCTTTTGGAGATGCTGGCCAGAAAGTTCCCATGGAAAGTCATTGCCATTATTCGTTGTTACCCTCCAGAAAGTGTTCAGAAGACCATATTATTAAACACACCAGTTATTTGAGTCACAGAAGATGGAGAAACCAAGCTGGTAATGACCTGGGAGCTTCATCTCAAGTAACTGTTTTTCATGCTGCTAGAAAGTATTACACATGTCACCAGGGAAATGTATATATTAAACTGATTTTTTATGACATTGTTATATGTTGGGGAATACTGCTGGTTCATTCTTGGCCACCTAGACTTGAAATAATCACATGGAAACATTATTATTTGCAATAATGTTTGACCAATAATGTAAGCATATTTTTAGCTTGCTCATATATCCTAAAGTAACCCATCTCAATTAATCTGCACATCACCATGAGATTGTGTCCTTCAGGCAAAGTTTCTTTGGACTCCAGAAGAGGATTCTGTCTCTGGTAGCTGCTACATGGCTTTTCTCTGACTTTGCCCACTCTCTCCATATATCTCTTTTAGCCTGCCTTTACTCTGTTAAGCCCTTGGCTGAAAGCAGCTTCTTTATTTACCAATAAAATCAACACATATACAGAAGGATTTCCCACCCCATTTCGCCTTTTCTGTTTATAAAAAGAAAAGTTTTAACTTTAACATAGTAAAATTACATATATCAAACAGGTATCAAGCAAGAATTACAGCTATAATAATTATATTTACTTTATCTTTTATTAAAGCTAAGGAAAATTATAACTATTTTTAACTTTTTCAAAGTCTCCAGGAAGATATAATATTACCTAAGTAAACAGGAAGTGTACTGTAAGCAACTTCCAAAATTCTAGAATTGACAGAGACATCTTGCTGCCTTGACAGTCATCCAAAGTTCTTTTTTAATGGGCACATAGTGTCTGGCCGCCATTTTTATAAAGCAGAAAATTTTAAAGACAGTTCCACCTATATTGATAGTTTGCAAGTCACTTTCTTCTGTGTCTTGTAGAATGTCAGACTCTTTTATGAATCAGGGTCCCCAAAGGACTGTCTCACATTTAGGCAAGTTTAGCAGTCATTTCTCTTGGGTCCTATATGTCCAGTTTATACAACATAACTTCAAACAGTACAGGCAAGAGCAGTTCTTCCCCAAATGGCCAACAAACTCCATAAGGAGCCTATTCAGTGCTCAATACCCTCTTGAAGTTGATTGGTAATGCCAGGAGCAGATGAATCTCACTGTCATGAAAAATCCTTAGTTTTTAAAATATTGTAAATGTCATATTTTGCAGGTCTTTGAAAGGTTTAAAGATTATCTATCTAGCTGAAATATATCTCTATATATTTAGATAACCTAACATGATTATTGGTGCAGGAGGTTCTTCTGTTCATGTGTTGCTTTCATTGGTTAAATGAATAAAGAAACTGCTTTGGGCCTGATAGGGCAAAACTTAGGTAGGCAAAGAAGAAAGAACTGAATAGTGGGAAGAAGGGCAGAGTGGGAGAAGCCATGGATCCTCCCACCTAGATGGATGCCAGTTAGAATCTTCCTGGTAAGCCAAAGTCATGTGGTGATACACAGATTAATAGAAATGGGTTAAATTAAGATGTAAGATTAGCCAATAAGAAACTAGAGCTAATGGGCCAAGCAGTGTTTTAATGAATACAGTTTCTGTGTGGTTATTTTGGGTGTAAGGTAGCTGGGCAGCTGGAAGAAGCAAAGTGGCCCCATCTTCTTGTAACACTTGGTGGTCCATCGTGGCCAACTAACTCCACATAAAATCTGAGAGGGCTTGAAAAAGGAATTATAGAAAAAAAATGTATAGAGAGAGTTTAACAGAGCTATTTGCTGTTTGCTGGCAGCGTATGGCAGAGAGATTCCTGGCTCAGCAGCTGAAGCAGGAAAAAGGTGGTGGTTTAAAAATGCCAGCTTTCTGGGCTATGCTGCTAGTGCAAACTCTGGCTCTTTCAGGAGACAAGCACTTGGATGGGGGTTGTGAGCATCATGCTGCATGTGGCTTGCTTGATGGCAACTTGGACCAGCTGTGTGCCTGAAAGTTGGTCAATGTGCATAGCTTAGAAATACAAGCAGCTCCCGCCATGTTGGAATGTGCAGAGCATGGGCAGGAACTACCGTAATTACCATAATAACAGTGCAGCTTAAGTTTTGGACTAGGAAGGCAAACAGATGTTATTGTATTACTCTTACTAATGGTGCAATTTAAGATTTAAGAAGTGCTTAGCATTTTAAGAAGTGCTCCTGGACAGTAAAAACTAATAGTTTCACAATAGGACAGATTCAGACATAAACAACCTCTAAATGGGTCACAGTGTTGGATGTGTGTACATAGGCTTGGGAGAGAAAAAAAAAGTATAGAGAGTCATAAAATAAGTTAATGCCTTAAAGAGGGTAAAGTCTTTAAAAAGGCAGGGTATAGATAATGATACATTAAAAGGAGTAAAGAAAAATAAGCTATGTAAAAATGGAAAATTCACATAGAATCTGGATTCTGTATATTTTTGTGTTTTCTTTTAATTTTTTGACTGTGAAGGAGCTAAGTACAGAGAGACATTTCATTGTAAGGGCTGCTAAGCTAAACCAGCATGTATATTATGAATGTATCTTGACTTTAGAATTTTGGTCTAAGAATATGGTTCTTTGGGAAAAAGGTTCTTCTTTTGTGTTCACAGAAGATGAAAACCTGTGAATTGCTTCTAGACAAATATGGTTTGATAGTCCTTACCCCCTGAAAGGTCACCATGAAAGCCTTCAAAAAATTACTTTGCCTAACTGGTGACTGAGAGAAACCTAGCACACGGGATACACCATAAAAGACCTGATTAACAGTGCCACCACACAGCACAAAGCAGTTTGGAGAGAAAAAACTACACCCATATTCCCAAATATTGTTTATAAATGTTCTTTTACATTTAAAGTGGGGGATGATATAGATATGAATAATTTTCATTGGTATGGATCTTGTTTTATTGGTACAAATTTAAGGTCAATCTTGTTATATGTATATTTCTGCTCTTGGTAAGGTATTGTGATTGTATAGTTCATTTAAAAATGTAATGTATAATTAAGAAATATAGGTTAATAGATAATCATCTATAATAGGCAAGTTTGTCATCATGTTAGTTAGATTTTCTAGATGTGCAGACATATATTTCAGATGGATAGACATTCTTCATATCTTTCAAAGACTACAGAATATGGCATTTAAAATGTTTAAATAACTTAGAACTTTTCATGACAATGACACATATCTGCTCCTGGCACCACCAAGCTACTTTGAGAGGAAGTTGGGCATTGAAGAGGCTCCTTTGCCATTTGGGCAAGAAACTGATCTTGCCTGGACTGCTTCACTGGACATGCATGACCTGCAGAGAAATGACTGCTGAACTTGCCCAAAGGTGAGTCTACAAGACATTCTGCAGGATACAGAAGAAAGCGACTGTACTGTCTTTGAATTTTCCTGCTTCATGGAAAAATCTTCTGGATACTATGGACCTGTAGACTGAAGATGGATGCCCAACAGTACAAAAAAAAAAACTTTGGATGACTGTCAAGGCAGTGAGATATATCTGTCAATTCTAACGCTTTGGAAGTTGCTCACAATGTACTTCCTGTTTACTTAGGCAATTTATCCTTCTGAGGTCTTTGAGGGAGTTGAAGAATAGATAGTTTTCCTTAGTTATGATAAGAAATAAAGTAGATATAAATATTGTAACTGTAATTCTTGCTTGATAACTATTTTGCTACATGTAATTTTACTATGTTAAAATTAAAGCATTCCTTTTTGTTTAAACAGGAAAGGGGATATGGTATAGGAGGTCCTTTTTTTCATGTGTTGCTTTTATTGGTTAAATGAATAAAGAAACTGCTTTGGGCCTGATAGGACAGAACTTAGATAGGCAAAGAAGAAAGAACTGAATGCTGGGAAGAAGGGCAGAGTGGAAGAAGCCATGGATCCTCCCACCTGAGACAGATGCAAGTTAGAATCTCGCTGGTAAGACACAGTCACACAGTCACATGGTGATACACAGATTAATAGAAATGGGTTAAACTAAGATATAAGAATTAGACAATAAGAAACTAGAGCTAATGGTCCAAGCAATGTCTTAATGAATACAGTTTCTGTATGGTTATTTCAGGTGTAAGCTATCCAGGCAGCAAGGAAAAATGAAGGGCACCCCTCTCCTTTTAAGAGACTATAAGCTTGACTATTATAGATGACTATCTATTAACGTGCATTTTAATTATACATTATTTTTTAAACGATCTTCACAAACATAACACCTAAATCAAGAGAAGAAATATACATCTAACAAAATTTACCTAAAATTTGTATCAATAGACCACGGTCCACACTAGTGCAAAGTATTTATATCTATAGCATATTCCCATTTAAACGTAAACAAACATTGGTAAATGCTAATTGGGAAATTGGATGTAGTTTTTTTTAAAACTGTTTTTTGTTCTTTGTAGGGCAAAGTAATTTGGGAGGTGTTTATGGCAACCTTTTGGGAAGTCTTAGTCCATTTAACCATATTAGTCTTGAAGCAATTCACAGCTTCTCATACTAGGTGGAACAAAAGAAAAACCTCTTTTCCAATGTAACAATTTTGAAGCCAATATGCCTTTAAAATATATATGTTGGTTTAGTTTAGTAGCTCATATAATGAAATGTCTTTCTGTACTTAGCTCCACCAGATCAAATAATTTAAAGAAAATACAATAGTATATATAACTTAGACCCTGTGTTTATTTTATCTTTATGTGGTTATTTTCTTTATTATATTATTTTTACAAGTTTACTTTGTCTCTTTAAAGACTTTTTATTAAAAAAAATCACTTTTTTTATCCCCAAGACTACATACATATTTAAAACACACTGTATCATTTAGAGGTCTTTTGTGTCTGAATCTATCCTTATTGTGTATCTGTAATTCTTTTTTGACAAGGACAACTTTTTAAAATGGTAAGCATCTTGATTGTAGTGGTCTGGATGCTGGTTCTGCCTCTTTCTACCTTTCAATATTGTGGAGGTACTATTACCACCATCTCTGGGACCACCAGGTAGGATCCATGCTCACCACTTTAACTTTGAGGAGAAACATGCAGAATATAAACCCTTTTCATCTGAGTAATAGCTAAATCTGCCATTCGGTGCACTGCACACCCTGGAACATCTTTGTGTATGGTGCCAGGAATCCTCCATGTTCTTTTGCCTGTGTACTCCAAGCAAAGCTTATCCTGTGCGGGGGTGGGGGGGTGGATGTTGAGCCCTGGGCACGGTCTCAACTGCTTTATCCCTACCCTGAGTGGGCACAAAAGCATCCAGACCTGAAGTGGGTAGTGGGCATCAGTACCAAATGTTTTGGACCAAGTGGTGCACCAATCTTTTATGGGATGGTGCTGGTTTGTTCCCAGCCACCCAGAATTGAAATAATCACACAGAAACCATATTATTTGCAATACTGTTTGACCAATAGCTTAACATATTCCTAGTTTGCTCTTAAATCCTAGACTAACCCATCTCCATTAATATGTATATCACTATGAGGTTGTGATCTACAGGTAAAGTTTTGGCAGGCTCCAAGAGAAGGCTTTTGTCCCTTGCAGCAGCTACATGGCTTTTTTCTGACTCTGCCTACTCTTCTATCCCTTTTAGCCTGCTTTATTCTGTTAAGCCATTGGCTGAAAGCAACTTCTTTATTAACCTATAAAAACAACACATATACAAAAGAACTTCCCACATCAATTATACTCATAAACTAATGCATCTCTCAACTATTGTTTGAGAAGCTTTATTTGCAGTATACTTTGGCCAACTCAGGATACAACCTCTCCTCCTAAGGCTTAAAGATCATTTCACAAGAGAGATCACAAAGACTTTAAGACACAGATGTGGAGGAGGAGTATAGGGAAAACGTGGCTTTGGACACAGCAGGGCACAGTTGTGAGTTGTCTGTAATGACAATAAAACTTTGTTAATATTCGAGGCCCTAATCCTAGCCAATAAACATTTGCTGAGCTTGAGATCCAATCCTCACCACAGCAGGGACTCTTGGATAAATTTACACCAGGAGAAATGGGAATGGAAGGAAATTACTAGGTAGGATACAGAAAAATAAAATAGAGTCCATAGTCTATACACCTTAAGAACCCCTTCTCTACAAGAATGAGAAATCGGTATCTTGCCTGTAAAATTTCACTTTGTGCTGAGCTGTGTCCCCACCTTTTAAATCTATACCCTAAGGAAAAAAGAACCTACCTGCTAGTATCATTTTTATTTTCTTTCTAAATGTTATTTTGAACAGCTTTTAGCTCTGAAGGCAGACTATATTCAAAATATTTTTAGTCAACTTCTTTTAAAAGGAAGTGACTTTATCAACCTTATTTGAGTAAATACAGGGTTTGTAAATGACTAAAATAGGCATATTCAAAGCATCCCAATTTTCTCCATTTATTTCAACATTCTTTATTTTTCAAGTTACCTCTTTTACTCTGTGGTCATTTAGTAGAGGTTGATAAGCCTTTCAACCTGGCACAAGTAGATTCCAGAATACCATCATGATGTCTGTCAGCATTGTGTTCATGTCACTGATAAAGAACACAAAATAGGACTACCTTTCAACTAGTTTATTTTGATCCTTATGTCTAAAACTTAATTGCATATACAGTTCTTTTTCCCTAGTCTGTAATATGCCAATGCTGCCTCACCTGTACAGCCCTAAGACTTCAAGATTTGCCTCATTTACTGATGTTTAATACATCCTATAATTCTGCTTGTTTCTCTAAACAAGTTCTTTCCAGTATATAAAGAAATTATATCCTGTTCAATTGTGGTCATCACTGGTCCTCTCTGATATGGAAAATTGAGTTTGGAACCTGTTTGGAATTAATGGCAAGTTAATTTTGTTCCATGTAAGTTTGTGAAGTTTAGATTCTTCTTTTCTTTGAACTGGTTACCATGTGGCTTGGCTCCCTCATATTATATGAATAGAATTAATTACTTAATATTTATATGTTATAATACTGAGCGTGAGTTGTAACAATACCATCTCTTTGTGACCCTTTTTAAAAGGATCAGGACAGTTTCTGAATGGACAAAGAGATTACTTTAAATATATGTAAAGAAACATTTTATGCACTAAGTCCCTACAGCAAAACAAAGATGGGGACAAAATGTGGATGTTTGAATCAGAACTAATTAAAATGATATACTGATGAGCCAGCAAGGGGACAGAGTATGTACCAATGGATCATGACCTCTATTCTCCTGAGTTCTGTCTTTTAAGACCCTGAAAATTAAAAATGCCTAATTAAATGAATACAAATATTGAATCCTAATGGCCCTTAGTCACACAGAAACAGACAGACGCTATGTTCTGAGAGTTCGCAGGAGCTGTTAGGTCTAGGATGTTCATGCTTAGAATTGATAGAAAGTTATTTTGTGTTTAAGAGCAAGTGCAGAGAATCCAGGGTGTGTGGAAGAAAAGGAGTCTGTTTATCTACTTCTCACATATCACCTTTGGGAACTACTTAACCTTTCCAATACAGCACAATCAACATTAAGAAGCAAAACCACGTATTTTAGGGTCCACTGGTGTCTGTGGCAAATTCCTTTTTTCTCTAATCAGAATCAGAGTCAAAGATAATTATATTAATCTGAAAGGTCTATTTATACCCCAAATTTTATAGCTCTGAGGTAATATCAGAAACATTAATACTGGATTTCTAGCAAGTTTTCTGTTGTATAATAGATTACACATGACATTCATGAAAGGGTGTCTTTGTTTTAGTTCATGTCCTATGAATATTTTATTTTTTATAATCTGCTTCATATACAAACATGAACTATTTTTAAAAACATGGAAATTTTGTATTAAAACATTTATCTATTATTGAATTATTTCTAGAATAATACTTATTATATGCCCCTAATCTAAATAACTATGATTGGAGAGAAAACAAAAATGAACAAGAATGAATAAAATAGGAAGGAAAAACTGCACACAGTAAACTGAAATAATTTAATAGTTTATAGGATATTTAAAAATACAACAACAAGCCAGCAGAAAAGTATATGGTAATTTATAGGTGCCCTGAAATTAGAATTGATTAGCTGTGCTTTGTAAGAAAATGCAGGAATAAACATTTGAAAATAAACTTTAGGTATCCATTTCGTTTTATAGCTCAACAGTTACTTATTTTGCAGCAAGCCTCTTTTGTAGTAAATATTGTGAACATTGACTTATTAATATAGTCATTAAAAGGTTCATAGAGGATGTGACATAATTTTTATCTGCCTGTGGCAAATTAGAAAGTTGGAATACTGTTTAATTTTTGTTAATATTTAAAAACTTTTCAAAAATTAAAAACACCATCCTCTTTATTCCCTTTCCCTCGGCCACTCCCTTCCATATATCCCCCCTTGGTCTCTTTCAAAAACATTACATCTTTTTCTTAAATTGTCACATAGAATGATGATTAGATAGAAGATAAAGATATGGATAGATATGGATATAGGTATAGATGATAGAGATAAATAGATGGATGATAGCTATAAATATAGGTATAGGTGGAGATAGAGATAGAGGTGATATATACCTAAATATTTAAATCCAACCTGTCCAGTCTATTTATTGTTATATTTACAGTATCTTTTCTTATCTCACCACCTGGTATTGGATAAACATTTTCTGGGTTCCTCCCCAGATGGAAAACTACTTATTCCACTCACAGCATTCATTAGTTGCTTGTAGTATTTTAGGTAAGACTGAAACCCCATAAGTTTTCCTTGCTTTCACATTAGCGCATCAATCCCTGTTGTACTTCTTCAGGTCATGATCAAGGAAACCATATTTTTCTTTGTGGTTTCGTGGATGAACAATTCCTGTCATTTCTAGAAGAAACAATTTCACAGCAGACTTCTTGATTATCTGGCTCTTAAAATCCATTCCCCTCCCTTATGACCATTTTCCCAAAGACTTAGGCAAAGTTGTCGTGTTGTAGATGTAACCATTCAGACTGGACTTCCCACTATCACTTGTTCTCCACATTTTGACTGGTTCTGGTTTTCTGTAATGGTCTCAATTTGTTGTAAAGGATAACTTATTTGATGAGGGTGAAAGCTGTACTTATTCACATGCATAAGCATAAACAAGTGTAGTATGCACTTAGGAACCATGTTGGTTTAGTAATTGATGGTAGTATGATTTTCTCTAATATTCATGAAGTGGCTAACATCTGGTGGTTGGCTAGGTTTACAGTACCAGGAATAGTATTCCTCCTGTTGAGTGAAACTTATGTCCAACGAGAGAGCTTCTGGCTACCACCAAGATGTAAATGCCACTATAGTATCTTTCCATTCTGGTCATCATGGTTGTTAAACATCAGAGCGTGGTAAGACTATAAGTTGTCCCAATACTATAATGGGCAGTAATTTATGTGGAAACATTCAGGTCATATCTAGTTTGAATCCTCCAAGTCATGTGACTGAAGCACAAGTGTTAAACAGTAAGACTATACTTTCAAATTATGGAGGGCAACCAAAGGAAACAGTAATGGCTTTAGATTGTTTGGGGAGTCTCTTTGGAACTCCATGAACATCTCAAAAGAGGATGTCACATGCGTAGTATGAAGGTTGTTGTTAGACAGCCTGGAACTCTTTGGTAGAGAAGAACATTGCCAGCCCAAATGGGATAGGTTTATAATACTATATATGTGTATTATATAAACACAGACTTTTATGTTAAATAAATAATGATATGATTTCTTTTTATGTGGCTTTTCCAAACATTGTTATTGCTGTTTTACCCTTCTTCTCACCTTCTATGTTGACCTACATCCCCGATGTTTTAATTTTTAATGAAATTAAATATGTTATATATAAGAGGGTGTCTGTAGAGGTGTTCTATCTTCTATATTCTACTGAGAACCTGATAATTTTGACTTTGATTTGCTTGTAAGTAATTATTTGAAATGTTTATTCAATATTAGGTGGCTTGCTGGTAAGTAGTTGTAGACTTCCTCACAGCCTACACTCTTTACAATTACAACTGCTTCTCTCTTGCCCTTGTTCCTCACCTATGCAGTGAAATGGATCCATTTTTATTGGCTCTTTGACTTTAAATAACCAGTGTTTCACAAATACATGAGGACTAAATACTAAAGAACACAAGCATACTGCATTGAATAGCATGCTTTTTTACAAACTATGGACTGACTCATTCAGAGTTTATGAGAAAGTTACTGAGTGCCCAACGATTTTAAATAAATATATGTTTTGTGCAATTGCTCTGAATGAACCCTAACTTCAAGTTTCCTCATTGAGACTTCTTTTCTGTGAATCCCCCCCACTTTCAAGGACACTCAGAATTTGAACAACATAAGGAAAATACTGCTAAATGATTCAAGTCTTGACAATATTATTCCATTCTTTCTGCTGATGTCCAGAGGAGGAAAACTGGATAAGCAAAAATTTTATGAAAAAGAGGAAATCATTTAGAGTTGCAAGCAAACTAACCAAAAGGCTAAGAGGATCATCCATTTCTCTGTTTTAAGACACATTAACCATATCTGCATCTCTGCTAATTTCCTTGTGTGAGAGCTACATTTTTTTTTTTGTTTTGCTCTCTACCTCTTGACAGCAGTTAATGATATAATGGTTTACTTTTTGTCTATTGCAATTTAGGCAATATGCTAAGAACAAAGATGAGGCTCAGGATGAGTTTTCAATGAGCATGAAGACTGTTTTGTGTTAGAGATATATTGAAAACTGATACCTTTTGGCCTTTAGTCACAACTGAGAGGATCAATGGATATAATGAGAATGTTCTTTGGCCACATACAATGTTCACTTACTGGTTCTTGTTACCACATTTTTTTTCTTTCTTCTGCTCAGTGACATATGAAATCAATCACATATCTACCTCGAGATGTGGGAGAAGTGTTCTACCAGTGGCAATGCATTTTACTTTTTGACCTGTGTCTGAAGGATAATGCAGTGAACCCTGAAAGCAAATTCTTCACATTGTAATTTTAGTTAAAAAGAAAGATCAGGCAAGACTTCGTCATGGACAAATCATGAGGGTCAGTTTGCTTATATATAGTCATAAGATTATATGTAAGTCTTCAATCTAGGAAACAGTTTAAAATCCACTCTCAATCATATGTGGTCAAGCCATTGGCATGAGTTTGGAGCTATATCTGTTAAGACTAAATGTTACTCTCTTAACATGGTTATGTGTTTTTTAATAGGGACATTGGCAGACTTATTCCTGGGTTTGACTTTGCTAATACTTCAAGTTATATCAAGATTAGAATTGCTATTATATATTATTATAGCTTGGTTTAACATTTAATATATAAGAAAACAGTATACTAGTTTTTGAAGGCTACAACCCTATATTATAGTAAAAATGAAAAAAAGAGGAAGTGGTTTCTCTCTTTTTCATGGTTTTTAGATTTTTACCAAAATGCTGCATTTATATATGGGCTGTATAAATGATTCATTGGAAGCTCTAACAAGGATCTATTCCACTCAGATATGGTACCTCAAACAGGCCAAAGTAAAGGTTCCAGTCAGCTCTATCCTAATGATTCAAAGAGTTTATCAAGGTTAATTCTGAAAGTATGTGTGAGTGGTAACTTGCAGGAATGGGTAACCTAAAGCACATTTATCACCAAAAATTATCACCTCTGGATGGATGATGACTTTCCCAAAGCTGAATAGATGAATTTCTATTTTAGTTAACTTTCTGTCTCCCACATACAGCTTGAGTAAAAGTCCTTATAGCTGGGAGGAATACGCATAAAAGAGTGGCTGTAATCTCAGCGTAGGGTCTACTGTACCCACTCTCTATTTCGATGAGGAAAACTATAAGGTTCCCATCTCGTTGAGGGTCTTCAGTGGGTAACTGCATGTCCTCTGATTAAGACAGTGGTGGCTGTTATACTTGGAGAACAGCACTCCACAATACATTTGTCCCACAACTTTCAATTCTTCATTGGATTAGAAAATAATTTCTTATGTCAGTATCCCACAGTCCAATAAATAATTTATTGTGTGGGTATGTGCGTGTGTATGTGTGTCTGGCAAGATGACTCAGTGCTCAGTGGATAAAGGTGATTGCTAAGGTAATTGATTCCATTGCTAGAAAAGTAGTGAGTTCTACAAGTTATTCTCTGACCTCCATACACACTTAATCGCACTCAATAAATAAATATACAAAAATGGCCATTTTTGTATGATACTGCCCCTATTCATAAATTTTCTTCAGTTTCTAATAATAATAATATGTGTGTCTTGGCATTAAGAATTCTTTATAATTTTTTTTCATTATAGATGAGTAAATTATGAGAGGAGTCCACAAGTAAATATAGTTCCAATAATTTATAACATACACAAAAGCTTATCCATAGCTGGTCTGAGTATAAAACAACATGAATGTATAACCAAGCTGATGACTTACTATTATTAGTATATATTCTTTTCTATAAATTAAGTCTTTGCTTTCAGTTTTGTTAGTTTACCTGAGGTAGTTCAAACTGAGCAAGATGGACTTCCATGAACCAAAGTCAAATAAATCTATTAAATTCACCATGACACAGTTTTCTAATAACTGATGCTCATTCCTGTTTCATTGTCAGGCTCTCTGCAAACAGATGAGTGTAAATTGAAATTTGTTCTTTGTAGAGTTTTTATAATGGATGACTTACATAACCTAGATATAACTCAAAAATAAGTTCTATTCACATGTCTAATTTTGTTAGTTCTTACCATTCTCTTATTTTTATTTGCTGTGAGAGGCAAGAGATTGGAGTTATTAAATTCAGTGTCTCTGGGTTTTTAGTAGGCTTTTCTAAAAGGAAGAATGGTTCAGTTACAAATGCATGAGAAAAAGTTTGTGTCCGTGGGTGGTATTTGTATTTTAAGAGACAGAATTTCATGGATCATAGGTTCAAGCAAATACCCATTGTGCCAGACATTAGCTGCCACTTAGCAGCAGTGATAGAGAAGTAGAAAACATCTGGCTGTGGATAATGAGCCAGAGCTTCTCAACTCCCTTGGATGCTAATAGCATTGGGCAAAGGTCATGGTGAAAGGCCATCTGGCTCCCCGTGCAAAGATCTGTAGAACTGTTGCCATGTATAGCAAACCATCAGCATATTTGCAAAACGCAGCAGGTAGAAAAATCTATTAAGTACTAAATATTTAACCAATAACTTCACATAAATATATTTCATTATCATTGTAGCTAGTGAGTGGGTTTGGATAAGAGACTGTTGAAACAAGCATTACATAATTATAAAATGATAATAAAAAACTATTTATAAACCTAAGAGAAACCACAATTCAGATATTTAGTGTATAGCAGAGATGTGTGTAAATTTGTAAGAGATTTGTCATAAACAAAGACAATTTTCTTCTTCTGGTTTGACACTGACACTATTGCTTTGACATATTTATCATAAATTACTTCACGAAGAATGAATGTTTTTATTCATATAAAGTTAAATATCAAATTCCTGATTACAAGAAAAGGAAAAGAAAAAAGGGTTTCTTTATACCCAACACTATATCTAGCACTGAGAACTTAAACTACCCAACATTGTAGAGTTCTGATATTTTAGTTATAGGAACTAGATTACTCATTACAGAGATCCATTACAGAAATGTGCACATGCTTTCAATAGGCAATGTAACATGGCACATGCTTGACAGAAATTTTACATGATGACATGTTAGGATACTCCAGAATATCTCACCAAAAAATTTGGAGTCTTGTGAAAAGAAGTGTATTTGGGAAATTCTTTTAAAGTCACAGCAAATCTTGGTGTAATTTTGAACACAATTGTGCTGTAACTATTATTCAAAGATAAACCACAAAGTAAAAGTTTTATACTTATAACAATATTAAACTCATATGGACTTTGTTTGAAAGTGAAAATGGTGTATATTTTCTTAAAGAGTCTAGAATAAAAAAGTTAACTACAAGTTTGGCAGGTTACCTATCCAAACCACTATATGTTATGCTATTATTGAGTTTAGATTTCTATACTTTAGGAGAAATCATAGTCCAAGGCATTGCCATAAATTTTCATTATAATTATATAAACTGATCATCAAACATATCAAAAAGAGAGTAGAAGCGAGCAAGAGAAAGGTCAGTGGAGAAACAGAAAAAAGTGAGGTGATCAAAAAGGATAAGGAACTACGAACTTCCAAACAAGGTATGGCCTCAAATAGAATTTGTCATCAAAGTACCAAAAATAATCCATTGAAGCATTTTAATAATTAGGATGCTAACTGGAAGATTGTATTTGTTGTCTCTGTTTAATTCAAATATTTGAGAAAATACAGAAACATTGACAATACTAAAAAAAAATAAGTCTTCAGAAAGGGAAAAGTCATTAATAATTCATCAGCTTGGGAGTATATTGTTTACAGTAGAAATAATAAAAAAATGAATTTTGTCTTATCTTCTGACAGAACAAAACTCATCAGTATCTGCCTCCCCATTTAAAATTGATAGCTAATTATCATAGCACTTTCAATGATAAGAAATTCAGTAACATTTTTAAATAAATATAAAACCATGATGTACATATAGGACTATTTTCTTATTATTATAAAATATTAATATTTTTATATTTATATAAAATATTAATATTTAATATTATTAAATATTATAGTGACACTTCATATATATTTAAAAATTTCAAAACTCAGAAATCTATAACAGAGACAAATGAGGATAGCATCCTACATCAAGGATGAACTATAAGTAACTGCCAGGAGCAGAAGAGAGACATGTGTTAGAAATATGTTGCTCTAAGATTTGATGTTTGTAATGATTCTGTCAAAGCAAGATACACATGGGTTTTATATCATTTCATAAAGGACTTCACAGAGTCAGAAACAAAACAAGAAAGCACAGAGGATGCCTTAATAAAAGAAAATCACCTAACGAATTATTAACCCAATAATATAGCCAATGTGACCTAATTTAGTATACTATATAATTTAACTAATAGGAGTTGATCTATTAGGATTAGCCACGAAAGGAGACAGATAACTTGGAACCTTGTCAGTAAGCCATAAGCCTTGTGGTAATACACACAATAATATAATGGGTTAATTTAAGAGCTAGTTGAAATAAACTTAAGCTATTGGCCAAACAGTATTGTAATTAATATAGTTTCTGTGTGATTATTTCAGGCCTGGGCAGCCAGGAAATGAACAAGTGGCCTCTGCCAACAACATACTGCATGAGGTGTTCCAGGAAGATTATCATTGCAAATAAGCCATGGGTGGGTTATGGTTAACTCAATAATAATGTAATTGACGACAAGTTAATCATATCTGCTGGGCAACACAAATGTATATGATTGATTTTATGTTGCTTACAGTTACAAATGCTGTGTTGTTAGAAAATACTATATTTTCTTATTAATTCCTTCTACTCCTCTGACAGGCTGTCAGTCCTTTGGTGAAGGGGGGATGACTGGTGCCTGGAAACTCAGGTGCTTTCCTACAGATTTCACCTAGATTGTGTGGTCTCCACTGCCTCCCCCTCTGTTTTTTTTTTTTTTTCATGTATTTGTAGGAGGGCTCCACCTGCTTCCCTGAATAGAGCTCCCCATGTTATCTGACTTCCTTTTCTTATTCTTCTCAATAGGGAACTTATTGAGTATAGCCGTATTTTTCCATTTACACTGCGTTTCTTTTATTATTATTTGCTTATTGGGGGTTTGGTTGGTTTTGCTTCTGTTTTCTTTCCTTCTTCTTTTTTTCTTTTGTGTTTCATTTTTGTTTTGTTACTTTGTGGCTGCACCTCTCTATGTAGTCAGACAGTCAGTAATTTCAGGGTTAAAATTTTGAATGATCACAAAGACTTTCATTTCTGATGCTTGTTTTCTGCCTTTTTTTTTTTTTTAGGATAAGTCATCTCATGGAACTACAGCTCTATGTAGGACATAAGTGACCAGGCAAACATGCCAATTTTAATGTATATGTTTTTACAACTGTATAAAACAATATTTAATAATTTATTTTGCTGGTTGCTTATATAATCATGCAGATATCAATAAAAAATCCTGCGGATGTAGCTTAGGTAGTGGAAACCTACAAAGCAAACCTGACAGCCGAATCCCGTACACCACACACACTGTACATGATTGTAAACACAAGTAAACTCAGCACTTGGAGGCTGTGAACCAAAAGTCCAAGGTCACCCTACTTTACTTGTAGAGTGTTCAAGGTCAACCTGCCCAAGAGGTCCTGTCTTAAGGAAAAAAGGATGCCTCCTCATTTACCATAAGAAGAATTTGTTTTTCTTCCCTCTGTATGGTGTTATAACAGTCTGGGCCTGAAGTGGATTTCATTTCTTAAAAGGCATAGTATTTCTTAAATCTTTGGTAAGGTCAGCTTTTCTTTAAGAAATGACATTTCTGGGCCACAATGCTGTCTTAGGATGTGATGCCATTTACTGTAAGCTTCAGTACATGTTCCTTCAGCCATAATCAAAAGAACTCTTCAAACAGAATGCAGACCAGTATTTAAAGGCTAACTCCTAAAGGCAGTCATTCATTTCAAAAAGAAACTGTTAAAAGGCTTAAGAGTTCCCACCAATTTCTATACAGGGTTCTCAAAGCTAGAATGGTCCTGCTAAATTAAGTGATATATATATATATATATTATAATTTTTAATTATACTATAAGGGAAAGGTAGCCCAGATTTTTTTTTAAATTATGTTATTCACATGCCTTGAGTTAGTGATAACCTATTGATCTTCCCTTAGCTATGTTGCTGACATGGAAACTATAGGTATTACTTGTCTATAATATGCTTTTATATTAACTGGTATTGTATAGCCATGCTACCGAAGTACAGGGGCAAAATGAATCCCCAGTAAACAAAAGCTGTGGAACCTTGAATTCAGAATGAAGATTCAAATTTTGGCCAACAGGAATAGTAAATTATGATGAATTTCATAAATGAAGAAAAACTCTATTGTTCTAAAAGGAAACTTAAATATCAGACAGTGAAAATAACTTCTGTCAAGCCTCCTCTTGTCTAAACACCACTTTTTTTCAGTTTCTTGCATTTGGGGTTTGGACCAAGGTCAGCATTTCAGTGTAAGGACAGCATAAAATACATACAATTTAGAAATACATTTAAAACAAGGAGGACATCTGATTAAGCGCATCCTTAAGAATATTTGACCTAAACCTCGATAAAATACAGGAAAGAGTTTTAATGACCTGGTATTACAGAGTAATCTAGACGTTGTCTATAGCACAGACTTAAACAAGAGTGACTGTAAACAGAACGTCATTCTGGAACCTCCTGAGTTAACCAGGCAAGAGTGAAGTTGGAAATAATTGCTTGAAGTATAGTTGGAAATAACTGATTGACAAGCATCCTGAGAAACAGTAGATTATGTGTTTAAATGTGATATTTAAAGACATTAAGATGAGGCCTTTAATTTATTGATGAATGTCCAACTTTAGAATTTATAGCAGGTAAGAAGGATGTTACATGGAGCCATTTATTTAGGGGGAAGACAATTGATTTTGCTTAATAAATACTGTATTTAAAATGGTATATTAGTGTGCACAGAAAAGTGCCCAAAATGTTGAAGATACAATAGAGACATAAGCGCTAAGAATATTAATAGTGCAGACACTGTATCAGTGATATATTTAGGATCATGAAGGTAAATGGTCTCTGAGAAAAAGGATAAGCACAGGGAAATATGGGGCTCATTAACTATATTTCCATGTACAATACAGATGTAAAAATTGCACATAGCAGTGAATAATATTAAAGCAGAACTATCAGACATGAACGTTTTAGTAGAAAATTTTAAAAAAGAAAAGGAACAATGAGTTAATAGTATGAAAGCTACAGAAAATGCAATTTATTGATTTTGAAAACCAAAAGTCAGTGTTGTGATTAAGTGAAAAAGACTAAAGAAGGCTTAATCTATAGAAAAGAAAAATTTCTGTTGCATGGAAATAATACTCTGGCAATCAATTTTCAAAAGAAGTATAAAATAGCAGATATGTTTTCATACTCCTGAACTTGACCATTTGACTTACTGAATTTAGAAATCAATTTATTGGGTCTATGGAAATGACAAATTAGAAGCAAAAGCTAGTACAATATGTACACAAACATAAACCAGAAAAGATATTCTGTTGAGAGAATTGTGTCCCATGTTTGCAAGTGCTTACAAAAAGTCTGATACCCTAATTGACAAGTTAAAATATGTTTGAAATATTAACCACTAGACTAAAAGTGTACAGTAAATGATGCAATAATTTCATAAAAATTCTTGGTGTGTGGCCAGCAGGCTTCTTGTTTGGAAAAAGAAATAAAAAGATTTTTACCTCATGTTTATTGTTCTGTACTTGCTCATGGATGCTATGGAAGACAATAGTGATGGGAGACAGTTGTGTAGCTGGGTCTGTTTGAGGGGCCACCAGCAGTGGGACCAGGATCTACCCCTGGTGCTTGAGCTAGCTTTTTGGAGCTCAGTCCCCATGGTGGGGTGCCTTGTTCTGTCTTGATACAATGTTTCTCCCTCAACTTAATGTGAAAGCTATGTTGACTCCCTGTGAGAGGCATACCCTTTCTGAAGAGTGGATATGGGTGGGTTGGGAGAGAGGTGGAAGGGGAGCAATAGGAAGGGAGAAAGAGGGAACCTTGGTTGATATGTAAAATGGATGAAAATTTAAACTAAAATAAAGAAAATTAGTATCTAACTGTGATGCCAAAGTAATTAATTAGATAATACTTTCCCAATTAAATACGAGGATGTCCCAACATGTTTTGTATTATCAATGCTACTAAAATGGTAATTTCTCACACAAGTAGTGTGAAAATCTCACATACTTCTCACCCCACCTCAATCCAGCTTCCTTGGACGTTCAGGAAAGTGTCCCTATTATGAGCATTTGGATTAGAATGGTGAAATACATAAAGCAGGATGGATATTGGTGATGCCATTTTCAAAATCTATAGCTTCAATCTGGGTCCACGCTGTTGTGGATTGAATTACACCTTCATTCAGAAGAACTCTACCAGTCTAGACTACCCCAGTGGTCCCAGCTCATTCTTCTCTATATAATCATAATCTCTGGCAAACACCTGTGTTGATGCTCACTTTTTTTTTAACACCGTTGATTGGAACCTGTACTGTCTGCACTGAACTGTATTTGCTCTTTGACCAAAGAACAAACTATTCTAGCTCATCCTGGAAACAGCTGACTTTGTTTCTGTCATCAGAAACATGTGCAACCGTCATGAATCATCCTAATTTAATTTAAACTAGATTTCATTTACAGATTAGCTCTTAGAAGACTTGTTTTACAGATCAACTTTGTAACTCTATTTAGTAATGCTTTGGAGTTTCCACTGAAACAGGGTTAGTTGAGCATTTTCCCTTTGCCTTAAGAGTTCTAAAAGACACATTTCTAAAAGCAAGGCTCAGATTTTCAGCCTCCTCAACAGATACTTTCTGCTCAGGGCTCAACAATTGTTAGACACACAAATAGAAACCCAGTTCAAAACTGGCCTCATTAGAGGTGTGATGATCATACCGAGCCTGAGTTGGGGTAGTGTCCCGGCATCCACAGATGCCTACAAACCATTTGAAATACAGAGGCTGTCAAAATGTGCTCAGCAGTAAGCAGACATCAGTTTGAAGAAGCAGGCCCCCCATCTGAGGATGCAAACTTCTTTATTCTTTATCATTTTACATTTGTTTCATGATGAAGTGTTAATAGCTTACACATGTTGAGTGAAGTGGACTCTATTCTAAAATATCTGTGGCATCTGTACCTCACAGGAGGATTTGCATTGTGCCTCTGTTTGGCAGTATTGTCTTTTCCTTGTTTTTCTTTATTTTAAATTATCTTTTCTAGTTGGTATATAAAGGAATTTGTGTATTGCAACATCCTCAAAACAAGACATCTTCATCATTCATTATGATCCTAATCTTCTGCCTACCTCACTCCACCCTTGCCCTCCCTGCTGTGCCCTTCCTCTTTCTAATCATTATGTACTCTGTTAAACACATGCATGCACACACTGGTATTCCTAAGACACAGAAGAAAAACTGAGGCAATGAAACATAAAAAATTCAGATTCCAAAAGGTAACACAGCTGGGTGTGATAATAATTCTTGAATATTTGCATTTTAATACATAAGGAAAGGGTAATGGGATATATGTACAATATGTGTGTGTGTGCCTGTAAAGTGTTAGCATGTGTTTTTCCAGCATCTTCCTCAATCCCTATTCACCTTATTTTTTGAGCAGGGTATTTCACTGGACATAAGTTGTTGTTTTTGGCTAGAGCAGCAGGTTAGTAAGATTCTGAGACCTACACGTCTCTATAAATGAAAGCTGATGTTATAGGCATGCACAACTGCCTTTCCATTTGGGTGCTGAGATACAAGCTCAGGCCCTCATGCTTATACAGCAAGTACTCTACCTATTGAACCATCATTTCAGCCTATTACAGAGCTATTACTGAGCTTTAATTAAAAATTTTTGTTTTAGGGCTTTTCTTTCTTTCTTTTTTTAAGTGTATAGAATACTGCACTTTCCCTAGTGGTCTTTTCAGAAATGTGGAACAAAAACACAAAAAGATAGCACTATCTTCAAACCAATGATTTCTAGACTTTAAGCATGTAAAATATGCATATATTTCAAATTACATTAAAGAGACACAAACAACAAGTCTGAAAATCTGACATGTAGAGGCACAGTAAATTTTGTAAATCTTTTTGGAAGATTTTTGCCTAGGTATGATTCAAACATTCCTCAGGAATAATGTCTTCCCAAGTTCAGCTCTATCATAAATAAGTTCAGCTCACTAAGGCAAAACTCTTCTGGCAAAAATTGACATACAATAATATAATGGAAGCCATGTTAGAGTAACATGATATACCAACTGGATGTTTGTTTTTCAAACAAAATTTCAGGCAACATACCCCAATTTGTGAAAAATAAAACACTAGGTATTGTCAATGATTTTAAGATAGCATAATAATAAAGATAATAATAATTTTATTTAGAATTTCTATTAAGAAAAATCATGTGTCCCACTTTTTAATGAGATATTTTCCAGTATACACTTTAGGAAACGCATCCCCCATCCCCCTTCTGTCATAGATATTTGAGGTAGTAAGTTAACAGGATATAGAGGATACACTTTTCTGGGTTCATCTGTGATAATACTCCCCGTTGAACAAAGGGGGACCCACTCTGTGTAGGCTGCTCCATCCATGGCCTAGGGTCACTAACACATTTCTCTCTGAAGACAGATTTTTCTTTGGGCTGCCAACTCATAGAAAATGACACAGAGACTTCTTATTAATTATGTAAGTTCAACCAATAGCTTAGGCTTATTACTACTTAGCTCTTATAAACTAAAGTGAAAAATCTATATTAATTTACATCCTGCCATGTGGCTTGCGGCTTCTTGCCTCTCCTCCTGCATGTTCTGCTTCCTCTGTCTCCTGGTATCTCCCACAATTCCATCCTTCTTCTTCCCAGTGCCTTTTCTGCCCTCCAAATTCTACGTAGCTATTGTCTATTCAACTTTATATTAAACCAGTCACAGTGACATATATTTACACAGCATTTCCCCCTTTCTTTCCAAATTAAAATATAAAGGGTTTTAACTCTGACATAGTTAAAGTATATACAGTAAGAACAATTATCAAGTAGGAATTATATTTATGCTGGGTGGTGGTGGCGGCTTTTTCCTTTAATCCCAGGAGGGATAAGGACGTGGATCTCTTTAGGTTCTTGGCCACCCTGGTCTACAGAGCTAGTTCTAGGACAGCTAGGACTGTTACACACAGAAACCCTATATAAAAAATACCAAAAAAATTACCATACACAGTTCATTTATATTTGACAATTAGAATACTCCATTATTCATCCTATCTTGGTGAATCCAAATTATGTACCTAATTTACCTTTGCTCACAACTAAGAAAAAATATAACTCTAAATATCTAGTCTTCAACTCTATGAAAGACTTTAGAAAGATATAATATTACCTGAATAAACAAAGTGAATAGCAAGCAACTTCATAAATATAGAAACAACAAAGACATCTGGCTACCTGGATGTTCACCCACCATTCCTTTGCAATGTTGGAGCATCCAATCTTCAGTCAATGGGCTAAGAATATCTTACAGATGCTTCTAAGAAGCTGGAAATTTGAAAAACTGTCCTTCCAGTCTTGGCAAAGATTAGGAGTCTCTTTCCTGTGTATCCTGCAAAATATCACACAGACCTTTAGGAATGAGTAATTTTGAAGTATTGTCCTATCTTAATGTGGCAAAGATTGGCAGTCTTTTTATTTATGTCCTGAAAGTCCAGTTTATATAGCATACTATCAGCAGTGAAGTCAATAGTAGTTTCTTATTGAAATGGCTAATATTGCCACAATGAAAATAAACACCATAAGGAGGCTCTTTGATACCCACCATCCTTTTATGAAATAGATTGGTGCTGCCAGGAGCATATGTGGTCTCACTGGTATAGAAATCCCTATGATATTAAAACATTAAAGTGTCATTTTATATGGATCTCTCAAGTTTTAAAGACCATCTTTCTATTTAAAATGTGTCTGATTGACCTTAAAAATATAACTAACATGACTGTAAGCTTGATTGTTATAGGTGATTAACTAACCTGTGTTTTTTATTGTCTTAAATAAATTGTAATATAACTTTTAAGGACTAGAAATGCACATAACATTGTTAAATAAGCTGCATAGGTAGGGTACCTTATATAGAAACTTACATACAATATGTTCTACAAAAACCTTAAATTTGTATCAATAAGCAATAGTCCATACCCATGTAAAATAGTAAGATATTCAAGGCTAGTAGGGTTTTTTTGTTTGTTTTTTTAGTTTAAAAGTAGATTTAATAATTTACACTTCATTCTGTCATTTCTAACCCCTCCTTTTCTTATCTGAAAGAGATCCTGAATCTAATCAGCTTTTTTATTTTTCTGGCCTTTACCAATAACAACTTGTAACCAAACCTCCTAAATGATGACAAAGATCCATAACCCACCAAATGATCAAAAAACATTCACTCTATCGCTTGGGAATATGGGTGTTGTGTTCTCTAGACTGCTTACTGTTGTCTAGGGTTCAGGCAACTTTTAGGAAACTGTGAGAAAATTAAGACAAGTCAAGTCCTAGCTGGAATAGTCTGTGAGGTTGGACCATCTCAGCCAACAGTCTTGAGGTTGTTCTGGACACAGAACTCTGAGGAAACTGCAACAGATGCACTCTGAAATACTGAATCACTTGGGCAATCCATTTTAATTGTTGTTTGGTCCCCTTACTCTGAAAACACACAATCTTTCATAGAATATGTGTGTGTGTATTCATATATATCTGCATTAACACAATAAAATTTTTATTTTATGTTTGATAACAATATTTATCTCCTATTTTGTAGGTTTTTTTTAGGTTTATTTCTTTATCTCTGTAGCCAGGATGTTTAGGAGTCTCCCCTGATTAAATCTGTTCCTCTTTAATCTTGAAGGAATCCACAGTCTTTTGCTTTCTGTGGAAACAAAAGCATAACCTCTCTGGTGGCATTGTCAGGAGCAGCATGTGACAATTAATGTTCAAGATGTCACCCTACTAAGAAGCAAATTCATTGTGGGTGAATCTGAGATAGTCAAGGACCTAAGATCCCAGACTCCACAATGTCTTTTGCTTCTGCTGTGCCTTTACATGTTTGTTGCTGCTATCTTGCTCTTCTGGCATGGTGTAAATGGGTGTGGTAAGATTGCCACTGCTTATAAAGCAGTGTACTTATTTTATGAAGACATCCCATTCTTTTTGACATTTTTACCTGTGGACTACTGTGAAAATGATTTCCTTTAATGTTACATTGTCTAATTGATAATAAAAATGTTAGTTTAAATAGAGTCTTGATGATAAAATATAAAACGAAGAAGTATCATGCAGATGGAACACATGAGTTTCTATTGAGAAGCCATATAGACTGTGGCTTATGTTAATGATTAAGAAAAACAACTGAATCCCAGTGGCCCAACTAGTTTAAATTCTTTTAAATTTAGTTTTTGGAGATGTGTTCACAGGCTTAACATTGCACCACAGCTAAAAGAAAGCTTTGAAAATAACTTAAAGTTCGACTAAGATATTTTTGTCAAATATATTTGAGGTGAAAAACCCAAGAAGACAATCCAAAGTTTTCAAGAGGCATATAGTTGAATGAGGAACTCATTAATGCTAGGGAAGAAAAACAAAACAGCCTCATTATTGCAAGATTACACACTTTTCTTGCCAGGATTGTTTTATGGCCAAAGGTCATGGTTAATTACTTATATCTATTTCTGCCCTCAATTTCCTTATAGAAAAAAATATGATTAGTGGGTATGTACCCTAAAATTTAAAGTATAGCTTACTGATTCTTGTACACATTTATAAGTTTAGATTCATGATCCTTTAAGATTCTTTATAAGATTAGGTAGGTAATAAAGTTATAGGCCCTTTCTTTGTAACTGCAAAATGCATCTTGCCTGTAAAGGTCCTGACTGAGAAGAATATCTTGCTTGTCTACATAGTTCATCTACAACAAGTTGCTTAATTTATGTGAGTTATCAGGATAAAATGTTTTTCACCAGTAATATGTAAAATGTTTAATCATAGTAAGGGATAAAGAAGACATGCATCTTTTTACTTATATTCAATGTAATCATTAACTTGAAAAACAGAATGTAACCATATTGAATTTTTTGTATTGCATGAAAGATTTTGCTGGAGTATGTCAACTGTAAGGAAAAGAACAAAGATAGAGTTAAGATGAACTAAACGGGAAGCATAAAAAATGAGTTAAAATGAAAGCATCAAGAATATTAGAATGAAGAGAGAAATAGAAGGGAAACATCAAGAATAAAGATAGAGTTAGAAGGAAAAAGATAAAAAAATGAGATAGTTAAAATGAGTTAGAAGAAAAACAACAAAAATGAGAGACTTAGGAGGAAAATTTAAGACAGTTAGAAGGAGAAGGTAAACATCAGGAGAGACAGAAGGAACATTTCTCAATAGAGATAAAAGAAGAGAAAAAGAATACAGAAGAAGTATCAAAGAAGGACACCTCTTCTCCAGCACAACATAGTTTTGACTTCTATTTAGAAGATAGAAATTTTTAAATATATAGGTTGGTTTAATTTAGCAGTTTTTATAAGCCAATGTTTCTCAGCAGCTATCATTTGTTCATCATCAATCAAAAATTCAAAGTCAATAAGGCACTTTATACGATCTACAGATTTTGTGTATTTTTCATTGAATGTGTTTATCCTTTTTATATTATTTTATATTTTCCTTAAAGGCTTTATCTTACTATTTATAATCCATTTTTTCAATGATTGTCTACGTGCTTTATCTTTTCTTCTTAAACATACAGACATTTTTAAACATACTATAACTTATTTGAGGGTAGTTTTCTATCTGAACCTTCCTTACTGCATATCTGTAATCTTTTCTGTCTGCCTTAGTAAAATTTAAAACTGCTGTGCAACTTAGCGTATGTGTGCTGGTGGCTTGAGGCTGCAGGTAGTGGCCCAGAAATATGTCTCGGTACCATGGCATGCATGAGAGACTGTAGTACTAAGAAGCCAGAGTTGACATCATTTTTGTGTGTTTGGAAACATTTTAAAGCTCTCTTGGGTCTTATGTGGAAATAAGGGTTCCACGTGGACACCATTCATAGATAGACTTTTCTTTGGGCTCCCAACTCAGAAAAAATGACAAGGAGATTTCTTATTAAATATGAAATCTCAGTAAATAGCTTAGGTTTGTTTTTAATTGTCTCCTGTAATTTAAATTAACCCATTTCTATTTATTTATGTTCTACCACATAACTCATAGCTTGTTACCTCTCCTCATACATGTCCTAACTCCATACTTCTTCCCAATATAACCTCTGCCTTGAAAATCCTGCTTAGCTATTGTCCATTCAACTATTTTTGTTGTTGTTTTCTGTTTGTCACGACAGTTTTTCTGTAGCTTTAGAACTTGTCCTGGAACTCGCTCTGTAGACTAGGCTGGCCTTGAACTCACATAGATATGCCTACCTATGCATCCTGAGTGCTGCTATTAAAGGCATGCACCACCACCACCACCTGGTCCATTCAGTTTTTCTTGAGGCAGTCACAGTGACAAGCTTTACACAGTGTAATCAAATATCTCTCAACATATCTCTGTTTCCTGACTATGAACACAATATTTATGGCTGCCTTATGTCCTGTAGCCAAAGCAGAATTCCCTATGGCCATCAGGACTGACTTACAATGATATACCGTGTCTTAATATATATATTCTTATCTATCTTGGTTTATTCTTGTTTTGCCATAGCCAAAAGAAAATAACTAAGGAGCCTTCAATCTTACTTATAATTTTTGCTTTATTATTTTCACTGGATCCAAAATAAAAGAAATTTCGTGTTGTTTAAAGTATATGAAATTTAAGTAACACATTTAGGTTAATAAAGCAGAGGCAAAAATGATAAATGGTAAGTGGGGTTTTAGAGAAATACCTGGGTCTTCACTACTTTACCTACTGGAAGGTAAGTAATTCTAATACTGTCCTTGAAATCATTCTTCACACTCTCATGCATTCACTGCACCAATAATCACCTGCAATTCTGTTAGTTGACTGGCAACATTGTCTCTTCTTTGGGCATTTACACATGCATCTCACTTTTCTTCTAATTTACATTTTTACTTCATATTTCACAGATTAGTATTTGGAGTAATTGCAATTATATGTTGAAAATAAATTTATATTTAATTTTCATTTAAGAAATAAGAGAACATATTCATTTGTGTTAACTACATCCAAGTCCATTTCTCTTTGCCCTTCAAGGGCTCACTTAGAATTATTTTTGTTGAACCAATGCAAAAATGAATCCATTATTCTCAGTCATATAAGTATTAAGGACCTGTGTTTTCAGCATCTTAATGAAAGTTTCCTGAGATCAGTGCTCATGAAGGCAATTTACAGCAATGAGATCCATCATTCTTGGATATGGTAAGTTCCCAGCTGAGAAGATAAGAAAAGAGAACATAAAGAATGCATGGTGCTTGATAGAAATGCAAGACTTTTTTATGAGCTTCAGTCAAAACTATCTTATAGAATCAGCTACTCTGCACTTGCTCTTTTTTGGAAAAATGACCATTATAGATTAAGGTGTTCATCCTGTAGCATGATTAATAAAAACCCAAGGACAAAAATTAGGGTTCTACTGGAAGGTCAGAAAAGTAATGCAGTCAGCCATTGTCTCTTACCTCTACATCAGTCAGACATGGTGATTCTGCTTCCAGGAATCTCAGAATGAGACCATGTGAGAAACCTATCTCCTCCCATCTTATATTCCTCTCTAGTGCTGAGATTAAAAGTGTGGATCACTACTGCCCACTTTCAATGTCAAACTAGCATGGCTACAAAAAATAAAGGTGTGTGTCATTACTTGCTGGTCTGTAAGGCTAATCAGTGTGGCTCTTTGACTCTCTGAACTTCAGGCAACCTTTATTTACTAAAATGCAACTGAAATATCATTTCCCATTTTTGTCTAAAGTTTTTAATAAAAGGTAAAGGCTATAATTAATAAATTAAATACTATATACAATAAGTAAAATGACTATATACAATACATACAGGCAATAAATATATCAACAATGTCTAGTCAATTTTCATTTGATGAATTTAGAGAAAATACTTCAAATCTATCCTGTCTTGGAGAGTTCAAAATCTTATACCTAATTTACTTTCTATCATAACTTGCTTTCTGCATCTGATAAAGTATAAGTATCTAATATTAAACTTCTTCAGGGACCCAAGACAGAAATAATATTAACTGAATAAGCAGGAAATGAAACTAAGCAGCTTCCAAACAATGTGAGAAATGATAGAAACTGTTGTCTGCTTTCAAAGTCACCCAAAGTTCCTCTGCAACATTGGAGCATCTATTATGTGTCTACAGGATTATCATATCTGATAGACTTTTTTGTGATGCAGGATATTCTAAAGGGTAGACCATCCTTGCCATGACAATGTTTGGCAGTTACTTTCTGCTGGTTTTACTTCTGCTAATTGAAAAAGTCTCAATTTTCCTTTCAGAATTAACTCAGAGAACTTTTCCACATAAGTTTTTAGTTTTTATTCAGTTTATGTGCTAAAGCAATTCAATTTAAGATACTATCTTTGCTCTGCATTAAAATTCCTACACAGACATTTCTGGAGGGTAATACGACCTGAATGCAGTTAAAATTTTGATCCATACAATTTACCTGTGTCTATTGTAATTTTTCTTAATCAAAGTCAATTCTCTCTCAGCTTCAAGTGATAATCCCCTGGGACTATTTATGTCATTATGACCATCTAAGATTTTATTTAAATTAATCAATTCATCAGTCTTTATCACAATAGTCGGACATAGATTGGAAATGTCTCCTATCAATTTTTGGAAGTCATTAAAGAGTCTTCCCTCAATCTCTCCTAATTTGTACATTTGTGGTCTTATTTCTGTAAGCCCATTTTATAACCTAAATAATTGATAAGATCACCTCTTGCATTTTTTAGGAGAAATTCTTAATTCCCAACAATCAAGACTTTCTTTACTTCTTCAAATTTTCTTTTAAAGGATCTACATTTGACTCAGATAGTAAATTGCCATCCATGTAATAATGAACTATAGATTCAGGAAATTGCTTATACATCATTTCCAATGACTGATTTACAAAATATTGGCACAGAATTGGGATATTTATTATTTCCTGTGGGATAATCTTCCATTGATAACTTTTAGCAGGCTGAGAATTATTGTAAAGGTACTATGAATGCAATTTTTTCCTGTCTTTTTCTTGTAAAGGTATAGTAAAGAAACAAACTTTTAAATCAATAACTATCACTCATGATAAAAAGACAAGCATTGTCCACTGGGCAATGAACAGTGTAAGCAGTTATTTTCACAGGCCCTTATTAATTTTCATTCAGGAATAAGTGATTCTTAAACTGTCCAGCATCGGCTTGACCTCACTCTGTGTTTCAAGCAATCCTAGAGCATGTGATGCTCTTGCTTCAGCTCCCTGGGGACCTGAGACCATAGGAGGGTGCCACTCAGCTTAATTTGGTTATCTTAAAGCCCATACATGTGGCACAGTGGCTGAGGGGCAGGAAAATCTCTTTTACCTAATCCTCTTCTTTCTCTTGTGGTTAACTGGTGAGATTTGATAAAAAAAAATTAATAACCTAGGTTAAAAACAAAAACCAGACAAACAAAGACCAAGCAAAGTCAATTAAAACTGCTTATAGAAGATAGCTTCCATCACAATCCAAAAAAATAAGAAATCAAATAGCAAGTGTGACTGCTCTGGATGGACATCGGAACAAACACAAAGTGTACAAACCTACTTTGAGAATCATTTTCAGCAGCAGTATTTTCACGAACTAATGAAGGGTGGGAGCCTTCACTTATAATAGCATGTCTAGAGGTCACAGTGACCCTGATAGTGTTACCAAGGCACAATACAGAAGAAAAAGAATATTTTCCTGAATTCCTTCAATCATTCTTCAAAATTTCTTCATTTTACATAAATGCTGAAGCTTGGTGAATCTAGAAATTAAATGCTGCAAGTCAAGAAAGGAAGAATGTAAACATTTCTTTCTTTCTCTCTTTCCATTTATTCTTCCTTCATATATCATATCCCAACTGCAATTTTCCATCCTTCCACTCCTACCAGGCCCTTCCCCACTTACCTCTCTCTCAGATCAACTCATTCTGTTTCTGTTAGGAAAGAAAAGGAAAAAAATGAAGAAGCCTCCTGGGATATTTACCATCTTCCAAATATTGCCTAACCCAGTAGGAGAAAAACAGTCTAAAGCACAATTAAAAGGGCCAGAGGCACGCCATACTCCCATTGTTGGAAGTCACAGAAGAATGCTGTGCTACACAACTATACATATATGCAGAGGACCTAGTTAAGAAACATACAGGGTCCATGTTTGTTACTTCAATTTCTGTGGGCCCCTCTGAGTACTGCTTAGTTGAATCTATGGCCCAAGTTAATGGTAATCAGCCCGTCTAACTCCTACAATCCTTCCCCCACTTCTTCTGTGGGTTTCTGCTCTTTGGATCCCCCTAATGTTTGGCTTTTGGTCTCTGAATCTGCCCATCAGTTGCTGTATAATGTTCTTCTGATGACAGTTGGGCTAGGCACTTATCTATGATCATAGAAGAATATTATTAGTAATCATTTCATTAACTTCTCTTCCCCAGTTGTGTTTGGTTCAATCCTGGGTCTCTGGTTCAAGGCCATCCAAGCAGTGGCACACATGGCCTCCCTCTTGTGGTGTGGACCTCAAATTGGATCAGTCATTTATTGGTCACTCTCAGAAATTCTGTACCAACATTACATCAGCACATCTTGCAGGAAGGACAGATTGTAGGCTGAAGGTTTTCTGGGTGGTTGGGTGCCCCAGTTCTACTGTTGGAAGCCTTGTCTGGTTATAGAAGATGACCAGTTCAGACTGCATACCCCACATTTCTAGGAGACATCACTATGGTCACTCTTACAAATTCCAGGGAGTTTCCACTGTGCTAGGCTTCTAAATTACCTATCATATATACAACAATTCCAGTTGTCTTTCTAAGCTGTATCTCCTGCTGTCTCTGCCAATCCCTGCCTTATTTCTCCTGTTCCCATCCCCACCACCAATCCGATCCACCTGCAAATTCTTCTGTTTTCCCTTCCCAGGGAGATCTATGTATCTCCTTTGAGCACTATTTGTTATTTAGTCTCCCTGGGTACTGTAGATTGCAGCATTATTTTCCTTTATTTAACAATTATGTTCACTTATAAGTGTGTACATACCATATATATCAGTCTGAGTCTGGGTTATATCACTCAAGATGATATTTTTCAGTTCCATCCATTTGCCTGGAAATTCTATGATGTTATTATTTTTAAAAATGATTAGTATGATTAGTGTTACCCTGTGTAAATGCATCACATTTTCTTTATTAATTAATTTAAAAAACTGTCTTTTCTTATTTTACATACCAATCCCAATTTCCACTCCTTCTCTTCCTTCCTCTTCCTCCAAAATCACCCCACACAGTTCCCCACCCATTGGTCAGAGAGGGTAAGGATTCCCATGGGGACTCAACAATGTATAGCACATTGCTTTAAGGCAAGATCAAGGCTCTGCACTATATCTAGGCTGAGCAAGGTATCCCTCTAAAGAAAATTGGTTGAAAAAAACATTACAAGCAGTAGGGATGAATCCTGATCTCACTGTCAATGGCCCCACAGTCTGCTCTAGCAATACAACTCTCACCTACATTCAGAAGGCCTTGTTTGATCCGATTTTGGTTCTCTCAGTGTCAGGCCAGATTTGGTGGCTTCCCATTAACTCAGGTAAGCTGTTTCAGTGAGTATCTCCATCATAGTCTTCACCTCTTTGCTCTTATTCACACTCCCCTCACTCTTCAACTGAGGGAACTCAGTCCAGTGCTGCATTGTAGATCTCTGCATCTGCTTCCATCGGTTGCTGGATGAAGGTTCTATGATAACATTTAAGATAGTCATCAATCTGACTACAGGGCAAAGCTGTTGTAGGAGGCCACTTGTTCATTCCCAGCTGCCCAGACTCAAAATAACCACACAGAAACTGCATTAATTAATTAATCACTGATGGGCCCATTAGCTCTAGCTTCTTGTCAGCTCACTCTTACATGTTAATTTAATCCATTTCTATTAATTTGTGTGTCACCACAAGGCCGTGGCTTACCAGGTAAAGTTCCGGTGTCTGTGTCTGGCAGGGTTTCGTGGCTTCTCCCTGACCCCACCTTCTTTCTCCCAGCATTCATTTAGGTTTTCCCACCTAGCTCTGCTCTACCCTATCATAGGCCCCAAACAGCTTCTTTATTAACCAATGGTATTCACAGCATACAGAGGGGTATCCTGCATTACAAGACCAGTTCAGGCACCCTCTCCACAATTACTTAGGGTCTTAGTTGAGTCATCCTTATGGATTCCTGAAAATTGCTCTAGTACCAGGTTTCTTGATAACCCTAAAATGGCAACCTCAACCAAAATACCTCTTTCCTTGCTCTCCATCTCTGTCCTTCCCCCCAATCTTGACAATCCTGTTCCTTCAAGTTCTCCTTCTCCCTCCCCTTCCCCCTTCCTTATTGTAGTCCATGACCCCAGAGAAGCTAAGTATCATGGAGAACCTTAAGAAAAACATGCATAGATTCCCCCTGGGAAGGGGAAATCAACAAGATCTCTTGAGAAAATTGGGAGCATGGGGGTTGGGGAAGAAGGGAAGTATAAGGGCAGAAGGAGGAATATCACATTATCTTTATCCATTTTTCAGTTGAGGTTTTCATCTAGGTTGTTTCTAGATTCTGACTATTATGAATAAATTTGCAGTGAGCATAGTTGTGCAGCTGTCCTTGAAGTAGGATGAAGAATCCTTTGAGTATATTCTAAGAGTTATATGGTTGGACCTTGAGGTAGATTAACTCACATTTCTGAAAAAAAAAATGCTACAGTGATTTCCACAGTGAGTGTACTACTTTGCATTCCCAGTAGCAGTGGAGGAGTATGCCCCTTACTCCAAATCCTTCCCAGCATGAGCTGTCACTTGTGAATTGTATTTTAGCCATTCTGACATGTATAACATGGAATCTCAGAGCCATTTTTATTTGCCTTTCCCTGTTGGCCAACAATAGTGAGTATTTGTTGAAGCATTTCTCAGCTATATAAGCTTTCTCTGTTGAAGAATCCTCTATTTAGATGCATAGCATATTTTTAATTAGAATATTTAGTTTATTGATGTCTATTGAGTTATTTATATATTTTTGATGCTAGACCTATGTCAGGTTTGAAGAGGAGAAAATCTTTCTCCATTCCATGGGCTGCTGATTTGTCCTGTTGACTGCCCTTACTGAAACTCCTCTGTTTCACAAGATCCTATTTATTGATTGTTGTTCTTAGTGCCTACACTATCAGCATTCTGTTCAGGAAGTGGTCTACTATGTCAGTGAATTCAAGGCTATTCCCTACTTCCTTTTCTCCCAGATTCAGTATATCTATTTTTATTTTTGAAGTCTTTGATCAAAAAAAAACTTGAGGTTTGTGCATGATGATAAATATGGGTCAGTTTTCTTTCTTCTATCAGCTGATATCCAGTTAGATCAGCACCATTGTTCAAGATGGTTTCTTTTTTCCATTGTGTATTTCTAAGTTTTTAATCAAAAATGGGATATCCATAGGTGTTTGGGTTTATGTCTGAATCTTCTAGTCTATTCTCTTGATCAATCAGTTTGTTTGTGTGCCAGTACCATGTGTTTTTCATTACTATAGCTTTGTATTACAGCTTGGATTCCAAGATAGTGATGCCTATAGATTTCTTTTAACTGTACAGAATTGATTTACCTATCCTGGGTCTTGTTCCTCCATATGATCTTGAGTATTTTTCTTTCAAGGTCTGTAAAGAATTGTGTTGAAATTTTGATAGGGATTTCATGAATCCATAGATTGCTTTTGGTGATATGGACATTTTTACTATGTTAATCCTACTAATCATTGAGCATTGGAGATCTTTCCATCTTCTGTTGTCTCCTACAATTTCTTTCTTCAAAGACTTGAAATTTTTGTCATACATATCTTTCACTTGCTTGGGTAAGGTTACCACAAGATATTTTATGTGTAGCTTTTGGGGATCTTATTTCCAACATTTCTTTATCCTTTTGTTTGTCATTTTTGTATAGGATTTTTTTTTTTTTAGTTAATCTTGTATCCAGATATTTCACTAAAGGTGTTTACCACTTGTAGAAATTCCCTGGTTGAAGTTTTCGTCCATTGATGTCCTTCAGTTTTCTTATTGCTCTAGTTAGAACTTCAAGAACTGAATCAAATAGATATGGAGAGGATGGACAACTTTGCTTGTTACTGATTTTAGTAGTATTAATTTGAGTTTTTCTCTAATTTGATTTTGGCTATATGATTCCTGCATGTGTCCTTATTATAATTAGGTATGTTCCTTGAATCCCTAATCATTCCAAGACTTTCATCATGAAGGGGTGTTGGGTTTTCTTGATGGCAATTTCTGCATCTAATGAGATGATTATATGTTTCTCCTTTCACTTTGTTCATATTGAGGCTTATACTGACAGATTTTTATGTTTTACCATCCCTGCATGTGTTGGGTAAAGGCTACTTGATTGTGGTGGATGATTTTTTGATGTGTTTGTGGATTTGGTTTGTGAGTATTTTATTGAGTATTTATGCATCTGTATTCATAAGGGAAATTGGCCTGTAATCCTTTTTCTTTGTTGGATCTTGGCGTGGTTTGTGTATCACAGTAATTGTACCTCATTAAATGGATTTGACAGTATTCTTTATGTTTCTATTATGTGCAATTATTTGAGGAGGATTGTCATTAGCTCCTTTGAAAGTCTAGGAGAATTTTATACCTTTTGTCCTTTTTGTAGTTGGGAGGTGTTTAGTTACTGTTTAATTACTGCAGTTATAGTTCTACTTAAATTGTTTGAAGGATCTTGACTTAACTTTGTTAAGTGGTATATTTTGAGAAAATTATCCGTTTCTGTTAAATTTTCCAATTTATGGAGTACAGATTTTTTAAAATATGATCTGATGAGTTTTTGGATTCCCAAAGTATCTGATCTTATGGCCCCCTTTTCTTTTCTGATTTTGTAAATTTCTTATTCTTTCTCTGTCTTTTAAATAGTTTGTAGAATTTTTGTCTATCTGGGTGATTTTCTCAAAGAACCAACTTGTGGTTTCTTTGATTCTTTGTATTGTTCTCTCTGTTTCTATTTTATTTATTTAAGACCTCAGCTATAATATTTCCTGTAGTCAACTCCTTTTGAGTGTGATTACTTCTTTTTGTTCTAATGCTTTTAGGAGTGTTATTCGGTTGCTAGTATGAGATCTCTTCAGTTTCCTTATGTAGGCAACTGGTGGTATGAACTTTCCTCTTAGCACTGCTTTCAGTTTGTACCATAAGTTTGGGTATGTCGTTTATTAATTTTCATGGAATTCTAGGAACTCTTTAGTTTGTTTTTAATTATTTCTGCCTTTACCCAGCAGTCATTCAGTAGAGAGTTGTTCGGTTTCAATGTTATTGTAGACTTTCTGTTGTCCTTTCATTTTTGAAATCCAGTTTTAATCTGTGGTGGTCTGCTAGGATACAGGAGCTTATTTAAATTTTCTTGGATTTTTTGAGACTTGCTTTGTGACTGAATTGTAATCAATTTGGGGGAATATTCTATGAGGTATTAAGAAGAAGATATGCTTTTTTATGCTTGGGTGAAATGTTCTGCAGACATTGATTATGCCCATTTAGTTCATAACATCTGTTAGCTTCATGACATCCCTGTTCAGGTTTTGTTAGGATCACATGTTCATTGGTAAGAGTAGGATATTGAGGTCTCCCTGTGTAATTTAAAGGTTAGTCATATTTACTTAACATGCTTGGGTACCTTGCATTTGGGGAATAGGCTTTATTCATCTTGGTGGATCTTCCATTTGATGAGTACAAAGTATACACTTCCATGTCTCTTTGCTTAATTTTTCCTGAATGTCTATTTTGTCAGATATTAGAATGTTTATCTTTGATGTTGAGATATGTTTCTTGTACACAGCAGAAGGACGATCCTGTTTTTGCATAATCTGTTAATCTATTCTTTTTATTTGGGACATTGTGTCCACTGATATTGAGAAACATTAATGACCAATGATTGCTAATTTCTGTTATTTTGTTGTTGTTTGTTGTTATTAATATTGCTGCTGGTGTGTGTGTGTGTGTGTGTGTGTGTGTGTGTTCTTCCTAGTTTTGGTTTTGCTGTTATGAGATTATCTATTTTCTGGGTTTTTATAGGTATAGTAAACATCCTTAGGTTAGAAATTTTCTTCAAGCACCATATGTAGGGGTGGTTTTGTGAACAGAAATCGTTTAAATTTGACTTTGTTAAGGAATATCTTGTTTATACCATCTATGGTAATTGACAGCTTCACTGGGTTTAATAATCTGGGCTAGCATCTGTTAGAGTGTGCAAAATACATGTACAGGCCCTTCTGACTTATAGAGTGTCAATTGAGAAGTCTGATATTATTCTCAAAGGTCTTTCTTTATATGTTACTTGGCCTTTCCTCTTTGTAGTTTTTAATATTTTTTTCGTTTTTCAGTACATTTAGTGTTTTTATATTTAGTGTTTTTATAATTATGTTTTGAGGTGAATTTCTATTCTTGTCTAATCTGTTTTACCAATTATTTTATTCTGTAAGCTTCTTTTACCTTTATAGGCATGTCATTTTTTAGTTTAGGAAATGATTCTTCTATGATTTTTGATTACATAATTTTTCGGTCTTTGAGCTTAGATTTTTCTCCTGCTACTCCTATTATTCTCAGACTTAGTCTTTTCATGTGTCCCAAATTTTCTGGATGCTTTGTGTCAGATAATTTTTAGATTGAAAATTTCCTTTGACCAGTGTATCAATTTTTTTCTATCATTTCTTCCATGCCCCAATTCTCTCTTCCAATTTATAATCTGCTGATGGTGTTTTCTTTTGTCCTTCTTGTTTGCTTTCCTAGATTTTCCTTCTCCAGAATTTCCTCAGTTTTGGTTTTCTTTATTTTTTCTATTTCTGTGTTCAAGTCTTGTACAGTTTTATTTATTTCCTTTACCTGTTTGCTTGGTTTTTCATAACTTTCTTCGAGGGCTTAATTTATTTCTTCTAATTGTTTTTGCCTGGATTTCTTTAAGGGATTTATTTATTTCCTCTTTAAAGACCTCTATCATCCTCATTAAGTTGATTTAAATGTTTTCTTATGTTTCAGCTGTGTTGAAATATTGAGGATTTGTTGTAATAGGATATCTGGACTTTGGTGGTTACATATTACCCTGGTTGTTATTGATTATGTTCATATGGTCATCTTCAGATATCTGGGTTTGTAATAAATATAAGTTTAAATGCAGATTGTCTTTGTTGGGAGGGTGGGTTTCTGTTTTCTCCTTGGTTCTTTGGCCTGACTGGCCACAGGTTCTGGTGACCAGGGAGTCTTCCAGGTCCAGCATGGTACCTCCACTGGGATTTCAGTAGTCTGAGTATCCTGTGGAAACTTGTATCAATAAATCAAGATTTATTCCAATGTAAATTATTCATATCTATATCATATTCCCCTTTAAATGTAAAAGAACATTTATAAACAATATTTGGGAATATGGGTGCAGTTTTTTCTTTCCAAACTGCTTCATGCTGAATGGGGCACTGTTAATCAGGTCTTTCATGGTATATCCTATGTGCTAGGTTCATCTCAGTCAGCAGTTGAGTGAATTAATTTTCTGAGGATATTTATGGCAAACTTTCAGGAGGGTGTGGTCTATCATACCATATTAGTCTAAAAGCAACCCACAGGGTCTCATCCTCTGTGAAAACAAAAGAAGAACCTCTTTTCCAAAGCATCATATCCTTAGACCCAAATTTTGAAGTCATAATACTTTTATAATATACATGCTGTTTTAGCTTAGCAACCCACACAATGAAACATCTCTCTGTACTTAGCTCCTTGACAGTAAAAAATTTAAAGAAAACACAATAATATATAAAATATAGACTCTCTGTGAATTTTCCATTTTTACATGGCTTATTTTTCTTTATTTTTTTAATCTATGACTATCTGTACTCTGTCTCTTTAAAGACTTTACCCCGTTTTTTAAGCATTAGCTTTATTTTAGGACTCTATATAATCTTTTTCTTCTCTCTCCCAAGCCTACGTACTTTATCTAATACTATGACCCATTTAGAGGTCTTTTATATCTGGATCTGTCCTATTGCATTGTCTTTAATTCTCTACTGTCTTGAAGAGCTTTTAAAATGCTAAGTATCTTGGTTCCAGCTACTCTCGATGTTGGCTCCACCTCTCTTCAATTTCAAAATGGTGGACGTCCCATTTCTGCTAGCTCTGGGGCTGCCAGGTAGTAGCCGCACTCAGCACTTTAACTCTGAGAATGAGCATGCAGCACATATACTCTTTTTATATGTGTTACAGCCAAATCTGCCATGCAGAGTGCTGCACAGCCTGGAAACATCTCTGTGTATTGCGGCCAGAATCTGCCATGCTCTTCTGCCTGCCTAAGCCTGATCCCCCGTCTGCCCAGGCAGGAAGAGCTGAGCCACTGCATGGTCTTAGCTACTTTCCTCCCGACCCTGAGTGGGCACAGAAACACCCAGGCCCACAAATGCTCCATAGCCAGAGTTTGCACCAGCGGCACAGCGTAGGAAGCCCCATTTTAAAACCATGCGGCTTTTTTTTTTTTTGTATGACTGCTAAGTCAGGAAAAACTTTCTGTGGCACACAGCCAACAAACAGCAAAAACTCTGTTAAACTCTGTATTCTTTTTGACGCTCTCTCAGATTTTACATGGAGTGAGTCAACCACATTGGGCACCAATCTATAGTAATGAGGCAAGCTCAATCAGTAGAGCATGAGACTCTTAATCTCAGGGTTGTGGGTTCGAGCCCCACGTTGGGCACCAATTGTTACAGGGAGCAGGAACCCTTTGTTTATCCCGGCTCCCTGGCTAGCTTATACCTGAAATAATCATACAGAAACTGTATTCATTTTAATCACTGCCTGGTCCATTATCTCTAGTCTCTTATTGGCTAACATTCATTTCTTGATTTAACCCATATCTAATAAGCTATATATCACCACAAGGTCGTGGCTTACTGGTAAAGATTCAGCATGTCTGACCTGGCATCTCCATGACAGCTCTCTCTGAATCTGCTTTCTACCTCCCAGAATTCAGTTATATCTCCCCACCTACCTAAGTTCTGCCCTATCACCAGGCCCAAAGTAGTTTCTTTATTAACCAATGAAAGCAGCACAAATACAGAAGGACCTCCTACACCACATCAAAGGATTCACAGATCCACATGGAGATGGAGGAGACTGTGAGGAGGTCAATAGAAGTGCAAACAAGCAGAGTCAAGCCCTGTGAGGACTCAGAAGACAAGATCCTGAGCTCTTCCCTGAGATGTTGTGAAAACACTGAAGAAATAGAACATTGATCTTGTAGATGCCCTGTGCTTACTTGTGTGGGTTTCTAGAGAGGGGAGAGCAGCAGAGGACCTAATTTATAGCCTATAGGTTTCATTTTATTCTTTATCAAAAAACAACCAAGTAATATTTTTCAAATATATGGATTTCTGATATTATGTTCCCTTCTGATAACAAACTAAATATTCATATTTTATGGATAAGATAAAATTGGTCATCATTGGGGAACAGTATATATATTAACAATACACACTTATTGTTAATGTTGTTTTAGAAGTATTATTCAATGCTCTTCAGATGTATTCTTACATATTATACCATATATAAGTCTAAAGATTATTATCCATAGATATATAATTTTAAATGCCACTTTCTGTAGTCTTTGAAAGGTTTGAAGAATGCCTATCCATTTGAAATACATATCTGCCCATTTAGAAAATCTAACTAACATGACTATAATATTAATTATTATACATGATTATTTATTAATCTATCTTTCTTAATTAAATGAGCTGCACAAACATAACACCTTAATCAAGAGCATAAATCTACATTTAACAAAATTGATCTTAAATTTGCATCAATAAACAAGATCCAAACCAATGAAAATCTCTATATCATATCCCCCTTTAAATGTAAAGAAACATTTATAAATAATATTTTGGAATATGGGTGTAGTTCATCTCCAAACTTCTTTCTTCTCTTTTTTGGGAGAAGTAATTTTTTGAGGGGTGTTCAAAGGCAACCTTTTAGGGGATCTTGCTCCATCAAACAATATTAGTCTTGAAGCAATCCACAGGTTCTCATTCTCTATGGAAACAAAAGAACCTCTTTTCCAAAGCAACATATCCATAGACTCAAACTTTGAAGTCAAGAAACCTTTATAATATACATGCTGGTTTAGCTTAGCAGATCATACAATAAAATGTGTCTCTGTAGTTAGCTCCTTCACAGTCAAATAATTCAAACACATGATAATACACTTAATCCAGACTCTCTGTGTATATTCCATCTTTACATGGCTTACTCATTTTTACACTATTACTCTGTACTCTGTCTCTTTAAAGATTTTGTTTTGTTTTTTTAGACCATTTATTTCTTTTTATACCTCTATATTCTCTTTCTTCTCTCTCTCTCAAGCCTACATACAGTTATCCAAGACTGTTACCCATTTAGAGGTCTTTTATGTCTGAATCTGTCCTACTGTGAATCTCTAATTCTTTATAGTTCAGGAGCACTTCTCAAAATGCTAAGTATGTCTTAAAAACTTAAGCTGTACATTACTAGGGGAAATATGATAATTCCTGCTTGCCTTGCCCAGACTAGCATGGCAGGGCTGTTTGCTGCCTTTGAGAGCCATACCCACAGCCCCATTCTCAGGCACACAACCATTACATGCCACCATTAAAGAAGCTGCAGCAGTCTGCTCACAAACCCCACTCAAATGTTCTGTAGCTAGACATCCTTCCTGAAAGAGTTAGAGGTTTGCACTGGTATCATGGTCCAGAAAGCTGGCATTTCAAAATGGCAAGGCTTTTATCCTGCTACCGTTGAATCAGGAAAATCTCTCTTAAAAGAGCTGTGGTAATAATAATGAGTAATGTAGTAAATACTTGTGAGCTATTATTTACATTTGTATAGATTCTTGTCTATTGATACAAAATTAATTTATATTGAATATGATCCTATTTTTGTCTGCAACATTTGTATGCCTAGTCAAAGTTATTTTATCATGTTGTATGCATGCATGCTTCTACCTCTGCTGAAGACATTTTTATATTGATAAAATTTTAGTATATATTTATCATATTGCATTAGTACATTTCTACTTCGAATCAACATACTTATAGATTGTTTATATTTTGAGATCATTGTCCTCATTTGTTACACACTTGTTTAAAAATTGTTTAATATTTTGATATAACATCTTAGTTTTTAGGTTATATAGGTATTAAGAATTATAGGTCAATAGTTATCCATGCTTGTCATACTTATAGTTAGATTAATCAGGTTCTTTAGATACACAGAGATTGTATTCTGCATAGATAGATAATCTTCAACCACTTCAAAGAGCTGTAGAATATGGCATTTAAATAACTTAGGGTTCTGTTGACTTGAGATGATTGCTCCTGGCAGCACCCATCTAATCCCATGAGAATGTTGAACAGTGAAGACACTCTACTTGAAGCATGTTTTCTTCTTCCCAAAATTGGCCTTTGGGCAAGGAACTGCCCATGTATCACCACTGACAAAATGCATGATGTCTGGACAGGACAAACAGGATACCAGAAAAACGACTGTCAAATCTTGCCAAGACAGGGTAAGACAGTTTTAAAAAAATTCTTGCCTCTGAAAATGGTCTGTCAGTTATACTAGGCCTTAGCCAAAGTTGTTTGCTCCAACATTGCAAATAGACTTTGGGTGATTTCCCAGGTAGCCAGTTGTCTCTGTCATTTGTTGCAGATTTTGGAAGTTGTTTGATTACACTTCATGTTTACTCAAGTAATATTATCTCCCTTCTCGGGTCTATGATGGGTTGAAGACTAGATAGTTGTAGTTACTCTCCTCTCATGATTTGGCCAAGTTTTTTTTTATTATATAAGACTTAAACTCCTTAAGATATGGTAATTACTGAAACATTTATCACATGTTTCTTGCTTGATATATTTGTTCTTATTGTATATAATTTTTTATTAGGATGGAACTCTCTTATTTAAACAAAATTCAGAGGTGCTGTAGGAATTCCTTTAAGCTATCCACCCAATTAAATGTGGCCTCATATTCTATGTATGCTGATGTAAAGTGTGTGTCCAGTCTCTCTTTTCTGGCTGCTGAATTCGCTTGCTGTTCTCTGTTTGAGCAGAGGATTTGATCTGTGAGTCTACCCCTAAAGAAATAACTTTTTATTATGCTAAATTCAGAGCCAGTGTGGGATTTCATTTTTAGTGTCCCTCTTCATATTAACATGTTCAAGCCCTTTTAGGTAATATTTATAGGGTGAAGTATAAGAATATGCCTTCATCCTGTGTTGTATGGTAGGGCCCACTTGTTCTTCCCAGTCGCCTGCTAACTTACACCCAAAATAATCACACAGAAACTGTATTAATTAAATCACTACTTGGCCCATTACATCTAACTTCTTATTGGCTAACTCTTACATATTTTAACCCATATCCATTAATCTGTGTATCACAACGAGGTCATAACCTACCAGCAAAGTTTCAGCACATCTATTTCTGGCAGCAGGTCCATGGCATCTCTCTGACTCTGCCTTCTTTCTCCCAGCATTCAGATCTGTGTTCCCTGCCTACCTAAATTCTGCCCTATCATCAGGCCAAGGCAGTTTCTTTATTCATTAACCCATAAAAGCAACACATAGACAGAAGGACCTCCCACTACAATCCTCTTTAATTATTCTACATGTGGGCCTCCAGTTTTTGTGGCATCACTCTTAAAGAGGCTGTTTACCTTCAATGTATACTTTTGACCCTTTTGTCAAAAAATTGTGATTATCATTGTATGTGCTTCTTTCTGCTCATTTATTTTATTCTATTAATCTTCAAATTGTTTGTATCAATGCCATGCTAATTTTGTCTTTGTGGCTATTATATAATTTGAAGTCAATATGGTAAGACATCTAAAGTTGATCAAGTCTTCTGTTTGAAATTGAGTTGTATGCTTAAATAAATCATACATTCTGGAAACGTTTATCCAGTGTGTCTTTAAGCTCTCATGTTTTGCTTTGGCCACCATAACTTTTATGTCCACTGAAAGATCTGCTCACTTATGAGACTATGTTTTTATCGCTAGCATTCCATTCAGATTCTGTCTTCGTTCTGTTCTTACATTCCCATTATAAAATTGTATATTGTCTGCTTTTATGTTAATAACATTACCCTATCAATTACCTAAAAACCAATTTATTAATGGAATGCACCTATGTGTAACAGTGTACAGAAAAATCCAACTAATTCAAAAAAGTAAGCTATCATAGCAAGTTATTAGATATTATATCTCTTTATTTTATGCAAAAATGATCTTACATGAGAATGCACATTTAATTCAATTTTAAAAATTCTTTTTGAGAGATTTAAGAATTTCATAAAATAAATTTTGATCATATTTATCCCCCTTCCCCAAGTCTTTTTTTTTATTTATTTATATAATTATTTATTTATTGAGACAGGGTTTGTCTGTGCATCTCTGGCTTTCCTAGAACCCACTTTATAGATCAGGCTGGCCCTGAACTCATAGACATCTGTCTGTCTCTGCCTCTGTGAATGCAGAGATAAAGGAGTGTGCTACCACCACTCAACTCTAACTTTTACTATATCCAACTTCCACACTTAATTTTTGTATCTTTTTTCTCACTAAAAACAATAATTTTAAAAGTTCAGTCTTCCAAAGAGACAGGGTTTACTTCTCTGGGGTTAAGCTGCTAGGGAGAAAAACAAACTGATATTTCCTCCCACACTAGGTAGCAATTGCCAAAAGCTTCTAGGTTAGATATTGAAATTTGTGCCCATCACTTCTCTTCATGGTAAGATTTGGTCTGGCTTGGGCTTGAAGGTTCTTGCATATGATTTTAAATACTTAATAAATGTATGGTATGACACATGCACAATAGAAATAACTCTATCCTGAAGTATTTACTGAAGGTTTAGAGTATTTCTCATAATTCATAGTTTTTTATATTTTACATTTTCTTATTCTGTTTCAGTACATATGTGTGTATCTCTTTAATTTGTTCCTTCTCACTTTGGTTATTGTCTTACAATACTTAAAAACTGGAAAATGAACAAGAGCAATTACAGTAGGTTAGCCATTTCCTCACATACACAAACCTTCTCATGAATCTCCTGCAAACATTATTTTCAGAAAACAACTGCTGGAATTTGCGAATTGTACTACATACACTGAGATATAAGCAGCACCATATTAATGTAGCACTTCTCTTCAAGGAATGAAGGTCAGAATCCATTCTTCTTTAAGTAAGTACAGTATTTGAATTTGTGGCAAATGCTCCAGATCTGAGTAGTCCTCCCCCTAAAAAAAATGTAGATTTTTTTACATGTCCCCAAATATCAGATAAATAGTGATGAATACAAGAAAAAAACTGTGGTAAAGTTGCCTATCCTGCAAAGAAGATATGAAGGACTAATGGCCAAAGATGAATGAAAGCAAGGATTTGAGTTCATAGACCTGGAATTTGCAATGTTTGAGAAGCTGGCTAACGTGGGATCTAGCTGATTTGTGGGGTCATTGATTTACAACTGTGTCTCCAAAATTACATTAAAGTCAATGCCAGTCAAGCAGTCAATTTAAGTTCCATTGATAGGTGACTACTCATGCTTGTGGAAAGAATAGTCTCCTGGTGGGCATTCTGTTGGGAAGGTTTCTGAAGTTTCTGTAGCTCAAGATGACATTAGAAAATAATAGAACCCTTTGGTGGTTCAGAATGCGTATGTTAAAGATAGTAGTTGGCAATCTTTTGGATATTAAATACCATAGAATCACAAAAATAGCTTAGTTATAATTATCTTGATATGTTCTTCCTAGAATAGCCTCAAGAACACTGTTTAAATGAACAGTCAAGCAGGAAACTGACCCAAAGTAACACAGTAGCAAAGTAACAAAGGAGGCAGACAAGAAGACAGAGATGCCAAATGTTTTAGCTTGCCTTCAGGAGCCCACTAGACATTTATAGGCCAGAATAAAGGGTCAATGTGTTTGGGAAGGAGCAGTCTGTAAGTCATTGCTACAGTGAACATCATCCTTTTCTCAGGTTTTAGCTTGATTTTGAGTTATACTTTGACACTATTCATAAATAATATTTCTCTATTGAAAATTTTCAGAGGACTTAATTCTTCCGTTTCTTTCTCAAACTTAACAAGTAGCAGCATTCTATGTTTCAAACTTTTAGTACTCTTCTCATTACAGTTAAATGAATGTATATAATTAGATATAAAATAAGTATGAAAATAGTATCATATCAGTTAATAATAAGGACAATAACTTCTCTGCCTCCTGAGTGGTATCTTGGATATCAAGTTCAAAGTAGAATGTATAAATGACTCCATCAATAAATTGAATTACTTTCCTTCATAATTAGTACTACAGTTATGGCAAGGAATGCCAACCAAGGCAAAGAGCAAGGCTAATTAGTATTGAGGGATCAAGGCTCACCTATGACTTGTAAATTTTTACTGAGCTGGGTGAAAGGTCCCTCATGAGGTCAAATAAATCTGGCATCAAACCAATAGAGGAAAGAGAAAGAAATGAAGGAGTCAAAGAGGTCATCAGTGATAATACGTGGGGAAAAGTTAAGTACTCAGGTCTAAAATAATGAAGAGTGATGAGTTTCAGGACTTTTGGAAAGGCAATTAAATTTGAAGTACCTTTAATTAACTGCAGGGGAAAAAGAAGCCTAAGAAAGGCAGTGGAGGAGGAATAATCAGGCCCCAATAAGAGAAACAGTGTTTTCTTCATTAAAATGCTTTTACTTAAAATTCCTTCTGCTGAGTGGCAGGGATGGCAGAAGCAAGCTAATTAAGCATTCACACGTTACCTATTAGTCATTTTTCAATCATATTATATAACGCCCTTGGAAAAGAAACTTCTGATAATGAACGTATTCTACCAATTAAAGTAACCAAGAAATTACTTTGATTTGCAATAAAGAATTCTGACTTAACAATGAAAGTAAAATTATTTGATTTTCAGATTCTCAAACAATTTTCACGACTTTGTACTTCCTTTGGTGCTGTTTCCTATACTGAAATTTATCAGGAGAACTTGTTAATATTAATTTTAGGTTATGATTAATCTAAACAAAAAGTCTATTAAGGCATGGAAGACATGTTTCATTTCTGTTACATTACTATTTGAAAGTGATTTGCTCTCTTCAGTAAGAGTAGTGTATACAGAATTGGGATTATATGCAATAATTAAACGTCATACTCGTTGTTCAAAGACTTTTCAGTTTTCCAAAGGTTACACAATTCATCTGTAATCTGTGATTGAAAAAGTACTTTCCTCCCAATGATCAATTTTCCTCACTTGCATTCATCAATTCTGTTGAGAACATTTAAAGGATTCTAATCAAAGTATTAATAAATTAGAAAATTAAATGCATTTCACAAATGAGTAATCATTAGAAGAGTTGAAATTTAAGATAGTTATTCCACCTGCATAATAAAAATACATTTAAATGTATTATGTGATCATTAGCATTTACTTGTTTCAAGTAAACTTTTAGTATGCTGACCTTGGAAACTTGGTACCATTATAAAACAAAGAAAGGACAGGATGTCACAATTTAAGAACAAATGTGGGTTTTCCATTAGTACCAAGAGTCACTGAGGATGGCAAGCCTAAAAAAAACCTGCATTGTGCTCAATCATCAACTTGACATTTGTAATTAAGCTGAGTTGACTTCATAGATTCAGTGATAATATAGAAACTAAAGTCAAGGAAATATTGAGATTCGATGTTCATGAAGCCTAGCTGGACATCCTGTTAGAATTATTTATCAATTTTAGAACCTGATATTTCATTAAAATGAAAAACTAATTGCAATCAACATCAATTGTATATCAATTACTTTTACCATGTTATACAATTCAAAGTAGCATAGTATTTTTTGTGAAACCACTTATATTTAAGTTATATTTTAATATTTAGTTGATTTTTGAGTCACTGAAATATTACATGCCATGTAGCCTTTGGGAAAATAGTCTTTATTAAAGGGGATTGAGTTTTACCTGATTTACTCCGTACTATTAATTTCATCATGTCAAAGCTAATACCAGGCTTATTCCATGATGTAGACCTGGTCATAAAGAAACCATTTGCTTCTAATCCAGTGATTCTGTCACTTTCAATAAGACCTCTAAGTGTAGGTTTTGAATTTTTGTTACCTTGAACCTTCACAAGCCATCTTAACCTTCATTTTAGTCTCTTTCATACACACACACACACACACACACACACACAAACACACAGCTTTGCTCAGAACGCTGCATGTCAGTTATTGTCTGAGGTTCTCAACAATTTTAAGCTTCTCCTTTCATCTGGAATTCCTGGCCTATCAAAGTGACCCTGCATATCCCCTCTTCTCTTTTTTTTCTTTCTCTTTCTTTTTTTTCCACATTTAATTTTTTATTATTGCATTATAAATAGTACCATTCAAAATTTCCACCTCCTCCGCTCCTCCCATTTCCCTCCTGCTTCCCCACTCCCCCTCCCCTTTTCCCCTCCAGTCCTAAGAGAGGGCAGGTTACCCTGCCCTGTGGGAAGCCCAAGGCCCTCTCGTCTCCATCCAGGCCTAGGAAGGTG